>CM021101.1:293867341-294411139 GCA_007115665.2 Sequoiadendron giganteum | reverse complement strand
GGAAGCATAAGGAGGCATATTGTTGGTGTGAAAAGTCTAAGAGACTAGAAGGAGAATGTATATTTTCCAAGAACAAACTGATGCTGAGAGATGAAACTTAAAATCTCTTATTCAAAAAAATGTCCAAGATTTGGTAAGTGAGAAGATAACCACAAAACAAGAGGTTCCAATGTTTCAAAAATGAAAGAAACAAGTGAAATGGGAAAGCGACGCTTTGATACAATGTGTTGACAGATTTGAAAAAGTCACTGAAAGATGTAAGAAATTGATTGAGAGAGATCAATATTTTATTGAAATGTTAGCATAGCAGAGTTGTGATCCCCAAAATTTAGGGCAAGGTGAAAAAGAGATAAAATATTTCAAGGAGTGGCTTGAAATATTGAATAAGAACCCTGTTCATTCATTAAATCAGGAGGTTATTGATGAGATTATAAACTACAGGAATACCATGGTAAAAATATGAGAGAAAAGATGTAGAGGAATGAAAATACCATCTAGATATTAGAAGATTATACTAGACTTAAGTACATCTGGAAGGTGATTCAAGGAATTTGAAAGAATGTATGCATCAAGTATTGATTTCTTTTTTGGGAGTATCAACAAAGGAAAGGTGAAGAAGAGTCTTTAGATAGAGTTGAATGAAGAAGGATAAATAACCAAATATTGGATACCGAAGGTTTAGTACACGGATATACTTTTGAAATGAGTTTTGCAGAGTTGTTCCTAGTCCCGATAGAGGTGGCTTGTTCTGGAGTTTGAAGAGTACCGATGGTCTTGTTTTATGTAGAGCATTTGTGAGTTGGAGCTGAAGTTGAAGATTGATGTTGGTGAAGAAGTTAAAGTTTTGAATTTGTCTAGAATATTATGATGACAACTGTCACCTACCACGTGTTACATTTAAATTTTCTTTTTATGATTCTCTTTGATAGAATTACGTTTAAAATTTTGGGCCTAATTCCTATAAAGGGCCATTTACTGCTTTACTTTTATTTTTAAGTTCAAAATTTGTGGATGTCGAAGAACCAAAACTTATTTAAGTTTTATTCTTTTTCCTATTTTCTATTCCATTCCAAATTAAAAACTTGTATGTTTCATTAGAGGCTAATCAATATCAGATCCAATTTGAAAGCTATCTCCTAATATGAAATCTTACATAGATGATTGTTTGTTCCTTTCAGAGAAGACTGTGTGTTACATCATTTAAGGGTGCATACTGCCACTATCCGGTGGAAAATAATCCCCCTCTCTTTAAAATCTCACATCATTTTGTGCCTAGCTATGAAGCAATATGGTGATGTATGGAATGGTTCTCTAGTTTGGTTAATTATTGAGGCATGTGTGGATAATACCTAGGAGAAACTTTAACTTTTCGATACTTTTAATGCTTTATTTTAGAATAGATGTTTAAATTTTTGAAAATATTTCAAAAAAATAAATGAATGAATGGAAATTTAATTGCAAATCATTTGATTCCATGATCTTGTTGAATTCTTAAAGCTAAATCTACTTAAGTGAAAGAAAGTTATTCAAAGTTCATGAAATGTTATTGCAAATTAGTTGATTTCATGAAATTGTTAAATGATCGGACAGAGATCATCTGTTGCTAATCTTTTGATTCCTTTGAAAACCAAAGATCTAAAAAACCGTTTATCCCTCACGATTAACAACATTATCATAATGAACCCTGATGTGAACCTAGTATGGTCAAGACCTAACATAAAAAATCCTTGAGATTAAGCTGAGTTAGCCTAAGATTTAGGTTGTTCAGGTGTAACCTTTGAAGTAAAGAGAGGTTCTCGTAGTCTATCTATGAGGATTTATCTACACTATTGGTGTGTGACTAACATCATGATCAAAAAAGATAAATATCAAACCCTAGAAGAAGATCTATACGACGTGCATATCTCAAGGTAGATGTTGAAGGTTAGTGATGAACACAAAAAGAAAAATCAGAAATTGGCTAAGTGTGTTGTAGAGAAAAGAGTAAAAGGTAATCTAAGTCCTTTGAGGAGGACAAAGAATACACTAAAAGAAAAGAGAAGGTAGAACTATAGAGTGTATGCATGATCTTTGAAGGCAGACAAAGAATACACTAAAAGAAAAAAGGAAGAGTGTAGAGGTAGTGTGGATGATTAGAACCTAAACAAAAGGTTGGGTTTCCTAATCGGGGATTATCTTCAAGTGTAGAAGTTGCAGGAACTATAACAAGGTGTTTGGAAGTTGCAAGTCGAGTTTCAAAATTGGACTGTGTTCTATTGAAAAAATTGTAATATCTCTCATTGTTAATTTGATTGGTAGGTGCCATCATATATTTGGGTAGGTGCTCAAAGTAGGGAGTGGGTGCTTCCTTGGAGTAGGCACTCCTAAGAGTAGGGGATTGTTATCTCCTTAGGGTTGGTGCCCTTCAAAATTGTAACCAAGCTTTAGATTATGAGTCTAAATTAGGATAGTAGATCTTAGCAACACTTCTCATCGTGGTTTTTCCCATATTTGGTTTTCCACATACATCTGGTGTTATGTGCATGTTTATGTCTTTGCTTGTGTTGTGTTAATCTACTTTGACATAGGTAAAATAAATCAATTTATTAAGTTCATTTAGGGCTAGATTTTAAAATTATCTATTGCTTCACCCCCCTCTTAGTAGATCATTGTGTTTTAACAAACATCAATAGACCAAGCCCCCAACCAACTCACCCTTCAAAATTTACATTTTCATTTGAAAGATGATCTTTATAAGGCTACAAATCAATGATTCAAGCTCCTTTTTGTGAGATTTTTTAATATTTGGTTTAGAATTTTATGATCTTCATATTGGTGTAGATGGTTCTTGATTTTGGTGTCTATTGTTTTTAGAAATTATATATTCTCACAAGTGTTGCTAAGTAGTTCTCATTTTGAGAAATTATGAGGAATTTTTAGGATTGTACAATCACATTTTATAGTGTATTTTAAAAGTGCATAAATTTTAATAAATTTATAATGGTGTGATAATATTGATCTCATTTTGTCAAAAAATTATACTTTCATTTCTATAGCCAAATTTGGCATTTGCTTGTACTAAGATCAAGACTACTTTGTTGTCTTGGGCAAGTGATATCTATAATTGCACTAAGTATAAATTGATACGATCATATATTAATAGGGGGGTCATTGATTGATTGAATCTGGGAGGAATATTTTTGTTGTTGTGGTTGCATTCCTCTTGATTTGTGTTCTTTCTCTCTTGCTTAATAATGGAGTAATCTTTAGTTCCACTTCTAACATATTACAAATATCCTAAATGAAAATATAAAATGAATAAATTGCTAAGATTCAAGAGGTAGTTCATATGCCTTATGGTGAACAAACCAATGATGAAGTTAAAAGGAATAAGTGGTTGAATATATGTGAAGGCATTAGATATTTGTGTGTATGTCTCTCTTGAGCTTTTTTAATATTGAACTTCAGTATGAACTCACAAGTGATTTGGTTCTTGAATCTTATATTCCATCTTCTATTGCTTATGATAAAATTGGTGTTGCTGAATTCGTGGCTCTTAATGATTTAGTGCTATAGAACATTCATTATCTTCTAAATATAGCTACTTGGGATGAGTATTTTACAAACATTGTAATTTTTTTGTCAAGATTATCTTGTAGACTTGGAGGACACTATTGGGCATACTCATATTATGTTTGATGTTAAATCTTTTGGAGTTGCATCATATTCCTAGATGTTATGGGGGGAGCTTCAAACCCTTATGCTCTTTCTCCACATGATCATTTTTCATAATTTTATATTGGCTTGGAAACTCTTTAGTAGCATTCGGAGGATTCGATTTTGTATTTGGATGTTGTTCTACATTAATCTCTACTAGATTATGGATTGTCATATTTATTAGTGTGGCTTGGAAGACTTTAATTTGTTGTGGTAGCTTTTGGAATCAACATGGAGACACATGAGAAGAGTTCATAGATTTCATAGATTTTAATTTTATTCCTTCATATTCCTTTCAGGAATGGGAAGACATCCTTCATACACCTTTATTTAAGGGGAGACATATTATTTGTTCATGGACCATATTATACATATAGTTTTGAGCATAGACAATTTGCACAAATTATACATTGAGGGGGGTTGCATGGTCTCTCTTCTTCTCTCTTATGAGGGGATTTTAAGCCACATGGGGGTTTTTCCTTTTCATGCTTTGAGATTTTTTTTATTCTGTGAAGGAGTTTTGTCCTACTAAGTTTTCTCATTTTATCTAAGTTTATCCTTCATATTCCTTCAAGAATATGAAGGATGAACTTAGAGAAAATGGACCACATACATACATTTTAATTTTATTCCTTCATATTCCTACTAAGTTTTCTCTTTTTCTCTAAGTTTAGACTTCATACATTTTAATTTTATTCCTTCATATTCCTTTCAGGAATGGGAAGACATCCTTCATACACCTTTGTTTAAGGGGAGACATATTATTTTTTCATGGACCATCTTCTACATATAGTTTTGAGCATCTACCATTTGCAAAAATTATACATTGAGGGGGGTTGTATGGTCTCTCTTCTTCTCTCTTATGAGGGGATTTTAAGCCACATGGGGGTTTTTCCTTTTCATGCTTTGAGATTTTTTTTTCTCTTTTGTGAAGGAGTTTTTCCCTACTAAGTTTTCTCATTTTCTCTAAGTTTATCCTTCATATTTCTTTAGAAATATGAAGGATAAACTTAGAGAAAATGGACCCCATACATACATTTTAATTTTATTCCTTCATATTCCTACTAAGTTTTCTCATTTTCTCTAAGTTTAGACTTCATACATTTTAATTTTATTCCTTCATATTACTTTCAAGAATGGGAAGACATCCTTCATACACCTTTGTTTAAGGGGATACACATTATTTGTTTATGGACCATCTTCTACATATAGTTTTGAGAATCTACCATTTGCACAAATTATACATTGAGGGGGGTTGCATGGTCTCTCTTCTTCTCTCTTATGAGGGGATTTTAGGCCACATGGGGGTTTTTCCTTTTCATGCTTTGATATTTTTTTTTCTCTTTTGTGAAGGAGTTTTTTCCTACTAAGTTTATCTTCCCTTGCTTTGGTTGCCTCTAGGAGTGTTGTTGCATTTGTTTGATGTTGTTTTGTGTTGGATTTGTGTTAGCCATTTCTGCTTGACCTTGTTTGGATGTGGATAATTTATTGGTTATCTCCTAGCACGGGGGTGGGCCTTTGGGTCCACATGGTCAGGTGGAACATGCTATGCACCCCATTGGGTTCCCAAGTTGTGTTCATGTTGCGGAAGCGGATGCAGAGTTTCCTGAGCTTCACATGATTGAAGATTGTTCTATACTTGTACTTATTTCTTCATGCATGCATTATATTTGTACTTGATGTACTCTTTCCATTGATATAAGGGAGGCATTGTGTAATGTACTATTGTATCCATGATTTTTTGTATCTGTGGAAATATGCTCCGCAATGGTAATATTGAGCTATGGATTTGATATGTAATAAAATGATGTACGTATCTCTGTCATCTCTATTGATTATGGATGGTTGTATGTTAACCCTTATGTTAACTTGTGTAGTGTATGTTTCTATCGTTTAATTACTTGGAATTTCTTTATAGCAATATTTATTGGTTGGGAATGTTCTTGAGCAATGAAACCATGTAACCCCATGGGACTAGTGTGGTGTCATTATGTAATGTTGTATGTTTATTTTATTATGGTTGTTGCGTAGTTGTTATCTTTAAAAAAAATGTTCCATCTTTGGTTAGTTGGTAGTTGTCTTGTGGGGTTTGCGTGGTGGGGCGTTACACATATTATTTGTTCATGGACCATCTTCTACATATAGTTTTGAGCATCTACCATTTGCACACATTATACATTGAGGGGAGTTGCATGGTCTCTCTTCTTCTCTCTTATGAGGGGATTTTAGCCACATGGGGGTTTTTCCTTTTCATGCTTTGAATTTTTTTTTTCTCTTTTGTGAAGGATTTTTGTCCTACCAAGTTTTCTCATTTTCTCTAATTGTGAGAGATTCATTTTTACATGGGTACCTAACAAGGCCTAGTAGTTTGGATCTATCTTTGTATATTTATATTTATTGTATTTTGTACATTCTCCTTGAGTTGCACTTAAGGGTGGTTTGGTGTGAGTGGGGTGTTTTACCTATTTGGTTCATCACCCAGGTCCTATTCACACTAATTATCTAAGTTTAATAAGGGTACACATATGGTAATTATATTTTATGTCTCATAGCATAAGACTAAAACACTTGTCATAATATTATATTATCACATGTCTCACCTTGGCCTGTATAACTAAGGAGTTATCTTTGTAATCTTAATCATCCATGTTCATTCTATTTGCATTATTTGATAGGAATATAATTTATTATTGTTGTATTGATCTTCTTATTTCTTTGTGCTTTCTATTAGGCCTCTAGATCTTGGGTGACTATCTCCATAGCCAAATATCATAGGAGAAATGAATTAACTCATAGAATTAGGAGTCTAACTAGTAAGATTATAAAAACTTCCATGAAAAAGATGTAGTAGAATGAAGTGCTATATTGGTAGAAAATAATGAATATAAAATTATTATAAAATAATAAGATGACCTTGCTATAAAGGTAAGGATAAAAACCTAGATGAAATACCGGGACAAACTAAGAACATAAAAAGTGTCTTAATCCTATGGCATGAAACACAAAAACTAAATGACCTAAGTAAGCTTTAGTAACTAGATGTGAATGGGTCCTAAAGTGAAACTAGTTAGGAAATTACCTTTTTCACACCAACACTTTGGTCATCAAGGGGGGAATATATTAATCAATTCTAGTAGCCATGTTCATATCCTAAAGTAAGTGATACTATAATGGAATGATACATATATTCAATTTTATAAAATATACATCGTAATACATAAGCTTGTACAAATTTTGATTCATTTTTGGAGCAGTATAGTTTTAAGATTTTTTTTGGACAAAGACTTGCACTTCAACCATTATTTTTGGAGCATTAGTAGATAAATCCAAAATTTCTTGAGAATAAGACATGGATTAATCAAAGGGATATATTGGTCCTAATAGAAGCACACCACTCCCATTAGGTTTGAAACTTGAAAGGGTGGCCTAATGGAAGCCAATGGTGAAAAAGAATAAGGGCACAAAAGATTGGTTGTAAAAGAACAAATCCCCAAGTAGGACAATGCAAGATGAAGTCACTACACACCAAGGAAATAATAGCATCTACAACTAAATTGTGACATCTATAAAGAGGTATATCAATGAATAAAAATTAAGAGAGACACTTCCCTATTTCTATTCATAAACATATAAGAGATGAAATTTATGTCATATAAGAGAGGTGAGAATATATGTAAAGAGGGAGATAAGAACATGATGTATTGAGAGATTCTAATAGTTATATGAGAAGCTATTACATATATGTTGAGGTTTTGATGGATATATACTACATGACATTATAATAAATATATAAAAGTTAGTAAGATCTATTATTTTTATATTGTATATGTATGAATGATTTATTTTATTTGATATATATTGGAATCTAGTGCACTAATGTGTAATCCACCATATATGTTCTAATTATTTTTTTACACATCACACTAGGGTAAACATAACAACCACAAACTAGTAGCTTAGATCTTAAGTCTATTCTTTCTTACCAACAAACTTATAATGCATATTTAGAAAGATAAAACTAAATCATGATTAGTTTTTATTATTCCCTTATGGTATCTTGTTTATGAATTAAAAATTATATTACTTAGGCTTGACCATAATCATTGAATACTTTCTCTAGATCTAATATGTATTACTTTAGCAATAAAAAAGAACAATGTTTAGTGTTTGATCATCCTCTCTCCTTGTTAATGTCTATACTATGGAAATAAAGTGAACAGAAAATACTTGTATCATGTGTTATATTACCTCTTTATTATGTTTATGCATTGGAACTAAGAAATGAATAAGATGAACCTAGGTATGTTAATATAGGTTTATGTATTCATTCTTGTGTTGGGATAAGAAAAGTTATATTTAAATTCCTATTGTGTCTAATTAATGTTTTGAAAGGAATTGTATCATTTATGATTTTATTATTCTTGTATTATTGTGAGTGTGGTGTTGGGAGGAAATACAATTATGTCATTTAAGGGTGAGGTTATAATCTCCCCAACCTTGTTTCTTTTCTTCCCTTCTTCTATGCTTAGATATGAATTATATTTTTCTTTCTACTCTTTTGGTATGTTTATGAGTGTGGTAATGGGTATAAATACCTACATGACATGTCAAGGTTAGGTTATAATCTCATCTACCTTGCTTCCTTTCAATACTTAGTTTACCTACATATGGGGGTGAAGCCACAATAATGGTTTACAATTCCAGTGAGGAAGGAAAAATAACAAAAAATGACCCCATGGAAAATTTTTACATTTTAGGGATTTGAACGAACTAGATGGTTCACACGAACAAAAAAAGGGTTCGTTCGAACCAAGGTTCGAGTGAACCCATTAATTACATGCATGGAAAAAATCCGCATGAAAACCCCTTTTGGGGAGGGGGTTCAGGAGAAACTGGGTTCGAGCGAACCCAGGTTCGTTCGAACTCGTGGGGGTTCACTTGAACCCCCTAGGTTTGAGCGAACCCCCAATTTCCCTGATGTTTGAAAAAATTCACAAAAAAACCCTAAATTTTTGCACTTTGAAGCTCATTTTGAACATGAAAATGGTAGAGAATTCACAAGCCCAATTGGAATCAGGAAGTCCTTAGAATGAGCTATCCAATGAATATAATTTTGATATCTTTTGGTTTTATTATGTATTTGTTTTTTTAGTTTTATTAAATATAGGTTTTTCACCGAAAATGAAGGTCTCTGTTTTGCACATGTGGAAAAATAGCAGATTATCAATTTATTTATTTTTGAAAAATATGAGTGCACCAAATATGAAGTCTTTGATCCAAAAAAATATATAAATTTAATTTTGATAAATACAAAAAAAGTTACGCGTTAGATAGTTGCGCTATGTCTGAATTGTAATTGGTTTGACTTCGAAACTTGATTAAAGAAAAAATATTCAATAAAAACCTATATAACTAAGTGAAACCACTAGATATCGGAGTCACAAATCTAAATTCGAAAGAATTACAATCTTATCCTTCATGGAAAAAAAGTTATGCGTTATACGGTGTGCGTCACTTTTTAAAAATGATGTTTTATGAAAAAAACCAGTTTTCGTGGGAGATGAAAAAAGAAGTGCAATCTGATTCCAAAATTTTTGAAAAAAATATTTTTAGAATATACAAACAAAATTTGATGAGACTCTAGTTTGCATCATCTTCAAATTCCTCACGGTTTAGCCGCTATAGGTGCCTGAATTTGAAGATTTAGTTTAAAATAATAATTTCAGTGTCCAGTTTGGCCAAAAATTGTAAACCACTATTGTGGGATCACCCATGGTTTCACACACATATAGTATTAGGTGGGTTTGTTGTAGAAAAATTTATTCTATGTAGATTGTATTATTCTTTTGTGATGCATTTTAGTTTAAAAAATACATTTTATTTATATTTTATATAATTTATAATGGTAATTCACGATAATTATAGAGTTACCTCAAGCATAAGATATTTCACTAATGTAGTAATTGTGTGTGTAAATATGTGGAGATAACAAATAAATTAAACAACACACCAATGAAACATTATATCAAAGAATCTAATTTAAAACTAAATAAAATTCAGACCCAATAGATTCTTCAAAACCGTCCCATTGTCCTCTATCTCCAAGGATTCATTTTAAGCTGCTTGCTCTCATATTGTGTAAGCAAAAGCTCAATAGAATGATAACCTAGAGAGAGAGATGATACACAAAATTCATTTTTATGCTAAATGATATGAGATGAAGCTATGCCAAGATATGATTCTAAGATGTTGAAATTGTGATAATAAAACTAAGAACAGATTATGTAAGCTATTCTACCATGATTATTTATGCTAAGATGATAAAAAATAATATGCTATACTATGATGCTTGAAATCTAAGATATTAAGATGCTAAATGCTTGATTATTCAACTATAATTCTCACACTATGCAAACAACTTTCCAGGATTTTCAAAGAGCCAAGAGATCTTATTTATAGATTTTTGAAGGCAAAAGCTTAGTTGGCAAAGATCAACAGTTAAGATTTAGTATTGTAAGATGAACGGTGAGAGATGGAGAATTTGGAGAGAAAGATGGAAGCTAGAGAAAAATAAGGAATATGTTTCCTTCCCACAAAAACATTTCACTCAAAAATAGAGGAAACTTGCCATTTGTCAAGTTTACTTATGAGCTAGTTTTGTTGGTTGAAGATAATTCAATAATTAAATAATAAAATTATTTAATTTCATGTGACATGTGGATTTGGAAGCTTCTAATTAAATATTGAAAAATATTTAATTATGTGTGGAATATGGATAAGAAGTTTCTAATTAAATATTAAAATATTTAATTAAATGTGAGATGGCTTTTTAGAATATTTAAAGATGATTTTATGTTTTGGAAAAAGAAGAATATTTAGAATGATTTAAGAGTGATTTCTTGATTTGGAAAAAGAAGAATATTTACTTTATTCAAAATAAAACAATGTGATAATTAAATTAAATAAATTGTAAAATTTATTTAATTAATTAAGAAGAAATAGAAAAGTGATAATAATTAAATAAACTTATTTATTTAATTAGGATATAAGAATTAGAAAATGAGAAATATAAATAAATAATTTATTTATATGTAGATTAATTAAAGATTAATTAAATAACTTGTATTTAATTAATTACCATACTTATAATGTGACCAATTTAGGTGTATACATTTTTCCCCTCTTTAAAGTGACGTGTTTTACACATTGCTTCAAAGAATTAAAAAGTTTGCCCTAGATGTGAATTTTGAAAAAATGATGCTTGCATGCCCCCTCGGGAGATGAATCGGATAAAATTTTGAATTTTTGAAATTTTTGATTTTTTTTGGAAATTTTTGATGATTTTTAAAAATTGTTATTGATTGGTTATCCGATTCATCGCCTGATAAAGATGATTTGATGGAATCCGCTATCAAAAGATTGATATGAATGAAAAAAATTGATTATACCCCATGCATAAAACAATGTCATAAAATTACCCTCCATTCACCCTTAAATAGGTAAAAAAAATAACTTTTGAAGATCATTTGTGCATTGTTACCTTAGTGAATTTGAAAAATTGTGAGCTCTAGAGTGAGAAAAATGGCTCTTCCCATCCACCAGCATAGATTCAAGTGGATTCAATGACACTAGCACCCGACACATTATGGAGCCCTGGTACATATTGTGTAAACATCCTTGTGATTTGATTCATCAAAATTTAAAATGATTTTTGCTTATTTTTCCTTGTTTTTCTCATGTTTTGAGTAGAGTAGCACATATGATAACTATCCTAGCGCATATGATGAGTTTCCTAGCACATATAATTCCATAATGCATTTGATAAAAAGTGTAGCGCATTTGATAAATTAAGTAGCACATATGATGCCATAGCGCATTTGATAAAAACTGTAGCACATATGGTAAAAAGAATAGCGCATTTAATTAGCCAGTGCATACAATGAAAGTTGTAGCACATTTGATAAATCATATAGTGCATATGATGCCATAGCGCATTTGATAAAAAATGTAGCGAATATGGTAAAAAGAATAGCGCATTTCATTAGCCAGCGCATACAATGAAAGTTGTAGCGGATTTGATAAATCTTGTAGCGCATTTATCTTAAGCTATGCCAGTTTGCATTATTTTTCTCCCCAACTGATGATTTTTCGATTGATTTAGCATGTGATAGTGGAGTTTTGATGTTCAACTAATGATAACTGATAGGTCTGATAGGATAATTGATAAATTTTTCCTCACGATGTATGAGAAAAAAAATGGTAAGGTTTGATAAATTTTCTTTCATGATTGATGAAAAACAAATAGTAAGATAGATAATTTTTTCCTCATGATTGATGAGAAAAAAATAGTAAGATAGCTAATAAATTTTCCCTCATGATGGATGAGAAAAAAATAGTAGGATAGATAAATTTTCTCTCATGTTTGATGATAAAAAAATACTAAGATTTGATAAATTTTCTTTCATGATTGATGTAAAACAAATAGTAAGATAGATATATTTTCCCTCATGATGGATGAGAAACAAATAGTAAGATAGATTGATTTGATTGATTGCTTTGATCACAAACACTGATTTGATATGTTTTGAATGTATAGGAGATATTAGTGATTCTTCAAGTACGAGAGCAATTCCCAATGACTTGGAGCTTGATTCCATTGCTTGTTCAAGCAGACAAAGATGCCATTGATGCTTGTGGGTTGAATTCATTTCTTGAGATGCCAGAGATGCATCTCAATAGGGGTTTGTTGACTCTGCTCACCGAGAGGTGGCACAGTGATACAAACACCTTTCACCTAGCGACAAGAGAGATGATGATTAATCCTGAGGATGTTTATAGGATTCTGTAGATTCTAGTGATGGGTGAGATTGTGACGTATGATACTAGAGAGCAGGGGGGAACTGATGCCTTGAGGAGAGTTTTTGTAGATGATTATATCGCAAGATATGAGATTCCATGGGCTAAGATGACTGAGACGTATGTGCCATTACCTTGTGTACTAGTAGGATTCATTGGTGGATTCTTATGTCCCGACCGTAGGTCAAAGGGATTGGTTGTTGGATGGGGTCAAGTACTTAAGACTATGGTTATGCAGGGTACATGATATGCCTGGGGATCATGCATGCTGGCTCATTTATACCATGAGCTACATCAGATAGTGTACTATAGAGGGAGGAGCATGGTTGTTGGATGTTCTCTGCTTCAGGTCTAGGCATGGGAACATATAGTAGTTACACGTCCTGTGGTGGATAGACAACGTCCAGTTGGGTGTCCATACATTTTTTCATATGCAGGTGTTGTTGTCTAGGCTAGGCTGGGCTAGGAAAATTATACTACTAGCAGTGAGTACTTGATGACCTAGATATGGTTACATGGTGTCCATATTTAGATTGCGAGTAGTGGCTAGAGGATGCCAAAGAGATGCCATATGTGTTTATTTTGTGATACTTGATCGATGACACCCATACATGATTGAGATATTTCTACTGAGTTGGGTGCTTATACAGTATGGTCGAATATAGGGGATGCCCTAGGGTTCAACTATTTATGCTCATCAGTAGGAGATTTTAGTATGGGGACTCCAACTTTCATTTGATGCAGCTGCTGTAGAGTTCACTGCCTTGGGTGCACAAATGTGGTACTACAAAGCAAATATTCTTGATGGGGGGATGACATCTGATTATGCATAGTATGCTACAACACATATGGTACCACAACTTACCAATCTCGAGGAGAATTTTGTACCATTGGATGGGGATATAACACAGAGACCTGGGCAGAGGCGGAGGAGAGTGGGAGTGAGGAGGAGGATGAGGATAGTGATGATGATGATGATGATGGAGATGGAGATGGTGGTGGTAGGGGTGCCTTAGTAGTGATACAAATAGCATAGAGGATACATTCCATTGCAGGCAGGGGGATCAACATAGGAGGTTGATCAGATCAGGGACAGATAGCCACCCTACAGTCTATAGTATAGAGCCTATATGGTCATATGGCACAAGCACAAGAAACTATACAATAGTTACATGAAAAAGTGACTATAATGATGGCTAAGAGGGATGTAGCCATATAGGTTGGTGAGCAAAAAATGGCTCTATCTGAGTGATTGCAGAGAGTAGCCGAGGGGACCTCCATGGGTGCGATGATAGAAGATGTTACACAGGTTGCTAGAGAGGCTGAGTACTATTGTGGCCGATACCAGGAGGTTGTTCCCATAGAGCAAAGAGTCAATTATGTAACATATAGATCAGCTCGCAACCGCTCTCATCCCACCAGCATGGGTGTGACACTTCAGCCCATAGAGATCTAGGTCCAAATCCTAGTATAGGTGTTGTAGGTGCAAGTACTTCAGGTGCAAGAGGTCTTATGAGACTAGCGAGTCCTGGGGGAAGTACCTCATAGTCCCATGATCCCTTTTCATGATGTATATTTGATGATCTTTGTATACACATTCATTTTTGTCACATTATGATATTGTATCTATCCTTGTTTGAATGGTATCCTTGTACATTTGACATTTGAGTTTTGATATTATGAGATGCAACGGACATTGTTGATCTATGCATGTGTCTATTTTATTCTATGATGGATGCATTTATGATGGATGCATGCATGATGTATTCATTTACTTTCTACTGCGATGTGTTACACAATGATTATGATGTGTTTATGCTATGTGAATGATGTTGCAATGCTATATGAGATGGATGCAAATGATATGCAATGCGATGTTTTTTTTTATATTTTTTTGATGCTTACATATATAATCGAATGCATGGATGTATGATGATATGGTGTGATAATAATTTCTAAATGCTTTGTAAATGGGTTTAATGATGATAAAAAATGATAATGTGATGGAAAATGATTATGTCTCTAAATGTACGGATGATATGAAAATAAATGAGCAACTTAAATGAATGAATGTTGTGAAAATGATAAATGATGATGAAAATGAATGAAAATGATAATGATAATGATAGTGAATGAAAATGATAATTATAATGAAAAGGAATGAAATGATAATGAGAATGAATGAAAATGAGAATAGATGAAATGATAATGATAATGAAATGGAATGAAATGATAATGAGAATGTATGAAATGATAATGATAATGAAAAGGAATGAAATGATAATGAATAATAATGAATGAATGATGATAATAAAATAGATGAAATGATAATGAATGAAATGATAAAGAATGAAAATGATAATGAGAATGATAATGCAATTGAAATGGATGATGTTGTTTTTGGTAATGTCAAATGTACTCAATCCTTTGTTAGAAAGATATGTTGTCTTTGATGCTTTTCCAATGTTGGAAAATCTATAATACAGATGCAGAATTAACATGAATGCAATCTATATTAACCATGCAGATTTGTCATTTTGAGAGCTATTTTATGCTTGTTTATCATCATTGAAATTTTGAAATGTTGGAAGTTAGTACAAGCATCAAAGGGGATATTTGCAACAATGATGGCCTGAGTAAAAATTTCATGATTTTTGATATAGCAATGTAATACAAGCATCAAGGTATAATTGAACTGAGATGACCTAAGTATTGCTTGCATAAACAAACAAGAGTTAACCTTTTTCTTATGTAAATTCTGAAATTTCTTCAATGATACATTGTAGATTCATGTCCCACGGTAAATTTGTACAGTAATATTGATCAACTCACAGACAATAGACAAAGAAAAATCATACTCCTTCCTTGCTTCTCTAGTCTCATAAATCATTGAGTTGCTCCAGAGGTATGATAACAAAAATCCATAAAACAAAAATTCAACCTGTTGGTGTTTAAAATAAAAAACCAACTAGGCTTTGAAATTCTCTAAGAGGTAGCCAACCTCTATTTTAAAGAACAACTAAGGCTAGTGGCCAACTGACAAGATTCAGTCAAAGACTGACATCTCCTACAATTCTGGCTCTGCAAGACCAAGGTGGGTAAACCTAAAGAAATGCTCAAAACTTAACTCATTCATACACTAACATTGTTTTATAAAATAAATAACTCCCAATGCAAATACACTAAGGGAAGAATTGACTACCTTGAACATGGCTAAATTCTCAGTAACTCAACCCTCTCTCAGCCATTGGAAAGCAGGACACACAATAATACAGTAAGATTAGAATGATTTTTCATTTAAAATTGTTTCTAAGATGCACAAACTAAAAAAATAGATCAGTGCAAGCTCTGGGCCATGGAGTCAAACACATAAAATGAATTCTCCAGCAAACAGTCCTCAACCAGTGGATTTAACTTACTAATGATTTGTATTAACTGTTAGTGCCTTGCACCAACAATCCTTCTCTTGATATCAATCAGATTCTTCTTATTAAATCCCATCTGCACATCTAAAATCACAATCACCTGCTCAAAGTATTTTAACCATTTCTTTGAAACAAAACAATGAATAGACAAAACAATCTCATGAAACTTGAGATGATAAATTCAAAGACACTTTGTATTATTGAATTTATATGACTAAAAGTGTACAAATGTGGAGACAATCTGATGACATTCATGAATGTGAAAGCACTCCATGATGTTAATTGCATAAACTGGTTGTATTTACTCTTGAATTCATAAAATTACAGCTTACAGACTCAAACAATGACTCAAAAAATATAAATCTCTATCTACACAGTCCAATACAAAAACTTAGAACCTTCTCCAATGAGAAAATAATAGAAGATATAGCAGAAGAGAAGCAAGTAGGAGCATCCCTAAATTCAATCTGCAATTGCCATCTGGAAGCTCCATTCATAGTTGATCAACTGAAAGGAATATCTTCTCTGCTTCCTCTGCAACAAAAAACTTATTCCCTCAAAAACAACATCATCTCATCATTGCCCAACAACAGAAAACATGCCCATGTGGAGATTCTCCAAATTTTATCTAGCTGCTCAAAATATCTCTTCTCGTGCAAATTCTGTTTCTATTTTTTGCTCTTTATTTCTTGCAGCAATACTTTAGAAAATAATGAACTTTTGTTTACAAAGTGAATAAATTCACTTGTCCAATGAAAACATTAAAATATTCCTCAACATTGTCTCAGTTCAATTTATTTGCAGCACATTATCTCCTAGCAAATAAAATATTTGCATAGTGAATACATATTCACTTTATAAATTTATCCCCACTTTAAAATTTACTCACGGGGCACACTTATAATTCCATTGTTTTATCATTTAAAACAAAATCCCCACTAGGCAATTTAAATATTTCATTATTTACCTCCCGGGGAAAATTATTTTACCTCTAAATGCTTTGCCACGTAAAAATTGCAGTGGGCCCACCTTGATTTTAACCACAAACCATGTAAATTTTTAAAAAATAATAATAAAAAGCTCCTCCCCGCGTGCGTTCTCGCACTCCTCGTGAGCCTTTTGGCAAAGTCACCCAAGTTCTGTGAGGTCCGCGGGAATGGTTGAAATTGCCCTAACTTGTTTGTTTTTTGGAGCTCCCGTGCTCTGGCATGGGTTTCCCTCTCATGGTGGCCTCTCATCTGTTGGCTTGTGCCTCATCTACTCACCTGGCATGAGCCACTTCAAAAACACACAGGCCTCCTTGTATGCTGACCGCGCACCCCTACAAACTTGTATTTTCCTGCTCTAGGCCGCGCACCCTCCAACTGCCCTTCAGGCATGGGCTCTGCTCCTTCTTTGACCAGCACTTCCTCCTTACTTCTAGGCGCGGGATTTACTGTCTGGTGCTCCCTTCATGGTGGTCGCAGGAATGTCTTTGGCTATGGCTACGGTACTTCTATTGGCACCTTCTTCGTTGTGCTATGCGGGCTTCCATATCATTGGTGTGTGCCTTCTACTCTCCTGGTAGTGGGCTTCCTCCAAGCTTACGCACCCCCTGTGCCTCCACTTTCTATAGGTCACACCCTCCTCCATGCCTGGTTCAAGCTTCTCCTACTGGCTGCACCTAGCTCTCCATGCACCTCCTCCCAAATGCGTTGTAGCAATCCACACCATGATGCGCGCATCAAACACTTACCAATTGCATTTGCAATTAATGGATATGCACACCTTGTCCCAGGCAGCGCACCCCATCAACTAATGGTTGCAGACATGATGCGGGCCTCCTGCTGTTTTGATCGATCCTTTGTAAATCCCCTACCCTTCATGGTTCGCGCCAACACCAACATGGAATTTAGGGACAAAACAAATCACATGCCATAAATGTTGCCTCGACTCCTCAAATTTCTTCAATCTACATAGAAGCAGAGGAAATACCTCTCAAGAAACTTTGGAGAAATAATCCCAAATGGATGCCCCCATATATGCCAAGATTAAAAGTGACAATTGAATTTTTTCCTTAATTATTTATCACTTGTGTAGCATTCATCTACTTTCACAAGCAGAACTCATACCATCACCCAAACTGTCAATAGCTGAAGAGCATGCTTGATCTTCATATTTTTCCAATGTATGGGGCTTTCCTTCATGAAGCACAAAACATTGTTCTTCCCATTTTATTCCTTGGATTCAAGCAAGATTACACCTTATTTGTCAATCAAAATCACCCTTAATATTTGAAAACATAGTCGACAATGTCCTTGAGACAAATGACTTAAAATAGTATCCTCAATGCCACTGCCCCTTTCATGTGCTTAGCTTCTAAAGAAATTTGTTTAATTGGACCTATCCATTAGAGATCTATTGTATCTCTCTCAGGTGAGTAACATTCATGAAGTAATTGCCATACTCCAACAATTCCAATTTCACAATTGTGCAAAACATGTTAGGCCCTATGTGGGTTCGGCTAAAACAATTTCGTTTTAAAACATGTTTGAAAATCAAATCATCCCAGGACAACATCTGGATGCATTTGAAATGAAATGGTAAACTGGGTTACCTTCATAAGCTGTTTTCTGACAATTTTGGAAAATGGTCAAAACAGGCCAAGTTGGCTCAGGAATCAATTTGGGAAACTGGTCAAACGACCTCGTGAAACCATAAGAACTTGCAAAAATATAGTCATTTGACCCAAAATTATAGTGCAAAAGATGGCTCAGAGAAAAAAATAACGAGGAACCGGATATTAATCGACGAAGTTGCCTGATTAAACTTTTCTGAAACAACTATTTTGGACCAATTGAAATTGACTTAACTCACTTTGTAAAAATAGTGAATCAACTCCTGGCGAGCTGCCATCAGACAGAGTGGAACACTAAGATACCCTGAGCATATGTGCAAAAGGAATTTTCCTGAATCATCACCGATCAAAAGATATCAATGATCAAAGTTGGCCACTCAGAAAGGCTTCCAGGAATGCAGATGTGAAATTGAACAAACTACATTTGGTTTCGATCTGCTAAAAATAGCAAGTTAGATCACGAGGCTCTGAAAAATGACACTCGAGATCATTTAGGTATGGAGAATATAGAACATAATTCGTTCTGACATGACAGTGAACTGAATGTGAAAAACAAGCTCAAACAGAAAGCAACTTCACAAAACAAACAGTCTGCAAACAATAGAACAATGTGAAAACCCTTCAGCTTCACTTTTTGAAACCCTGTCAGAACTTATCATGGGAAGCTAAAATTTGACATACCTGCTCACATATGCCTACTGAGTATTTCTGAAAATGGGTTTTGCACGACAATACACAGGCTTTAAAATACAAGCCTCCAAAGTGGGTTACTCAGGACTGATTCTTCAGGAGCACCTCTGAAAGTGCAGAAGCAAATTTTTTGAAATAGGCATCTCAAATTTGCAAAAATTGAGAGTGCCATCAGTGGCTCTGACTTGGGATGTATGCCCCTTGTGGGCATAGCAAGATTCCAGATCTCTGGAGAGTAGACCAAATGCTAAGTCTGTCAGGTGTTCTCAAACTATTCCTTTATTCAATCTTTATTTTCAACTTCATCTGATGACCCTAGGTCACCAAATGAAAAACAAGAATCAGCATCTACCTCTATCAAACACAATTCTGTAGAAAGAAATGATCTCCCTCAACTTATGCTTGCCTTTATCAAAGCACAACAACACTGGTGACTGCATCTTTGCGAACAACACTACAAAACTGCCCTTGTGCAAATGTGAACTTGCTTTGTGTTCAACTCTATCATCAAGTGTCAACCAAATCAGATATGTCACATCACTGTCACTTTCTTCATTCTTTGATTTAGTATTAAGTGGCAGTATTTGAAAATGGGGATCAAGACCATTTGAAAGCATAACTTGATCACAACCATCCACCTAATAAAACATGCTGGTATCTCCTAACAAACAATCATTCACAACGTCATCAACATGTTCACAATCACTATGCATCTGAAAGTCAGACATACTTTCAAACTATTGATTATCATGTGGCAACGACTGATTATATTCATCACTTAAATCATTCTCAAGCTGAAAACAACCTGCCTCAGTGTTGTTCACATTGCCACATTCTATGAAAACCTCTTCCAGCTGACAAAAATAGTACTCACATTCTGCCTTGTGGCTGGAACTGTTAAACTCAAACTGATTACTAGTTTGCATATCAGAATTAAAATTATCACAAGAACTTACCAAAAGATCTTGCTCATCATGAGAACCATCTCCAAGTGTATGCAAACAAATACACTCATGCATTAGCACACTTTGTAACTATTCTTTATCATGTTGGTATTGAGAGTCATCAGGGATTCTTGACTCATCATCATCTGTAATCATATAGTCATCCTCTGAATATAAGGTATCAACCTCTTCAATATCACAAGCTTGCTCAACAAGCAATTCTAGTTCAGAGACATAACCTTATTTCTCATTGAAATCAACATCTTCATTCTCACTCAAAGACTCATGACTAGGCTCATTCAAGTCATCAAACAAAGACTTATCCAAATCTGCATTACAATCATCAAGATTTGACTCATTGGATATGTAAACCTCATGGTTATTTGCTGCTTCAAACTCATCAAAAGAGATTTATAAACCTGCATCAGTGTCCATATCTTCATACTCATCATACAATGCATCATCACAATCAATTTGTTTGTCTTCATCCATATCATGTTCAACTAGTTCATCATTGGAAAGAGAATTAGATTCACTTGCATCATACCTTGCACCTTGAAGGTCATCACCATTGTCAAAGTCAATAGGGGTTGCACACAACAACTGAGAGTTGTCCTCATGTGCACATATCTGATATCTTGTGGTCAACAAATCTGAAATTTATTCACAACTCAATAGATCACTGTTTTGGTCTATTGTTTCAACCACTTCCTCTTCTTTACCTTCACTTGAATTGGATGCAATATCAAATTAAAAATCAGGGCATATCAAAGGATTCTCATCTTCAAACTCTAAGAATTCAATAGGCTGATCATAAACTGGATCTCCCCAATCATAGGAGGCAGAATTGCTAACAACATTATCAAAAGCATGGTCATAACCAGTCATAGTAAATAAACTATCCACTTCTCCCTTCTTACTTTCTTCTGGGTTGTCATAACAACAATCCACATCACTTTTCATTTCAACATTAGATTGGGTATCATCATTGAACTTGTCACTTGCATCCTCTTGAGGATAATCATAAACATCTTCTTTATCAAGCTGAAAACCAGAAATGGTCTCCTGATTGCGGATGCTTGTGGCTTGTTTTTCAAACTGAAATTCATCACACACTCTGTCACTAACAACTGACACACTGATGTTCTCAAGAGTATTCTCTAAATCAAAAAACTCTCTTGTCTCACTATGCAGACTTGCATCATTGCTACACTCAACATATGTAGGCTTGATTTGATCAGTTGTATCACAACATTGCTGATCACATATCTCTTCTTCAAAGAGTAAATCCAACTCATATTCTTCTTCAGGTTCTTGGCTCGGAAGACTCAACTGCTGATTTGCAGTTGGGTACATTTATTTTATAAGTTTTTTCATTAACAACTTCCCCATCATCTCATGATGCATTCTCCTCATCTTTTACCTTCTCAAGTATGCACTTCTCTGAAAACATCTAATCATTTTCATTCACACAACTGCTGATTCCATCAGCATTTTTTCCCATAACTGAAGACAAAAATCTTTGAACATACTCATTCCTCTGTTTCTCCAAATTATCCAAAACTTTGTATGCCATCTGCATGCTCAATATTTCAAAATATTTTAATAGTGCACTAGATCCTTCTTCATAAGCTTCAAAATACATATGGATACAGTCAAAAGTATTAGGTCTGAAACTTTCTGGGATTAGTGAAAGAGCAACAACAAATCTATGACTGAAATAAACAATTGACTCTTCCTCTTGCTTTCTAATTTCTTTTAATATTGTGACCAAATTAGAAGGGTCTCTTGCAAATTCTTTTCTATAAGCAGCCACTAATTCATCCCAACAAGGAAATGACTTCTCAGGAAAACTTAGATACCAATCCCGAGCTCGTGCTTCAAGAGATCTGACAAAAAATCTCATATGCATATCCTGATCTCTAAATGAATGTTTCTCCATGAAGTTGGAAAAAATTTGAACATGTGCATCTCCTTCACATATGGTATACCCATCAAATCTAGGCATCTCCTTGTAAATTTGAGCTGACATACTTTCAGTTTCATAATCAAGCCATGACAGATCTAACCGAGCATACAATGGGTCAAAGGAATTGACAACGAGCGTAATGACTTCACAAGTAGACACAGTTTGATGGTCTCTTGACCGGGCTTGTTGAAACATTTGGTGTCTTTCATCCATTTCTTTAAGTCCTCTTTCAAATACATCATTCCATTCAGGACTGAACCTAGGCTTATTAACTCTTGGGTTTTTACACATTGGGGTATTAGATGCTTGAAGATTATTATACTCTTGACACTTATTAACAAGCTGAATCAAATTATTCACTGGTATAGCTACTTTACGTTGGTGATCCATGGATATTACAAATTAAGGATCACTAATTGTGCATAATTACAAGCCTGACCACATGATGGACAACAGGGATAATTACTGACATTATGACAACCTAGGTTTGAAAATTATGACAATACAAATGGATGGAAACCCCTAAGATACACAAATGCATTCTTACCATCCAAACTAGCAGATATTTGAGCACTAAACACAATTTTTTCAATGGAACTACAATTAATTTCAACAGATCCAACAAATAAACGTGTGCAAACTTAATTTACTGTTCTTTCCCTTTGTCGGTGCTAACTCACTCAATAGGGAAACAAAGTTTCTTCTAAGAAGTTCAAATATGGTCTTCATACACAATTTATTGAAAACCAAAGGTGAAGAATACTTGGAAAATTTTAAACTGCTACAAATTGTCTTCCTGACTGGTAATATTTGTAGATCTAGAACTTTCTTCAAATTTTCAATAGGTTCTATTAACAGAGTCACCACCTCTTTTCACAGAGGACTGAACTTCAAGCAATATGAATTTCCTTTACATATAAATTTTTCTCTGAGTTCCTTTCCACCAGCAAAGCACCACAAATTACAAAACTGTTCAGGTTCACTGCAAAAAATTCTTCTCCAGGGTTGAAATAACTCAAACCTTGAACTAAATCAGAATGACAAATAATAATATGACTCTATAATCGTCTACAACTGGAGATTCATAATCTTCCTCAGCAAAGTCACCATTCTGTTGGTGTTTAAAATAACAACCCAACTAGACTTTGAAATTCTCTAAGAGGTAGCCAACCTCTATTTTAAAGAACAACTAAGGCTAGTGGCCAACTGATAAGATTCAGTCAAAGAATGACATCTCCTACACTTCTGGCTCTGCAAGACCAAGGTGGGTAAACCTAAACAATGCTCAAAACTTAACTCATTCATACACTGACATTGTTTTATAAAACAGATAACTCCCAATGCAAATACACTAAGGGAAGCATTGACTACCTTGAAATTGGCTAAATTCTCAGTAACTCAACCCTCTCTCAGCCATTGGAAAGTAGGACACACAATAGTACAATAATATTATAATGATTTTGCATTTAAAATTGTTTCTGAGATGCACAAACTAAAAAATAGATCAGTTCCAGCTCTGGGCCATGGAGTCAAACACATAAAATGAATTCTCCAGCAAACAGTCCTCAACTAGTGGATTTAACTTGCTAATGATTTGCATTAACTGTTAGTGCCTTGCACCAACAATCCTTCTCTTGATATCAATCAGATTCTTCTTATTAAATCCCATCTGCACATCTGAAATCACAATCACCTGCTCAAAGTATTTTAACCATTTCTTTGAAATAGAACAATGAATAGACAAAACAATCTCATGAAACTTGAGATGATAAATTCAAAGACACTTTGTATTATTGAATTTATATGACTAAAAGTGTACAAATGTGGAGACAATCTGATGACATTCATGAATGTGAAAGCACTCCATGATGTTAATTGCATAAATTGGTTGTATTTACTCTTGAATTCATAAAATTACAACTTACAGACTCAAAAAATAACTCAAAAAATACAAATCTCTATCTACATAGTCCAATACAAAAACTCAGAACCTTCTCCAATGAGAAAATAATAGAAGATATAGTAGAAGAGAAGCAAGTAGGAGCAACCCTAAATTCAATATGTAATTGCCATCTGGAAGCTCCATTAGCCGTTGATCAACTGAAAGGAATATCTTCTCCTCTTCCTCTGCAACAACAAACTTATTCCCTCAAAAACAACATCAGTTCATCATTGCCCAACAATAGAAAACATGCCCATGTGGAGATTCTCCAAATTTTATCCAGCTGCTCTAAATATCTCTTCCTGTGCAAATTCTGTTTCTATTTTCTGCTCTTTATTTGCTGTAGCAATACTTTAGCAAATAATGAACTTTTGTTTACAAAGTGAATAAATTCACTTGTCCAATGAAAACATTAAAATATTCCTCAACATTGTCTCAATTCAATTTATTTGCAGCACATTATCTCCTAGCAAATAAAATATTTGCATAGTGAATACATATTCACTTTATAAATTTATCCCCACTTTAAAATTTACTCATGGGGCACACTTATAATTCCAATGTTTTATCATTTAAAACAAAATCCCCACTGGGCAATTTAAATATTTCATTATTTACCTCCCTGGGCAAATTATTTTACCTCTAAATGCTTTGCCATGCAAAAATTGCAGTGAGCCCACCTTGATTTTAACCACAAACCATGTAACTTTTTAAAAAACAATAATAAAAATCTCCTCCCCCGCGTGCATTCTCGCACACCTCGCGAGCCTTTTGGAAAAGTCACCCAAGTTCTACGAGGTCTACGAGAATGGTTGAAATTGCCCTAACTTGTTTTGTTTCTCGAGCTCCTGTGCTCTGGCATGGGTTTCCCTCTCATGCTGGCCTCTCTCATTTGTTGGCTTGTGCCTCATCTGCTCACCTGGCATGAGCCACTTCAAAAACACACGGGCCTCCCTGTATGTTGACCACGCACCCCTGCAAACTTGCATTTGCCTACTCCAGGCCGCACACCCTCCAACTGCCCTTCAGGCGTGGGCTCTGCTCCTTCTTTGACCAATGCTTCCTCCTTACTTTCAGCCGCGCCTACCTCACCTTCCTCCAGGTGCGGGCTTTACTGTCTGGTGCTCTCGTCATGGTGGTCACGGGCATGTCTTTGGCTCTGGCTGCGAGACTTCTGTTGGCACCTTCTTCCTTGTGCTACATGAGCTTCCATATCATTGGTGTGTGCCTTCTACTCCCCTGGCAATGAGCTTCCTTTGAGCTTACGCACCCCCTGTGCCTCCACTTTCTACAGGTCGTGCCCTCCTCCATGCCTGGTTTGAGCTTCCCCTGCTGGCCGCACCTAGCTCTCCATGCACCTCCTCCCAAATGCGTTGCATCAAGCCACGTCCCATACTAATCTCTTCCACACCATGATGCGTGCATCAAACACTTACCAATTGCATTTACAATTAATGGATATGCACACCCTATCCCAGGTAGTGCACCCCATCACCTACTGGCTGCAGACATGATGTGGGCCTCCTGCTATTTTGATCGATCCTCTGTAGATCCCCTACCCTTCATGGTTCATTCCAACACCAACATGGAATTCAGGGACAAACAAAATCACATGCTATATATGTTGCCTCGACTCCTTCTCAAATTTCTTCAATCTACATAGAAGCAGAGGAAATACCTCTCAAGAAACTTTGGAGAAATAATCCCAAATGGATGCCCCCATATATGCCAAGATTAAAAGTGATAATTAAATTTTTTCCTTAATTATTTATCACTTGTGTAGCATTCATCTACTTTCACAAGCATAATTCATACCATCACTCAAACTGTCAATAGCTGAAGAGCATGCTTGATCTTCATATTTTGCCAATGTATGGGGATTTCCTTCATGAAGCACAAAACATTGTTCTTCCCATTTCATTCCTTGGATTCAAGCAAGATTACACCTTATTTGTCAATCAAAATCACCCTTAATATTTGAAAACACAGTCGACACTATCCTTGAAACAAATGACTTAAAATAGTATCCTCAATGCCACTACCCCTTTCATGTGCTTAGCTTCTAAAGAAATTTGTTTACTTGGCCCTATCCATTAGAGCTCTATTGTATCTCCATCAGGTGAGTAACATTCGTGAAGTAATTGCCATACTCCAACAATTCCAATTTCACAATTGTGCAAAACATGTTGGGCCCCATGTGGGTCTGGCTAAAAAAATTTTGTTTTCAAACAAGTTTCAAACTCAAATCATCCCAGGACAACATCTGGATGCATTTGAAATGAAATGGTAAACTGGGTTCCCTTCAGAAACTGTTTTCTGACAATTTTGGAAAATTGTCAAAACGACCTTGTGAAACCATAAAAAATTGCAAGCACATAGTCATTTGACCCAAAAGTATAGTGCAAAAGATAGCTCTAAGAAAAAAATCATGAGGAACTAGATATTAATCGGCGAAGTTGCCCGATTAAACTTTTCTGAAACAACAACTGTTTTGCACCAATTGAAACTGACTTAACTGCCACTTTGTTAAAATAGTGAATCAACTCCTGGTGAGCTGCCATCAGACATAGTGGAACATTAAGATACCTTGAGCATGTGTGCAAAAGGAATTTTCTTGAATCATCACTGATCAAAAGATATCAACAATCAAAGTTGACCACTCAGAAAGGCTGCAAGGAATGCAAATGTGAAATTGAACAAACTGCATTTGGTTTCGATCTACTAAAAATAGCAAATCAGATCATGAGGCTCTAAAAACTGACACCCGAGATCATTTAGGTATGGAGAATATGGAACAACTTTCATTCTGACATGACAATGAACTAGTTGCGAAAACCAAGCTCAAACAGGAAGCAACTTCACAAAACAAACAGTCTGCAAACAACAAAACAATGTGAAAACCCTTCAACTTCACTTTTTGAAACCCTATCAGAACTTATCGTGGGAAGCTAAAATTTGACATGCCTGCTCACATATGTCTACTGAGTATTTCTGCAAATGGGTTTTGCACGAAAATCAACAGGCTTTAAAATACAAGCCTCCAAAGTGGGTTACTCGAGATTGATTCTTCAGGAGCATCTCTGAAAGTGCAGAAGCAAAAAATTTGAAATAGGCATCTCAAATTTATAAAATTTGAGAGTGCCATCACAACCTTTGCTTAAAGTATTTCAATCATTATTCAGATTAGATCATCCACTTTGATTTGAAAATATAATGTTATGCTTTCTAATAAGTGTTTTGATCATGTATGATTGATTGCCAAGTTTTGCCTTGTCCTTGTGTTTTGGTTTTTTCTAACGCATTCGATGTACTAGTATTTGTTTGTTTTGATAGCTCAAAATTCAGTTTCCCCCGTTGATTTTGTACTTTGCTCCTAGTTAGACACAACTGGTTATTATGGATATGCACAAAGTTCACCAAACCATGATGAAACATGATTGCCTCTATGATGCGTAAATGATGAATAGATATGATGCTGATAGGATGGTAATGCTGATACGATGCAGGACATGAAATAATAGATCGAAGAGCCAACTTGTTCACAAATAACGCCTGATTGCTAGGTTTTCACCATTTGTTTTTATTGCACTTTTTCAGATTTTATGTTTTTTTTGTTGTTACCAAGACGCCTATTTGCCAGGTTTTCATCAAGGCAACAATTTTTTTGATTTTTCACTTTTTTTTTGTATTCTCTTTTTTTTTTTTTGCATCTTTGCGTTTTTGCATTTTTGATCTTTTGATTTTTTTTGTTGTTGTCACTAAATGCCTGTTTGCCAGGTTTTCATCAAGGTGGCCATTTTTCTAGGACATTTTATGAATTTTATGGATTTCTTCAGGACTTTTTCTGATTTTTATGGATTTTTTCAGGACTTTTTATGATGTTTTTGTATTTTTTCAGGACTTTTGATGCTATTTTTTTTGTATCTTTTTAGGAATTTTTATGCTGTTTTTGTATTTTTTCAGGACTTTTGATGATGTTTGTTCAGACATAGAACTTCTTAAGATGAATTCTATTGATTGGATCTTCAAACAGGTCCCGTTCAGGTGTAGATAGTTGATAATCTCCAAAACCATATATTGAAACAATGACAAATGGACCAAGCCAATTTGGTTCAAACTTTCACTTCTTCTCCCTATCTTGTTGATTGTGGGGGTTCTCCTTTAGGACCAAGTCACTCACTTGAAATGTGCATGGTTTGACTCTGTGATTGTAGCTACAGGACATGATTTGTTGATAGCCCTTCAAGTGATCAACTTCACATTTTCGTCACTCATCTAGTAGTTCCAGTTCTTGCAGTTGGGAAACTTTGTAGTCTTCATCAGTTATGAGTCCCTTCAGTGAGACTTGGAGGGAGGGTATTTCAACTTCTAATGGAAAGATTGATTCTTCTCCATAGACCAAGGCATATGGGGTGGCTCCTGTTGGTGTGAAAATACTGGTTCTATAGGCCCACAAAGTTGGATTCAACTAAACATGCCAATCACGACCAACATCATTTATTGTCTTCTTCAAGATTTTTAGGATTGTTTTATTTGAAGCCTCTGCTTGGCCATTTCCTTGTGGATAATAAGGTGTAGAGAACCTATGTTGGATATGGAATCTTTCACAAAGTTTGTCAACATCTTGATTCTTAAAAGGTCTCCCATTGTCAGTGATAATGGAGCTAGGAATGCCATACCGATAAATGACGTAATCAGGGATAAAGGATGAAATTTGCTTGCTGATTATTGTGGTCAAAGGGAAAAATTCAATCCACATGGTAAAATATTTAGTTGCCGTGATTATAAGCTTGTGCCCATTGGATGAAGAAGGATGATTTTTTCCAACCAAATCTAATCCCCATTGAGAAAAAGGCCATGTTGTAGTGAAAGGATACAAGTCTTATGCAGGTGCATGAATAAGGTTCCCATGGATCTAACACTTTGGACATTTATTTACAAAGGTAAAATATTCCCTTTCCATAGTTGGCCAATAATAACCCATTCTGATAAGTTTCTTAGCTAAGGTCAATCCACTTGAATTTGTTCCACAAATACCTCCATGATTTTTTGTGTAAGGATTTTTTGGATTCGTCACGTTCAAGACATCTAAGAATTGTACCATCAAGACCACATCAGTAAAGGGTGTCAACAATTAAGGTATATCAGGAAGATTGGCATATAACGTTTCTCTTTTGATTCCAGGAAAAATCCGGAGGTAAGATATTATCTTTCAAGTAGGTATAGATATTTCCATATGAAGGGGAATCAAAACCTACCAAATCATAGATGATTTGGGTCTTAGGATTATCATATGCAGGGGTAAACAATTGTTCCACCAGGAATTCATATCGAGTTTTATTTTCTGATAGTTGAAGTAGCGAAGCAATTGTAGCCATGACGTCTACAATTTTTTTTCCAATCCTCAAAATCTATGTGAGCTTGATTTCAATAAAATATTTCTTAAAATCATTAACCATGTTATTATAAGGCATCAGCTTGTCATCCTTGGTTTGATAATAATCATTGATTTGGTTAATGACAAGTTGTGAATCACCATAGACTTGTAGCTCTGTGATCCTCCAATCTAATGCTACTCTCATGCCAGTAAGCAATGATTCATATTCAGTTATGTTATTAGTGCAAGGAAACATTAACCAATAGGATTTTGGAATAGTATGTCCCCGAGGTGTGACAAATATAATTCCTACCCCTGAGCCATGTTGTGTATAGGATCCATCAAAATATAGTGTCCATGACTACTTTCTTGTTGCTATGAAAACATCTGCATCAGGAAATTCAATGTGCATCGAATGATATGTCTGTAAGGGTGCTTCAACTAGTTGATCTGCTATGAATTTTCCTTTGATGGATTTTTGATCTACATAGTGGATATCAAACTTACTTAAGATCATTACCCATTTGGCTAGCCTTCTCGTTAAGGTAGCTTTCCTCAAAAGGTACTTAAATGGATTAATTTTTGTGACAAGTTTAACTATGTGGGCTAACATATAGTGCCACAACTTTTAGGAAGCAAACACTACTGCTAAACAAGCCTTCTCAATAAAAATGTAGTTGAGCTCATGACTTGTCAGGGTCCTGCTGATGTAGTATACAACTCACTCTTTTCCTGTTCTATCCTCTTGTGCCAACAATGCCCCCAAGGATACCTCTGTGGCTGAAATGTAAAGTATGAGCGACTCTCTTGGTAATGGTGGAACCAAAACTAGTGGACTCATCAAATATTTCTTGATTTTGTAACGCAGTAAAAACTAGAAAAGAAAAGAGGTTAAAGCAATATAAAGAATTAATGTAAAACTAGCCTAGATTAAACAGTAAAGCATAAAGGAAAAGCTAAAATATAAACAATCTCACCAAAGATCGATGTAACTCCATGGATAATCTCTATTGTCCTTCTCCATTTTTCTATGATAGTAATCTTCCCCTCAGATTTTCAGTATGTGTGCAACTATAGCCTTGATGTATGTGATTATAGAAAAATATCAAAGATTAACAAGTTGCTTCCAAAATTATATCAATTTCGAGAGGGGTTGAAATGAAAGCCAGGTCAATTTATAGAAAATCGGTTTTCAAACGATAGGCTTAGATTCAAAAGAGAGATCAACGATTGAGATTAATGAATGCCATGCGATTGAGATTTGTGTCAGTTAGAACATGAGTGAGAAAAGTTTGTCGGATGAAGATTAAATTAAATAATAATTTAATTTGATGTCAAGACTACTCAAAAATCATAAGAATAAGAGATCAAGATTAAATAAATGATTTAATGTCTAGTTGAAAGTATTCAAAAATTAAAAGAATAAAGTTTGAATGAAAAGGATAAAGATAGAATGAAGACAACGATATGTTCGAATGCACACATAAATTGATTAATTAAATAAAGATATTTAATTAATAAATTTGTTCATGCATAAGAGTCTTAACTAGATAACTGACTAGTTATGACAGAGAGTCTCTTTGCAGCGATGATCAGATATTGAATCAAGAGATAACCGATTGATTCAAATAGATCTCAAGTCAAGTGAGAATGAATACTTAGATAACTTAAACAATTATCTAAATATAGAGGAATGTGTTAAAAATAGAGTTTTATGAATTAAATGATTTATTTAATTGAAAATTCGACATTTAAGGATTAATTAAATAAATAAGACTTATTTAATTGAGTGATGAAAAGGTTAAATGAATAATGAAATAATTAAAGCATTTATTTAATTATAGTTGAAAACATGATAAAGAAAAAATAAATAAGAATTTATTTAATTTAAGGAGGGTAAAGTTAATTAATGACGCAATTAAATAAAGAATATTTATTTAATTAATTAGGATATAATAAAGACAATGTAAATTAATTAAATAATTAAGATTATTTAATTAATAAATGAATACATGTTAAAACAAATTAATTAAATAATTAAAAGTTATTTAATTAATAGATGAGAAAAGACTTTAGAAAGTAATTAAATAATTAACATTATTTAATCATGACTACGAAAATATGAATTATGAAGAAATTGAAGTCGTAGGCTTAGACCAAATTTTAGTGTCTACATTTTCCCCTCTTTGATACAATGTCATTTTGACGTTGTGTCAAATAAAATCGATCAAAAATATGCCCCAGTTGTGCCCCAATGTAAAATAGGTGAAGGTATGCCCCTCGGGAAATTTGACAAATTTTCAAAAAAATCTATTTTTTTGGAAATAGTCCCGATAAGTCAATTTGATAGCCAAAAACACAGTGGAGTTGACATAAATGAATTTGGATTTGTTTGGTGCGTGTATGGCTCGATTGAAGATGAAATTTTACATGGCCAATAGACAAGGTCAGAGGAAATGCAACCCTAAACCCTAGGTATAAATAGAAAAGGGGTGAAAATCAAATTCATTTTCACCCTCCTAGTTCAGAAAATTGAGTTTTTTACTCTAGACTCCTAGCGACAATGTCTCCAATTCCCTACTCGCATCATCACGCCTATCGAATCCAGACATTTAGGCGAGATGTAGACACGCCCCCCCTGTATGTAGTTGAAAACCAACTCTTGAAATTTGAATTTGCACACTTTTTAATGCATTTATCCATGTGTTTTTTAGGCACCACTTTATTAGAAAAACACATGTGTATTCACAATCAATGCATCTGCATTCAGAATAACGCATTTGTAAATTTATGTCTTATGATAGCGTAGGTTATCTAAAAAATGTACACATTTGTTTTTGTATGTACCACATATGTATAGTTGCATCACATTTGTAGTTTTATTTGACTCATTTGGAAATTTTTGATGCATTTGTTTTCTTTGATGGTCCATTGATTATGTGTGTATGTATTATTATACATTTGCAATGTTAGAACATATTTTCATTTTAGATCGACGCATATGCAAACTTGAGATGCATTTGTAAATTTAAGTGACACATGTGATATTTTGTAACGCATTTGCAAATATAATGACACTTCTGATTGGTATGGAATTTTTGAACTTTGGACTAGGATAGGTTATTGATTTTGACATGAGGCATGCATAATTCCATTGTAGGTTGTATTGGATCCTATATATACCAGAGAGTCGAGACCATTGACTTTTCGCTTCCATGATAGTTTGCATAGCGGGGAGAAACAATTTCTGTGGTATTTGGGTTTACATCATGTGACATTCATGCCCACTATTCGGGTAAATTGGGGACTGCTGACTACATTGTGCGAGTGGTGGCATTCAGAGAAATCATCGTTTCATCTACCTACTGGTGAGGCGATGGTGATGGTAGAGGATGTGTATAGGATTCTTAGATTACCTATTAGGGGGCTAGGTTCATGTATGATACATAGAGGGGATTCACAGAGATATGCAAATATTATCCCCACTAGGACATTAGACAGATGGGGATAGACCAATATGAGATTAGATGGCACATGTTAGTGCAGAGATATAGGAGATTAGATTGTCTATTGTGTACATTGATTGGTGGTATAGTTATTCTTGACCTTTGAGGTCATGGATTCCCTGTAGGATGTGGGGAGATGCTTGTTGGAATGCTAGAGAGACAGGTTGTATATGCTTGGGCCCCCTGTTTATTAGCCATGTTGTACTTTCATTTACATGATATTACCTACAAAGAGGCAATATCCATGAGTTGTGGTACCACGCTCTTGATGATATGGGCATGGGAACACATAGCCATTTTCCGTCTGCCTATCACAACTAAGGTTCAATAGGGATAGCCTTATGCCTATCGTTATACAGGGGCTAATACCCAACATCATGTTGGTGATACAGGTTACTACAGATATGCCATCGACACAATGGTTCAATTTATTTGGAGGCCATATATGGATTGCCCACAATGGCCGCATGAGGACGAGCATTTGACATATTATCGGCAGACACAATACTTGATTGGATGGATAGTCTCACACATGCAAATCATTGAGAGACATTTGCCAAATCGTGTTTTGAGATAGTTTGGAGAGGTTTAGGATGAGCCTCGAGGTCGAGTAGAGTATACCCGATTATCACAAGAGGTGACTCTATGGGGAGCTGAGATTCCAGTTGCCACTACAGAGGCAGACATTGATGCATTGCAACCAATATAGTGGGGTTAGAGAGGTGAAGTAGTAGGTCTGTGCATGATAGAGGCATATGATCGCTAGTGGGCCACTCATAGGCCAATGCCATTGACAGATCCAAACCAGGATGCTTTGGTGGAGAGGTATGAGATAGGTTCATGAGGTAGACATGGTAGAGGTAGAGGTCAGAGGGGTGGAGGTGGTAGATGGGATGATGGAGATGTAGGAGGAGGTGGCCAGAGGGGTGGTGGTAGGGGGAGGTGTGGTCATAGAGGACAAGACCCGCATTTATTACCTATCTATGAGGAGGAGAGGGAGGGAGAGGATATTCCTATGATTGATTTCGGTGGGGGTAAGAAGGAGGTTTATGTTGAGATCGACGAAGAGGAGCATGCAAGATAGGAGGATATTCCTGAGGAGCATGTAGAGGAGGAGGAAAGTAGGGAGGAGGAAGAGGTCGGTGCCCTTGATCTACTCACCGGCTATAAGGATGATGATGAGGAGGAGGATGAGATAGATGATGAGGAGAGGGAGATCCATGATAGGATTTTGGAGGATGATGGGATGGAGAGACCCTGATAGGATGATACAAGTCTTGTTGATTAGGATTCAACTAATCTGTGTGCCTAGGTAGAATCTTTGGAGGAGAGGATGAAGGTTCTGATGTCAAAGTGGGATGCACTGCAAATGGAGAGAGACATAGAATATATGGACAAGGATTAGGCCATAGCTTGGAGAAAGGAGACTGAGCAGTGGTTTAGTGAGATCAGAGGTCTTTACAGTGGTTCGTCTGATAGTTTCGCACAAGAGTTAGTCAGAGTTGTGGAGAGAGTGTCATATTATAGGGATATTTATGAGGCAGCAGTTCCTCCTGAGGGATGAGCTCCCAGTTTTTTGTAGGCACGTAGCAGAAATTCCTAGAGTAGGACTCGCACGAGGACAATGAGTACAAAGGGGGTTGAGGGGCATCATAGATTTGGACCATATGATAGGCCTCCTTCCACACATAGGTCATTAGGATCTCATCATCATTTGTCTTCACATTCTCCACATGGGAGCAGTGGGAGTTCTAGATAGGGACATGTATTGATATTTATTGAGACATTGTATTTTGATCATAGAGCCTTCAGGATTCATTTTGATAGATACATTATGAAATTGTGATGTGACACTTTTTGAGATATATATATATATATATATGACTCTTGTGGTGATTCATATGATATGCAGGTCTATTTATGATTATGCAATCTTTTTCTTATGCATGTGTTCTATATGATATGCTATTTTCTATCTAATATGTAAATGTTATGGATGATCATATCTACATTATGATGTGTTTATGCAGCCTATGATGTGATGTTGATTCATATGATGATGGATGCATGTACTTTTATGGTATCACTGGATGTTATGTATGCATTTTATGATTATGAGATGCAATGTGATTTTTATATATACAATGCTATCTACATGTGATGCTATATGTTTACAATTATGTACATGTAATTCTTTCATTATGTACTCTATGATGATTGAATGCCTATTATTCCATGATTTCCTAGATATGATAGATGCCTATATTTCTATGTTTTTGAAATGCAAGATATATATGATTTACAATGTATGATGTTTACATGATGTTTCTAATATGAATGCATATGCAAGATGCTTTATATTTTTGTGTGTCATAGGACTCCGTCTTAATGCAAGAAAGAAGAAATGTTAATGTGGAAAGAAAGATGAAGAAGAAAAGACAATGATGATAGTATTAGCAATCTTAGATATTTTGTCGAATCACAAAAGGCTTTGCACTTTATCATCATTGGGAGGTAACTAATAAAAATGGAGATAAACACCATGATATTCCATAGATCAAGGTGTGCAAGGTCATCCACCTGCTAACAACAGATAGTCACAGACAAGGAATGTTTAGACGCATACTAAGGGAAAAATTGCCCCAATCTTTTTGTCAAGACAAACCATAGACAACAATCAAAGAAAAAGACATAGTCAGGATACATTATTGCTCCTCTAAATCCTTCATGGGACATCCTTGAGAGAGCTAGTAACCTAACTTAAAAACCAATTTAAAAAGACATTTGACAAACATCAATCAAACAAAAATAGTTCAGAAACATCATTGCTTCTCTAAATCCTTAATGGGACATCCTTGAGAAAGCTAGTAACCAAACTCAAAGACAAAGAAAATAAGATAAAACCAAATAAGCCATAAATTTCAAAAAGTCAATAGAAATATTTTCCAAAATTTGATCTGTTGTTGTTTGTTTTATAATTTGATTGTTTGACATAGCCTGATGTCAAGGATGACACATACCATATAAGACGTTGAGTCAGGTTTTGACTTTGTGACTATCTATGTAAGGCATGACAAAGCCTAGTTTTAGAAAGATACGTATCGTATAAGACATTGAGCCTGATGACATTGATGTGACAAGATGCATAAGGCTATGGTGATTGATGTTGTCCATTGTCAAGAAAGACACATCTTACATAAGACATATGTTTGATTGTTTTGGAAATTTTGTTTGATTGATCTAATGACATTGTTGACATGTTTGGTTTGTTGATGTGTGACTTTCTTGATGTTTTGACTGGTGTGTGTGCGTGTTTGACAATGTATGACACAACGTACCCTAAAAGACTGACCTAGTGTGGCCTCGGGGGCTCATCGATTGATGGCCTTGCCTACGTTATACACGTAGAGATCTCGTAGTTCACTAAATTTGATTGACATGAATGATTGATAAATTTCAACTCAACTTGATGATATGCGATGTGTGTGATGGTGAATGTGATAAAACCTAATGGACTGACCTAGTACAGCCTTGGGGGCACATCACTTGATGGCCTTTCCTATTTTATACATGCAGAGACCTCATATTTTGACACAACCAATGACTTTGACATGTACAAAGAATGAGTCATGATTTGATGTGTGTGATATGTGAGAAACCTAGAAAGACAGACCTAATGCCTCAGGGGCACATCGTTAAATGGCCTTGCCTACATCCAGTCGCAAAGGCAATGTAGTTCAACTATGTATATGACTGACTTGACACAACTGACTCTGACTCTATGTTTGGGATTTTTGACATGTTTTGATTTTTTTGTCTTTTTGGAGTTTTTTGATGTTTTTGGATTTTTTCAGGACATTTTTTGATGTTTTTGAGTTTTTTTCTGAACATTTTTTGATGTTTTTGAGTTTTTTTTTAAGGACATTTTCTGACATTGGGATGATATGTACAAGGTCTAATTGAAACAGGTCAAGGATTCTCCCCCAGTTGGGTATAAGACCTATGGGATGGAGTGGGGAGATGGAGTGGACTTGATGTTAATCATTCCAAGTTATGGATAGGACAACCATTTATTATGGGTGATGGTGAAAAATTCTGATTGGAATGATGGTAGAAGAAGGAGCAAAGTCGACTACACATGGCACTTATTTCTTAGGTTTTCACCATGGTACTTATCCATAGCGCCACCGAAGTGGTTTTCACTATTGGATAGATTATTTATCTTTACTATTTTATTGATTTTTCAATTTTTGTTTGCCAGGTTTTCATCAAGGTAACAATTTTTTTTATTTTTCTATTTTTTTTTGTATTTTTACGATTAAGACATGGTTCCTAGAAGCTATGCATAGAACCTCTTCAAATGAAGGCTGTTGATTGGTGACAAGAGTGGTTCTGCTTTAGGGGTTGAGAGTTGATATGCTCCTGATCCAAAGGATTTTGTAACAATATAAGGCCCTAACTAGTTTGGTTCAAAATTTCCTATTTTTTCTCTTTCAACTTGATTCTTTGGGTTCTCGATTAAGACCAAGTCACCAATGTCAAAATTTTGATTCAAAAATTTCCTGTTATAGCTGCGAAAAAGATGATTTTGATATGCTTGAAGATGATCTAGTGCCTTTTGTCTTCATTCATCTAGGAATTCTAACTCATGTAGTCATGACACATGGTACTCTTCATCATCAATATGAAATTTCAAGGATACCCTTAGGGATGGAATTTCAACCTCAATAGGTAAGATAGCTTCAAAACCAAATACCAGGGAATACGGAGTGGTGCCAATGGGAGTACAAATGCTTGTGTGGTAAGCCCATAAGGCATAATTGAGCTGTAAATGCTAGTCACAACCAACATCATTGACAATATTTTTGAGGATTCTGACGATTGTTTTATTAGACGCCTCTGCTTGGACGTTACCTTGTGGATAATATGGAGTGGAAAAGTGATGTTGGATATGGAATTATTCATAGAGATGGCAGAATTTTTAGTTTTTGAATGGACGACCAATATCTATGATGATGGATTGGGGAAAACCATACTGACAGATTATGTAGTTTAGGATAGACCTGGATATTTGTGTGTCAATAATATAGGTAATAGGAATAGCCTCAATCCATTTGGTGAAGTATTAAATTGTGGTTATGATAAACTTATGGCCATTACAAGATGGAGGGTGTATCTTACCTATGAGGTCAAGTCCCCATTGGGAAAAGGGCCATGGTGAAGTTATTGGTCGAAGCTCCTATGTTGGCGCATGTATCAAGTCTCTATGTACTTGAATTTCTTGAAATTTCTTGACGAAGACGTATGAGTCCTTTTCCATGGTAGGCCAATAATAGCCTAATCTAATAATATTCTTGGCTAGGGTAGGACTGCTAGAATGGGATCCACATATACATTCATGTATCACATGTAAGGTTTCTTGTGCTGCTTCAGCATCGAGACATCTCAAGGTATTGTCTAAGGAACATCTATAAAGGGTATCTTCGATGATGGTATATTTTGAACTTACAGATGAATGTCCTACATTGGTTATTTGATAGGTCTAAGGGTAGGATTTGGGAATGGAGGTAATCATATATGTCCTTGTACCATGGGGAAGTGGGACCAACAATCATACACACATCATAGAATTTGGGATGTCATAGGCAAGGACCAAAAGCTGTTTGACCAAAAACTCGAATTTAGGCACGTTGCTAGGAATATCCAATAAGGAACCAACGGTTTCCATAGCATTTGCTGCCCTATTTTGAATGTGGGGTATTTTTTGAAAGCTAATGTTATCAAATTATTTCTTAAAATTGTCTACCATGTGCTTGTAGGGGGCAAGTTTATTGTCATTAGTTTCATACTCGTCATTGACTTGCCGAACTACTAGTTGAGAATCTCCATAAACATGTAAATGCTTAATCTTCCATTGAACTACCATTTTTAATCTTGTCACTAGGGCTTCATATTCCTCTATGTTGTTTGTGCAAGGAAAAGCAATTCTGAATGACTTGGGAATAGTGTCACCTTGTGGTGTAACAAAAAGTATACCAGCTCCTAAACCACAATTAGTGTGAGATCCGTCAAAGTATAATTTCCATGTGGTTCTTTTGTCAATGGTGAAGATGAAATAATCAAGAAAATATACCAATAGAGGATGGTCATCCTTAATTGGTGCATCTTCCAACTGATCAAAAATTAATTTCCCTTTTATAGCTTTTCTTTGTGCATACTGGATGTCATATTCACTAAGTATTATTACCCATTTATCCAATCAGCCTGTTAGTGCTGCTTTAGTTAGGAGATATTTCAAAGGATCTATCTTGGCGATCAACATGGTTTGGTGGTTTAGCATATAGTGCCTTCATTTTTGAGTAGCAAAAAACACTGCAAGATAGGCATGTTCTATGTTAATGTAGTTTAGTTCATATCCCACCAAAGTACGACTGATATAATACACTGCACTTTCATGACCTTCATCATCATTTTGTGCAAGTATGGCTCCTAGTGCTGACTGAGTTGTTAAAATATAGAGTATCAGAGGTCTACCATCTATAGGTGAAATTAACACAGGTGGTGTAATAAGGTAATCCTTGATCTTTTGAAAAGCTTCTTGGCATTTGGGTGTTTGTACAAACAGTACCCCCTTCTTAAGAAAATGTTGAAGTGTCTGATAGAATGTACTATGAAGCATTTGATAGAGTGAAGTCTCCCTTGTAGTTTTCTTAGCCAACCGATGTTGGCTAGTGGATGCATGTCCATTATAGCTCTTACTTTTGCAGGGTCCACTTCAATGCCTCTTCTAGAAATGATATATCCTAGAAGTTTTCCTGATTTAACTCCAAAGACACATTTTTTGGATTTAGCCTTAATTTGTAATTTTCTAGTCTTTGGAATATCTTGTCCAAGACCTTTAAATGATCTGCTCTTGTCAATGATTTGGCTATTAGATCATTTCCATAGTCTTCCATGAGAGTATGTACAGGGTCATGGAAAATAGTCATCATTGCCCATTAATATGTAGCTCCTATATTTTTGAGCCCAAAAGGCATAACATTCCAGCAATATGTTCCCCATGGACATATGAAAGAAGTCTTGTGTTGGTCCTCAGTTGTGATTTTGATTTGATTATACCTAGAGAAACCATCCATGAGGGATATCATCTCATATCCTACTGTAAGGTCCACTATCATGTCAATGTTCGACAAAGGGAAGTCATCCTTAGGAAATGCCTTGTTGATATCTCTAAAGTCTGTATAAATGCAGATGCCCCCAAATGGTTTATTCACCGAAACAATATTAGAAATTCAGTCTACATAGTCTATAGCTATGATGAATCCGACATCCAATAACTTCTTAAGTTCAACTTTGACTAGTAAAGAAATTTGTGGATGCATTTTTCTTAACTTATGTTTGATGGGATTAACACTTGGTTGTAATGGTAGATGATGCAATATGAGGTATGGATCCAACCCAGGCATATCAACATATGACCATGCAAAGTTTATCTATCTTTTTGTAAAGAAGTCTCGAAACTCTGGGTGTTCTGTCTCTATCAAAGATGCTGCAAAGTATATTACCCGAGGGTTTTCTTTAGTGTTTATGTTGGTCTTAACAGAGTCTTCTACTAACATTGGTGACTTTTCCCAAGCAACTGGGAGAATGTTCAAACCTCCATCCTTAGGTGCCTCAGAGAGGTTTTTTCCCTCAGATGCGTCCTTTATTTTTACTATTTCTTTGTCCAAAAGTGCCTTTTGGTTTTCACCTAGGGACTTGTCATTTTCATCATTTTCATTGTTTTTTTTTTTCATTTTCATTTGGAGGTGTGAACATACTCCCCAAAATATGCCATGTCATCCAAGTCTATGGTAAAGCCAGATTTATGACCCCCTCTAGGTATGCCTTCTCGAAGTCCCATGAACTTAGCTATCACTTCATCATTCTTGAATATGTCTAAGATGGGTTTGCCTTGTTGAACCCAATCGATAAGTTTGGGATATACGAGGGGCATGTCATCATCAGAGTTATCAAATGTGGAGGCTGGCAAGGTGAGGATAAAGTGGTTAACATGGTCACAAAAGTTTTGGACTAACTCCTTTTTGTTCTTCTTCCTATGGATAGGTAGACTTTGGGGTGGGATCACTGTAAGGGCTAGTTCGTCAAAAGATGGTTCGTTAGGTGCCCAAGATTCAAGATCAAGGGTTTCCCAATTATAAAGATTAAGCCATTCTTCTTTTGACAAGGATTTTTTAGGATGGGGGCTAGATAGATTTGGTGATGGTTGTAGCATTTTATCAAGTTCCCCAAATAACTTATCTAGGCCCATCATGTTGGTAGAGGAAAGGGAATCCAATTCATATTTGTTTGAGTCATGGGAGTCATAGTAGAATGAGTCAAATGGTTCGTGGGATATCTCGATGTCTTCAGAAGCACTTAGTTCCTCTTGTGCAAATAACAAAGTACTAGGAATACCAATTCTAATCGGTTGAAACCCTAGACCTAGTCCTTTTGGTCTTTGTGAGACAATGATTGTTTCAGTCCTTCCATTATAATGTAGCCCTAACCCACTATGTCCATCATATCCTTTTCTTTGCATAATTGTGAAGCCTTTTCCATATTGATCCTTAGATATTTGAATAGACGGTGGAGGGTTTTCATTGTCTTTATTATACAACTAGAAGGTGAAATCTTCTTGGTCCATATCTTCCTTACTTAACTCTCCCCATTTTGTGTGTAATCATCAGAGGGACATGTATTGTGACAACTGACTGTTTCCTATTTTTTGTAGGTAAACTGTATGACTTAGGAGGAACCAGCTGAGTGACACAATAGGATTATTTCATGTGATATTATCCACAACCCTTATCTTGGATCTCAACCTTAGGAGTAGATGATGGTAGTTTTTATGGAATGGACTTGGTAAGAGTTGATGGATCAATATACAAGGATAAGGTGGAGGATGAAGCCTCTTGATTGATTGGCACCTATGGTTGTGGTATTTCTCGTAGGCTTGTGTAATATTGGAAAGGATCTAGATCACCATCAATTGTGACCTTTGTGCCATTGTACAATTTTTTTAGAAATTGATGGTATGTGGAAGGTACAAATTTCATAGCATGTATCCATGGTATACCCAACAAAAGATTATAGGGAAGGGTGAGATCCAAGACTTGGAAACTAGTGTCCATAACTGTAGGGCCAATCCTAATAGGGAGTGAGACAACTCCTTTAGATGATCTTTCCTCATCATCATATGCCTTAATGACTATACTCTTATTGGTGTCCACACATTCTTTTGAGAAACCTAATGCCTTAACCAGTTTCAAGGTACACATATTTAACCCTGCTCCTCCATCTACCAAGACTCATCTGACTTTGGTTTGATGGACAAGAACTTCAAGGTGTAATGGGTCGTTATGGTTGGTCTTCTTAGTTGAATAATCCCATTGAGAGAATGTGGCATGATGGGAATTGGTTAAATATCCTACCGTTTCTTCAAAATGATTGACATCTATGTTGGTAGGGACTGTTGTACTTTGCAAGGCTTTGTCAAGAATGGTTCAGTGATCTAGTGATATATTCAACAATTCCAAGATGGATATCTATGTTGGGGTCTTCCCCAACTGGTCAAGTAAATTATACTTAAGCTTGGAAGACTGTGTTTGTGGTTTTGATGAAGGACTTGCAAGGGTTATCTTAGTTCTGCGTGTATTGACAACACATTAAAGACACTTCTTTCTGGTAATGGTATGGATATTTTCATTAGCAACTCGGATATGATTGATGATGGTACTTGGTTTATAGTCATACTTAGCACTGGTATAATTGGCCGAGGTATTATTATTAGTTCCCAAACTAGAGGCCTTTTCTTTCGCATGGTCATGTAATGGATTTGTGAAGACCTAGTGATCATTGTTTTTGGTATGTTTCTACCCATTGAATTCTATGGTTCTGTCTTCAACAAAATCTTGTATGATGTTCTTCAGTTGTCGGTATTGTTGTAGATTATTTCCCTTTGTTTGATGGTACTCACAATAGGAATTATCATCCCACCATGAGGGTTTAAACTGTCCAGGATCATACTATTTTGTCTCTAGAGGTTTTATGAGGTTATGTTTAATCAATTCTTTGTAAATTTTCTCGATTGGTTCTCCCAAAGGGGTAAACTCACATTTAGGAAATCTCCTTTGTGGTCATTGTTGTTGCGAATTTTGGAAAAATTTGGTGGTTTGATCAACATCGTTAATAATTTCATGAGAGGGACTGTAACCTCTAAGTGTGATGACATGTCCTGCATGTAGGGTCTTAGAAATAACAATACCATCATTTGTTACGCTTTTGTTCCTAGACCAATTTTTTTTCTATCGTTGGGAGCATTTTGGTGTTGAACAACTAGATTCCTACTTGGTGTCTTAATTTCTCCTGTATCAATAAGGCCCTTTTCAAGTATAATGTCTTTTTGTATCAAGTCTAGAAAAGAGGTACAACAATGTACTCTTAAGTCACTTCGCAATTTTGGGTGAACATTTTCAAGGAATATCATGACTTTTTGTTTCTCGGGTATCTCAACAGAACACCAACTAACTAAACTCCTCCATCTATGGAAGAAGGTGGTGAAGTTTTCTCCATCTTCTTGCATGGTATGACACAAGGTAGCTATCGTGATTTCATTGTCTATGTTGAAGGAAAAATGTTCCACAAATTTCTCAGCTAATTCACCCCATGATCTTATTCTATAGGGAAGTTTACGAAACCATTCCAATGCTATCCCGACAAGGGTTCATGGAAAAAGTCTCATAAGGTATGTGGAATCATATGAGATGTCCATGCATGTTGTGGAAAATTCTCTAATGTGTTCGAGAGGATTCCTCTTCCCATTGTACTTAGATAAATTTGGTATAATGTATCCATGTGGGAAGGGTGTCATGTATAGCACTTTGTCAAAAGGACATGGACATAAATCTTGCACTGAGATAGTTCTTTTTCTTGACATTGACATAGTGTCCATTTGTTGTTGGAGAGCTTGCATTTGGTTTTGGAGAACATATACTTGTATGTTGGTTGAATTTTTTGGGTCGATGTAAGTGTTTTGAAATGTAATATTTCGTGATGGATTGTGATTTGGTGAGGGTTAATGTCCTGACAAAATATTCTGATTCAGTGTAGGAATATGTCTAGTTTGTGTAGCCCCTATGTGTGGAATGGCAGTACTAGTGCTGATATGGGGTATAGATCATGTTGTGTTCATGCCAACTTTGGGTCTTTTACCAGTGGTGTTTGTGCCAAAGGGGTTTGATGAGGATGCTCCAGTAGTAAATGTTAGGCCCTGTGTTATACCAAATGGTGTTGTGTTTATGATTGAGGCCATTTGAGTAGGTATCTCAGTTGGTATTGCTGTGGCAATATGAGGAATAGAGACACTTGATGTCATGTTTTGCGTTGGTTGTGTAGATGAAGGTTGTAGTTTGTGGATGTCAAATCTTGGAGGTAGTGTGGCACCTTCTACTACCAATTTATCTAGGTATCATTGAGGATCATTTGCCAAACAATCATCCATAAAAGATGCAAATTCAGGATCTTATATAGTAGCATCTACATCTTCTAAGTATATTTTTCCATTTGTGTCTATAGTGACAAAAATTTCAAGCAAAGTTTTGTGAGGTCTCTCTGTCCTTGATGGTTGGTTTCCGAAAGGATTGATGAAGTCTTGTGAGTCAGCCATTTCTCTACATTTCTTTTTAGACCTTGTTTCGACCATGAAAATGATTTTCTCAAAATGGGTAATGCAAAACTATGTCTAAAATGATATGATCTAGTCTATGTTTTTGGGATTTTCAAAATATAATGAATGCTACTATTTTTTTGGTTTTTCTTGGCAAATGAAGGATGTCTAAAATGATGTAATCTAGGATGATAATATGCAAAATTATGGTAAATGATTCTAAGAGGATAGTACCTTCTACCTATGGATTAATCAAGGTTATGACTTAACTTTGTGTGTGTGAAATATCAGATCAATTTAAATAAAAATCAAACACATATTAATAAGACATTATATCAAGAAAAGCTGAAAAATGAAACAGAATAAGCAAACCATTATCGCAGCTTCCCGAAACCGTCTTATCTTCCTCTAACTTCAACCTTTTGTTGGCTTCCAGATAGCACTCAGATCAGCAGATCAAGCTCAACAAAATGACAGCTAAAGAATGAGATTTAAAATGCAAACTATGCTAATACAAAGCTATGCTAAGATGAGAAGATTGCTATGATATTGAAATTGATATGAATGCATAAGTTGATTGCCTGTATGAACATAGATATGCGTAGGTGTGTAAAAGTGAGTGCGTGCATGTAAATGTGGATCATCCTTCAAGGCTTGGATTTGCATCGGAATTTATAGAGTTTTCAAACAGATTCAATTGGCTGATTTGATTGACGGTCCGGATTAAGCTTGTTCGAACATACGACGAGAGATCTTTGAAAGTGGAAGAGAAGAATGGAAGGTTTCCCTTTACTTTCAATTTTCGTCATTGAGATCCGAAGGGAAACTTCCATTTCGAAGGATGAGTCAAGAATTTGGAAGGGTGAGTTAGCATGAGTTAGAAATTAAATAAATTAAATTTATTTAATTTGGAAGTGGAGATGAAAATGGAAACCCACATAATTAAATAAATCATATTTAATTACATTTTAGAAAATGAAATTAGGGTGAGGAAATATTAAATAAAATATTTAATATTTAAATCGATTATGGGATGGAGAATATTCCATTATTCAAATATTCAAAATATTTAAACTTTAGAATAGAATGATAATCAAATATAAATAAATTATGAAAATTTATTTAATTTAATCAAACGAAAGGTGGAAATGTTAGTAATTAAATAAAATTACTTATTTAATTTAAGGTAGAAGAATTTAGAAGATGAACGATATAAATAAATAATTAAATTTATTTATATGTAGATGACTTTAGGGGAATTAATTAAATAAATCATATTTAATTAATTAACAAACTTAATCATGACCATTTTTAGACGTATACAAACTTTATCAAGGAACTTGATGTAGGACAAGGACCAAATGATAGGGTGAATTTCCAAATTAGACTAATGAGTTGGAAGAATTCACTAATAGGACAAAAATGACTAGGTTCAGTGACAATGATTGTTGAAGCATGTATTTTTCCAATAATGCAGAAAGTAGACCTATTCTAAGATATGTAAAATTTCTATTATGGAACCAAGTTTGGTAACTAGGAAGTCTATCTATAAAACTAAATGACACCTAAAGATGAATAATGTAGGTTTTTGAGCAATTTTCTAGTTTTTGTCCAAGATTGACTATAAGAAACAAAGATTAAAATGACAGTTTGTTTTCGGACTATGATTGAAAATTCTAGATTTTTGCTGACAAACAGATGTGGTTTAGCTTTCAAATGTGTCGTAGAAATTGACAGATGCATTGTGGATTGCAGATGTGACTTTCTGATGAAAATTGGTTTCGATTTCCGACAGGTAAATGTGACTTACCCTAATAGGTGTGACTAACAGTCTAAAAGATGTGGCTAAAATTTTAACAAATGCAACTCAAATGGAAGATCCAACCTTTTAATGATAGATGCGACTCATAAGTGAAATTTAGTGGACACTACTTTGTTGACAGGAAAATGCGATTTTTTTGTTAACAGATGCAACTCAAAATTACACATATGGGTTTTTACTAATTAGATGCGACTTAGTTTTACAGATGTGGTGTTCTAATGACATAGGTTTTCTGACTAAATTCATTTCATGATCAAATTTTGACAATTGGAAATAATCAAAAAACACCATGTTTCAGTTTCGATATGCATGGATATGTTAAAAACCAAAAAACATGTACAATTCCTAGGTTGGCTGTGACAATACTTGTTGAATTCTCACTTGGGTTTCTCCAGCTACGCTTATTCAAAGTGAATGGCTAGAAGCTTGACCACACTGGCTCCACTCCACGACACACACTTCTCAGGTCAGCCAAGCTTCAGTTCCCATGACTCTCCCATGGCAAACTTCCCATCTCTACTATTGAACCGTAAGATTGTGAGACAGCTTTAGAGGTCCAACCTCTTGCACCAACAAATAGAAGGTGTTTGGCTTAAATACAACAAGTTGGGATTTTTACTTTGGACACCCGTTCAAAGAGCCATGCGAGAGGCAATATCATCTCAGTCTGTAGAGGTTACGCTTTGTAGGTTTTGACACACCACAAGGGTACTAGGGAATCAAATGCTTTTCCATTGGGATCTTTGTAATACTGAGTTTCCTCAAGCATTTGAATTTCTATACCGGTTGGAAGTGGCTTAGAAAAAAATCCCATCATCGGTTTGAGTCGCGTTGGTTACTCTTGACCACCAATGCAGGCCTAATCTCTAGAGTCAGTAACAGTTTCTCTTACACCCAGGATTACACGAATGCGCAAGGGGAGAGGATAGTTCTGTATAGTGAATCAAGATCTAATCTAAACATGTACAAGAATGAAAGACATTGGTTAATTTTAAGCCCAAAATGAAAGCTATCTAATCTACCAAACAAATTATTTTTAAAATTAAATTCTTCGACATAGGTTTTGCATGCAAATTGTTAGTAGTTTATAAATCAGTCTTTGTTAGCGGTTTTGCAAAAACACAATTTTAGTAGTTTTTAATTATCTTTGTCATTCATCCTGCAGAAAAAGTTTCAAATTCATGTATTCTATGCTATGTCCTACAAACACTATGTTGATCGCCTAAAACACATGTTGCAAACTAAAAGCTAGCTAAAAAAACAAAAAGAAAAAAATCATAAATCGAAAATTAACTCAGAAATCTTACCAGTCAGATGCGTCATTCAAAGTAGCAGAAGCATCAGGAGTTTCATCAGTCAATCATGTTGCTATAAGCCATAGATACATTGAATTCTATCAGATGCGTCGATGTATTCTTCAGGTGTGGTTCATAATGTCAATTGCGTCGTTTTGTCTGTCAAATGTGTCATTCTGTATGATACCTGCAAAAGTTGAATAAACATCTAGGGATTTGCGAAGAACATGTCTTCACGTTGGGTTCACCAAATGTAACATAGTAAAAACTAGAAAATAAAAGAGGTTAAAGCAATATAAATAATTAATCTAAAACTAGCCTACATTAAACAACAAAGCACAAAGGAAAAACTAAAATATAAACAATCTCACCAAAGATCGATGTAACTCCATGAATAATCTTTGTTGTCCTTCTCCATTTAACCGTGACAGTATTATTGCCCTTAGATTTTTAGTATGTGTGCAAGTATAGCCTTGATGTATGTGATTATAGAAAAATATCAAAGATTAACAAGTTGCTTCCAAAAGTATATCGATTTTGGGAGGGTTTGAAATGGTGAAAGCCAAGTCAATTTATAGAAAATTGGTTTTCGAACGATCGACTCAGATTCAAAAGAGAGATCAACGATCGAGATTGATGAATGTTATGCAATTGAGATTTGTGTCAGTTAGAACATGAGTGAGAAAAGTCTGCCGGATGAAGATTAAATTAAATAATAATTTAATCTGATGTTGAGACTTCAAAAATCAGAAGAATAAGAGATCAAGATTAAATAAATGATTTAATCTCTAGTTGAAAGTATTCAAAAATTAGAATAAAGTTTGAATGAAAAGGATAAAGATAAAATGAAGACAATGATATGTTCAAATGCACACATAAATTAATTAATTAAATAAATATATTTAATTAATAAATTTGTTTATGCATAAGAGTCTTAACTAGATAACTGACTAGTTATGACAGAGAGTCTCTTCGTAGAGATGATCAGATATTGAATCAGGAGATAACTGATTGATTCAAATAGATCTTAAGTCAAGTGAGAATGAATACTTAGATAACTTAAACAATTATCTAAATATAGAGGAATGTGTTAAAAATAGAGTTTTATGAATTAAATGATTTATTTAATTGAAAATTTGACATTTAAGGATTAATTAAATAAATAAGACTTATTTAATTGAGTGATGAAAAGGTTAAATGAATAATTAAATAATTAAAGAATTTATTTAATTATAGTTGAAAACATAATAAAGATAAATTAAATAAGAATTTATTTAATTTAAGGAGGGTAAAGTTAATTAATGACGTAATTAAATAAAGAACATTTATTTAATTAATCAGGATAGAATAAAGACAATGTAAATTAATTAAATAATTAAGATTATTTAATTAATAGATGAATAAATGTTAAAGGGAATTAATTAAATAATTAAAATTTATTTAATTAATAGATGAGAACGGACTTTAGAAAGTAATTAAATAATTAACATTATTTAATCATGACTAGGAAAATACGAATTATGAAGAAATTGAAGTCGCAGGCTTAGACCAAATTATAGTGTCTATAGATTTGATTGAACGTTGCTTCACACTTTTCTTCCCATTTGAAAGGGACCTTTTTATGCAAGAGATACACAAAAGGAAAACTCTTGTCTGCTAGTTGGGTGATGAACCTTCTGATAGATTGCAGTCATCCTTGCAATGAGCGAAGTTGACTGATATTTCTTGGTGGTGGAATCTCCATGATGACTTTAACTTTTGTTGGATCTACCTCTATTCCCTTTTCTAAAACAATATACCCTAAGAGCTTTCCAAATTTAACCCCAAAGACACACTTCTTTGGATTAAGTCTAACCTTGAATTTCTCTAATCTGACAAAGATTTTAGATAAGATCTCTAGATGTCCCTCTCTTGTGTAAGATTTCACTAACAAATCATCCAAATAATCTTCCATGAAAGTGTGCATCATGTCATGAAAGATAGTGGTCATTGCTCGTTGATAGGTCGCACCTGCATTTTTTAGTCCAAATGGCATCACATTCCAACAATAGGTACCCCAGGGACATGTGAAAAAAATCTTGTCTTGATCCTCAGGTGCAATCTTGATCTGATTATATTCGGAAAATCCATCCATAAGTGAATACATGGTGTGCCTAGCTGTCAGGTCCACAATTGTGTCAATGTTAGGTAGAGGAAAATAATCTTTCAGACATGCTTTATTTAGATCCCGAAAATTTGTACAAGTTTTGATACACCCATCTGGTTTTATACTGGTACAATGTTAGAGATCCATTCTTCATAGTCAATGGATCGAATGAACCCTACATCCAATAGTTTCTTTAATTCCTCTTTGACCAACAATGCAAAATGCAGATGCATCTTTCTAACTTTTTTCTTTACTAGTTTTGCCCCCAACATCATAGAGAAATGATGCATGATGAGATTAGGATCCAATCCAGGCATATCCACATATGACCAAGAAAAAATGATTTGATTGGCTTTCAGGAATTCTGTGAAATTTGGTATCTCTTCCTTTGTTAATGAAGCAACAAGTTGTACAGTATTTGGTTGTTCTATAGTGTCTATGTTGATTTCTTCCATTGGCTCAATCAAAATGGAAGATCTCTCTTGGTAGTGTTATGGGAGAGTGTCAAGTTTCTCATCCTTCAATGCCTTCGAAAGGTTTTCACCGTCAGATACACTCTTTCTTTTTCCTTTTTCATGATCTAACATTGTCGTTTTTTGGTTTTCACCGTTAGATCGATCTTTTATATTGTCAGTTTTGCAACTAAGAAACTTGGCACCCTCTTGATCAAAATATTGATTATGAGATTCGTTGGTGGAACTTGTTTCAAGATTGGAAGAGAAAAGGAAATTTACCATGACTTCATCATCTTGGAATATAGGGATATCAATAGGTTCAGTTTGATCACAATCAATAAGCTCATGATGGATTAAAGGAAAAGGATCATCTAGTTGAGTGAGGTCAAGGGTTGTTAAGGTCATGACATGGTTAACATTCTTGCTATAGGGAAGGTATATGATTATATCCTCCTATCAATTATCAATCTCGTGTCAAACCAAATCATCCTCGCTCGAGTCATGGTCATCCTGAAGTACATAGTCAAGTGGTTGAGTCCTTGAACTTTCTCCTTATGTAAGTATGGGTGTATATTTTTGTATGATATCAACCTTTTTATCTCTCTGAAATTCATCATCATAAATTTTATCCCATTCATATTCATTTGAATCAGTGTCGGAGTTATCCTGTAATCTGAGAACGGTTAAGGCTATTTCTTCATGTGATTTCTTTAAAGTTGCTTCTTCCTGGGTTTTCTTTAAAGTGGCTTCTTTTGTGTCTTCACCATACCCAAGTCCCATTTTATCCTTTGGATGTGTTATTGTAGGTTGAATGGGTTCTACAATTCCTTCCTTTCTTTTACCTATAGGACCAGTTCCTTCATAGCCCATCCTTTGCATTATAGTATAGCCTTTACCATATTGTTTTGTAGGCAATTTGATATGTTGAACAGATTCATCTTCATCCTTATATAGCCATTTGAGAATGTCTCTATCTTCGGCTTTATCTTCTTGAGTATTAGCTTTGATAATTTTTTCGTCAAACATTGTGATGGTTACTAAAGATTGTGCTCTTGATGTGGAGGCTGTTGCAACTTGTTGTTTGGATATTGTGGGCTGACCATGTGATCTTGGAGAGACAAGTAAGTTAGAGAGACATAATGAATATTCTCCCACCCCTTTGTCCTTCAATTGCAATTTTTTTCCAAATTTCCTTATCAACTCCTTTGATTGTTCATTATGATTTGAAGGGGAAACAACAAGAGCTTCTCTATTATGTGATACAAAAGTATCCTAGGTTGCTATGAGATTAGAACAAATTTGGCTGCTGTTTTGATATGCTGGTATAGTTATCTCCTACCCGTCATAGGGAAATCTAAGACATTGATGGTATGTTGACGGTACTACTTGCATCTCATGCATCCAAGGATGACCCAAAAGTATGTTGTAAGAAAGGTCTCAATCCAAAACTTGACATAAATTATTCTTTCTAATAGGTCCCACTCTAATTGGCAACATGATAAGACCCTTGAAAGCTTGCTCTTCATCATCATATGCTTTAATTGTTATCTTCCTTCTTGGATGAATATAATATTTAGAAAATCCTAAGGTAAAAAACCAAATTTAAAGTACAAATATTTAAGCCGGATCCGCCATCTATTAAGACATGCCTAATTTGGGTTTTATGGACCATGAATTCTAGATAAAGCGAGGAGTTGTGTAGATGAGACATGGAGGCAAGGACCAAATTTAAAGTACAAATATTTAAACCGGATCCTCCATCTATTAAGACATACCTAATTCGGGTTTTATGGACCATGAATTCTAGATAAAGCGAGGAGTTGTGCGGATGAGACATGGAGGCATCATATTTTTTAGAAAAGGATAGGCAAGTGGGTGAGGACAAGTGTCCCACCATGGCTTGAAACTTGTTAATATCCAAATCAATGGATACAGTTGTGTCAATAAGATCCTTCTCTAAAATGTTCTTATGTGCTGGAGGTATCTTGAGAAGCTCTAAGATAGAAATCTGGGCTGATATTTTCTACAATTTATCAACTAAACTATACTAAATTGGAGGAGGGACAATTGATTTGGATGAAATCCCTTTAAAAAATACTTTAGATTGTCTCCTTGTTGTCACATTGACTTGTTGATATTCTTTCTTTTCCTTGACCTTGATAACATTAACCTACTGGTCATTCCTATAAATGTGGTTGATTGTGGTATCATAAACATGGTTTACATTTTTTCCTTTGTCACTTGAAGATTCTCCTTTCTGATAGCTCAAAAGAGGGTCCTTAAATTCTTGATGATCTTCATTGGCATGATGTCCCTCAATTGTTATGATTTCCCTGTCTATCAAATCTTGGACTAAAGTTTTCAATCCTTGACAATTATTTGTCCTATGTCCCTTGCATCTATGATAGTCACAATAATACGACTCATTCCATGATGGTGGTTTGACTTGTGAATCACAATCTCTTTGAGGTGGTAACATGATGAACTTCTTATCCATAAGATCTTTGAAAGATGACTCAAGAGATTGGCCGAAAGGAGTAAAACTCTATTGATTTGAAAAAAAAGGTGACTTGGGCGGATTTGTATTTTGAGTGTTATCGACATTATTGTTGAAGTGAACACGATTATTGTTACTTTCTGATTGGTCATACTTCCTTGATTGGTGTTTCTATTGCCTTGATTCACTGAATTTCCTTGATTGGTGTTATTGTGTGGAGTACCTGATAGATTGAAGATGACTGGTTTTACTTTCACATTGTTTGCATCTACATCACCATCATTGACAACATTCTTGTTTCTAGTCCAAAATCTTGATTTGTCATTGTTGTTGTTATGATTGAATGAGTTTGGACTATATTTTTCAAGTTTGATCACTCCTCTCTTGACTAAGGCTCCTTCAATTTTGATTGCATTCTCAATCAAGTTCTCAAAATGTGGAGGGAAATGAAGGTTGAGCCTATAACTCATTTCTTGATTAAGATTGTCAATAAAGATATCCATCTTTTCCTTTTCAGGAACTGGACGAGAATTTCGTGCGAATAATCTTCTCCATCTTTGTAAGAATGTGATGAAGGGTTCTCCAGTATTTTTCTTTGCTTTGCATAAATCAAGCATAGTTATTTGATGTTGAATGTTGTAGGAGTATTGGGATATAAATTTATTGATCAACTCCTCAAATGTCTTGATGGGTGGAGTAATTTTAGAAATCCATTCCATGGATTTCCCACCCAAACTTTGTGGCAACAATCTCATCAAGTATGTGTCCTTGTGTGAAAATTCAAGGCCCATGTTTCTAAATTCCCTCATGTGGTCGATAGGATCTGTTTTCTCATTGTATCTATTGAATTTTGGAATTTCACAATGCTTGGGAAATGGGATCATGTTGAGATTTCTATCAAAAGGATATGGAAAAATATCCTCCAAAGCATACTTCTTTGTTGTGCCCCCTTGCATTTCCTTGATTTTCCATTGTAGTGTTCTTATTTGTTGGGCAAGAGCACTAAGATCGTTTAAGGGAATTTCATTCTTTTTGGGTTCCTCTTTGATGTTCTCTGTATTATAGTTAGAGGGAAATTTGACACCTTGGTTTTCCAATAAAAGAAAGTATCTTTCTTTATTTCGCTCTAAGGTCTTTTCCATAGCTATGTGATAATGTGGATCTTGTTTAGCTTCTTTAAGAATTTCATCGGTTATTTCATCATTTGAACTATTTCCATTTGTACAAAGCCTATGAAAAGGATTTTCTTCCCTATCACCCATGTTGCAAAGTGGGTTCTCTCTTTCGTCTTCTTCTCTTTGTTATCAAATTTTTACTAAACTTAGATCCCAAATGGGAGTGCAATTTATTGGATAATTGATGTCTTGCAAAATAGGATGATGAATCCTATTGATATGAATAAGGAATTTCTAATTTTCAGATTTGATTCTCTGGATGAAGGATGATTGATCTTGTTATGGAAGTTAAACTGAAAATCAGAAATTTTTTTGAAATTGATGCACTTTAAGATGTTTTTATCTTAGTTTGAAAAATGATTATTTTTGTAAAAAGCCTAATGTTTCCAAGTTTTTCTCTATTGCAACAACTGATTTGGATGGTTGGAATATTTTATTGCTGGTTGTGGAATATAAGAATGAAAAATGGGCTGACTATGATTATGCCTTTGTGAAAGAGCTCTTCGTTGGAAATAAACTTGTGAATATAAGGGCTCTAAAGAAAAATCATCTGTAAATCCCCTATCAAAGTCATGATATCTATGGATGAAAGTTCAATAGTCAAGCAAGACCTTCCTACTTTCGTACAAAAAGTGTCTCCTTTACAAATTTTTCTTGTAACTAAGTTGCTTCTTTGGTTTCTTGATTCTTTTAGCAAGGGATTTCTTGAGAAATGTTGTTGATTTCCAATCTCTTAACCTAAATGTCACATTTTGATTTGTTGAATTCTTGTGTTTTCTGGATGATCTTATTTGAATTAATATTTTGAAAACACATCATGCAGTAGGAAGAAAGTTGTTTTTAAGTCCTAGAATCTAAACAATAAGTGTATGTTCTTTGAAATTTCCATGGGTATTTGAACAAAACAAACACTTCAAGCAGACTCACTCTTAATGGTCAAAAGTTCATTATAATCATCACAACCCACATCTTAAAATTGCGTCGACTCACACAACCATGTCACCCCCTAAATGGCGCTCGTGTTTTTGTCTTTTCCAAGCTCGTACTTAGTTAGATTTCTCGATCCCTTGAGAAAATGGTCCTTGGAAATTATATGGTGAGTATCTTGGGGACAGATTCTTTCCTCCCCTTGCACTATGAGTATTATAATGTTTGGCTGCTGACTCAGTGAGCTTCTACACTAAGGTTCATAATAAGGGTTTCCATTAAGTGCGACAAATGATAAAATCCCTCAGGAGACCTCTCAACCTTTAGAACAAAGGCTTTGGGGATGGTTATCTTGCACACTACCGTCGAGTGTATTTTCATCAACAACTTGCTTTTGATTATAGTGGGTTGGAATCCTTGGCTTTAGGTGTTCCCACTTAGGTCATTTCTCTTGGGTGAGTACTTTCTCCCACAAGAGAAGACATGCTAAAGGTTTTAACAAAGCATAAAGTGCATGAAATTAAAATATGAGTTTGGAATTTTGATCACCCAGTTAAGGGGAGAGCATAGGCCTATCACTGTCCAATCACAATAAACAATGTTCAATTTTAAAGCCCAAATGACAATTTTCTATTCTATGTGAAGATATTGCTTCACAAAAGACATGATGCTAATTTTAACCTAGAAATGTATGATGACTACCCTAGGATTGGTGTATTTTAATCCAAATGGCTACCCTAGGATTGGTTCATTTTAATCCAAAATCAACAATAAAACCACTGGTCGCGGTCATGTTAGATCTAGAGAAAAAATTAGATAAATTACAAATGTGCTAGAACAAAGGTCATATGCACTTTAGAATCAGTGAAATGTGCCAGAATAGAGGTCATATGCACTAGGGAATCTATCAAATACGCTATAAAATCAGTCAGATGCGTTGGAGAATCTATTAGATGCGATGTGGAATCAGTCAGATGCGCTATAGCATAAGTCAGATGCACTAGAGAATCTATCAGATGCACTGGAACAGTCTTTAAATGCATTGTAGAACCAATCAGATGCGTTGGAACAGTATTTAAATGTGCTAGAATAGGTGTTGTATGTGCTAATCTACTTCTCCAATTGTGACCTGCCAGAAAACTTGCAATAAAATATTAAAAACGGGGCAAGATCCCCACGGTGGGTGCCAAAAATGTGTGTGTAAATATGTGGAAATAACAAATAAGTTTAACAACACACCAATGAAACATTATATCAAAGAATCTAATTTAAAACTAAATAAACTTCAAACCTAGAAGATTCTTCAAAACTGTCCCATTGTCCTTTATCTCCAATGATTCATTTTAAGCTGCTTGCTCTCAAATTGTGTAAGCAAAAGCTCAACAAAATGACAACCTAGAGAATGAGATGATATGCAAAATGAATTTTTATGTTAAATGATATGAGATGAAGCTATGCTAAGATGTTGAAACTATGATAATAAAACTAAGAATAGATTATGTAAGCTATTCTACCATGATTATTTATGCTAAGATGATAAAAATTAATATGATATGCTATGATGCTTGAAATCTAAGATATTAAGATGCTAAATGCTTGATTACTCAATTGTAATGCTCACACTATGCAAACAACTTTCTAGGATTTTCAAAGAGCCAAGAGGTCTTATTTATAGATTTTTGAAGGAAAAAGCTTAGTTGGAAAAGATCAATGGTTAAGATTCAGTCTGGTAAGATGAACGGTGAGAGATGGAGAATTTGGAGAGAAAGATGGAAGCTAGAGAAAAAGAAGGAAGATGTTTCCTTCCCATAAAAACATTTCACTCAAAAATAAAGGAAACTTGCCATTTGTCAAGTTTAGTTATGAGTTAGTTTTGTTGGTTGAAGATAATTCAATAATAAACTAATAAAATTATTTAATTTCATGTGACATGTGGATTTGGAAGCTTCTAATTAAATATTGAAAAATATTTAATTATGTGTGGAATATGGATACAAAGTTTCTAATTAAATATTAAAATATTTAATTAAATGTGAGATGGCTTTTTAGAAGATTTAAAGATGATTTTATGTTTTGGAAAAAGAAGAATATTTAGAATGATTTAAGAGTGATTTTATGATTTGGGAAAAAGAAGAATATTTAATTTATTCAAAATAAAACAATGTGATAATTAAATTAAATAAATTGTAAAATTTATTTAATTAATTAAGAAGAAATGAAAAAGTGATAATAATTAAATAAACTTATTTATTTAATTGGAATAGAAGAATTAGAAAATGAACAATATAAATAGATAATTTTTTTATATGTAGATTGAATTGGAGATTAATTAAATAACTTGTATTTAATTAATTACCAGACTTATAATTTGATCATTTTTAGGTGTATACAATAATCTATATTGTTATCATGAAAGTGTGGGGACAATAGTTAATGAAGAAGAAGTGCTCCATCAAAATCCCCTAAATAAAAGAGTAGAATTATAGAAAGATAAGGGGAAGAGAAGAAAATATTGTAGAAGTTATTCATAAGAAGGCTAGAAGCAATGAAAATGTAGAGCATTTATTAATTAGAAAATATAAGTATCAAATAAGTGACATGGTTATCTCTAACTAAAGCTACTCATTATGGCTAAAACCTTACATATTTATTAGAAGCATCATGAGTATGGAATAAATCCTTTTATATCTCAAGGTGTATTATGGATTTGAATCCATAGTAAATAGACAATCTTGTACCAGCAAAACATATTTTTTTTAACTTTCTTTATATTTTTTGCTTTGTAATTTTTTCTGTGTGCCTCATATATTTGTTTTTAAATTTTTTACTAATAAAGGGATGGTATGTGTACTTTCTACCACATTTATTATTTTTGTACTTTTGAACCATGTGCATAAGAGAGTGTAGAATATTATAAAAATTCCACATATATTGGTCCACATTGACAAGATGTTAGAATTAAACCTACACCATATTTTGAGGGTCATCTTGATACTTAGGAATGCTAGGAATGCTAGGAATTCTAGATGTGTATATGTATTCATTTATGACGTTAACCCATCATCTCTTGATCCTTAAATTTTCTATCTTTTACAATTCTAAGGGGATATTTTGAATCCAATATAATTCAATCATGCACCTAATTGTACATGTTGAATTTCAAAAATTAACAAATATTTGTTGCTTTTGTTTCATCTTCACGTGTTAATTTATTATTTTATTATACAACCTTGTGTTGAGATATTTAAATCTAAATATTTAATTTAATATTAAAATTATTGATATATTCATTCCAAGAACCAATGCTACAAATGTTAAGACTAGATCCATTCTCTTAAAATGTGTATTTAATATAATTATCTTAATCCCTGCCATGATTATAAGAGGTAGTTTTCCCTATTGAATGGAAAAAAGGGGGAAGTTCAAAAGGAAGAAAATATATCTCCATAGAATCAAGATGAATATATTTGAGCATAGATTGTAATGTGACCTTACATGAGATGAAATATGTCTTTTATAAATCTTGTTGAAGTAGGTTTTTATAGAAAGGAAGAGCCTACGTAAGATCCTAAAGGGATATCTTAGCCTCTATGGATTGGATTTGTTAAAAAATATTAGACTCCTTAATTTTCCTATAAGTAATGTGAGGAGTAGATGGGAGAATAGTGTAATATCCCACTTATGGATTTTATGAATTTTTTAATAATTTTCAAGTGAATTAAAAATGGATGCATAAAAGCCAACAATTAAGTCTAATACTAATGTTGGTTTTGAATAGTAGAACTTGAGATTTCACGAATAATCAAATACATACAAAATTCATTACTTTGATTACATCATTTTTCAAGAAAATCCAAATTGAATTTATTGTATAAAATAAAATAAATTTCATAAAATTTACAAATCACAATGTATTATCAATCTGAGACCATTATTGCTTTATTGTTGTAATTTGTATAGAACTATAGCTAATACACTTATCCTTCAAATCAAATATAAGAACCATTCAAACCTCTTTCAATTTAAATTAATAAACAATAACTATTTATGATTGCATACAATGAAAATGAAACACAAAAAATAATAAATTGAAACAAAAAAAAATAGCATTAAAAATAAAATTCCTGAAATACCAATCTCACTACAAACCTCATATTGAGCTTGTTGTAGTATCTTTCTTGTTATGTGTATGTAACTTAACAACATAACATATTTAATGAATTTTGACAAAGTAGACTTGTATAAAGACTTGAGATAATATAAATGATGAAGGAATGATAGTATTTTAGACTTTATTTAAAAAGAAAATGGATGGATGAGGATAAAATCAAAGACTTGAGTTAACTAGACATTAATTATGAGTCAACTCAACCAAAATTGGAAAATTTCCATTTCAAACTCACGAGAGGATAATAATAAATTTTATTAATTCATTAAATAGATAATTAGATGACAAAATTATTAATTTTATGAATATATGCTTTTGATGAGGAAGTTGCTAATTTGAAGAATGAGATAAGTAATAGAGAAGATATGTGAGAATAATAATAGAATTTATCAATTTATTTAAAACACATTATTAGCTCACATTAATTAAATAATAAATAACTATTTAATTAATTGAATAAGTAAATAATAAATAACTATTTAATTAATTGATTAATTAATGATAATGGATAAAAATGATAATTAATAATGGGATAATAATATGATTTATTAATTTATTGATTGGAATTAAATAATACATAACTATATAATTAAATGATTACTTAATGATGATAAATGATATAATGATATTTAATGGATATTAGATTATTTTAAATGGTGCTAATGGATAATTAATGGATATTAGATTATTTTAAATGGTGATAACGAATAATTAATGATAATTAACGGTTGATAAATATAATAATAATTTTAGTGTCTACAATATCAATGACATGGATGGATAAAATTATTTGATGATTAGATAGATTAAAATAGTATAAAACCCTAACATCAAAGAATAGGTATATGTAGGGAGATGGGGAACATGCCACTTTTTGGTCCACTAGTGAACATAACATGAGCACATTATAACTTGACCATGTTTTGTATTACTTTAAAGAAAAAAAATTAAGAGGTTGAGCTCATTTGAGCTCAGCCTCTCAATAAATTTTTTTGGTCTACAAATTTTTAGAGCATGCTCGCGTTGTGTAAAAGGTAATTATTCATTAATTTGTATGTTGAATTACTACAAAAATACTACCATAATGTCACCAAGGCTAAAGAGGTAAGTTTAAAATAAATTAATTAATTAAATAGATAGATATAAAATTCTTCAAGTGGTTTTTCTTTAATTTCTAGGAATTGAGAATGCCCCACTAGTTGATGAAAACTCAAATTCTCTGAATGATGAAAACCCTCTTGAAGAACAACCACAACAAACCCCTCCCACATTACCTTGAAATCCTCCTAGGACACACAAAAATATATTAGGGAAAATATAAAATTATAAAAGAGAACTTGAGTGCAATAATTGGAAGGTTGACAAATTCATTAGGAACAAGCTCACATAGGTCTACCCTCACTAGTTCACTAGAATCAATCATCTCACACATAGTATCCATGAGTGGGAAAATCAATAGTTGGTCAAACAAGAGAGAATAACAACCATATTTTTATGTGGAAAAAATATCCTATGATCAAATAAAATAATGAAAATATTGAAATCTGACTTGTGCATGTTGTTCACTAACCCAAGAACTAATGCACTCATACGTGATTCTTGTAGGAGGTTCCTTATCCATTAGTTTCACCATCAAGGATTAAGGAATACTTTTTGGGATAGGTGGTGGATGGTTTTTGACCATCCTTCATGTAATAAAAATGAGGTCCCACAATACTTTTTGAAGAAACTCTATTATGAGTTTATCCTCAATGAGATCCTAAATTACTTCGACATGCAAAAATTTTAGGGTAGAGGTGGGGGCTCAAAACAAGATAGAGTGGAGGTATAATATTCCCAAACATAGGAATTGAAACCCCTTGCTAGACCAAAGTTTGAGTATGTAACTATCCCTTCTATTTTGAAGGAGGGTATTGAGGTTGAGATCCTATAATCCATTAGTTTGCTCACTCAGACCCTTTTATATCATGTTGGGCCTCTAACATAGGGTGATTTGGGTGAGTCTTCTAGGTCTCAACCTTTACCTCACTAATGCAAAAAATATGGGTCTCTTTGTGCTTATGGGTTTGAGGATGATCAACATACACATGGTCAATAGCATGATGCATATATTGGATCAAATTGTCATAACAAATGAGTTGTTGGATTGAACATCTGGTATTGATAGATAGGTTAATTTGAACAAGGTCAGATTCAATTTATCATATTTGATTTTAAAATTTAAGAATAAATAAATTCCTAGATTGATTGTAATACAATTTTAGGGTCGGAGTGTTCACCCTATGTCTAGTGGCCCTCTACCTCTCGCTTACACAACAATATTGAGTCCATAGGTATGTAACTAGTAAATAAATAAAAAATATAGTACATGTGAATAGTTTAGCCTTATCTAAGGGTAGCCTTAAAAATCACATTGGATGTTGAACAAGTTAATGTTGGGCCTTTTACATCAACACCTGTTAGCAAGAGTGGCTATACATCTTACATTGAGGTAAGCTTGAGTATTTTTAATCATTAAATGTTTGTAAAATAATGTTATATAGATCTTGGTAATTTAATAATGTTGTTTCATTTTTATATGACCATAATAGTTGATACCCCCCCTGGTATTTGTACCATAAGAGAGCATGGTGTTTCCACAGTAGTACCATCTTTGATGCCTTTGACATATGTATGAGCCAAATTAGAATTTCATATTATGTTTGTTGCTTTATATGTCTATTAGTGAAAATTTGAATGATTAATTTTTAGTTTAATTTGTATCTTGATGCTTGCCATAGGGCTTCACAACTCCATTTCATGAATATTCCCTTGTTATGGATGAAAGCATAAAAAATTGGTTCAAAGTGATTATGAGTATCTGATAAGTAATTATTCTATTATATGTCATTCTATAATTTAATTTTTTATATATTAAGGTGTATAATTTTTGTTGTATCAAGTTTAGGTCTAGAATAGTATAGAGAGGAGGTCAAGTTAGTGGGTTTAAAAACAACCATCATTTTATGCCTCTCCATCCAATTAACAATCAAAGGTGGCTCCTGATCTCCTCTCTTCCTCTTGAGGGAAGTGATTAAATTAGGGTCCTTTTTTGTATGCCTATATTATAATTTTGTAGATGTATTTTTTTATTACTGATATTTGACAATATGGCTTAGTTGTAAGCCTATGCAACTTTCTTACAATATATATATTATATTTTTAACGATATATAACATTGTACATGCCAATATGAAATTTTGGTTAATACAATCTATTTTACTATATTGTTGTCCATATTTTTATAAATGATTAATTGAATAAGTGAATGATTACATAAGTAAAAATATGGAATAAAGGACATATGTTTGATAATAAATAAAGTTGCTTATTTTGAAATTTGGTCCCATTGTGCATTATCTATCAACACTTCTCTTTTCTATGGATTTTTTTGAAATTATTTATGGTCTCATGCATCACCTTCTTCACCTTTCTACTTTACTATGAACAATCCTGTAGAATGTCATCACAAACCTCTTTAATAAGTACTCAAATCCATATGTTTGTCATGTGTATCTTAGAGAGATTTCACTATTATTTGATTCCATTTGAACCTTTTCAATTGTCAAGATAGGCCTACTTGTAGACCATACCTCATGAATAATTATTAATCTAAGTTTATGGAAAACAAATTTATTGCCTTATAGTTTAGAAAAATTAATATCTTTTGGATAATCCTATAAATTTTAACGGACAATCTTACCTTCTTGGTTTTTCATCAATATAATGCCTTACTTTGGAAGGAATCCCCAGAGTTGCATAACGATCTTGTTGGATGTTGTGATGGTCAAATATTACTAGGAGCAATTAGGAAATATTAATAAAATTTTAAAATTACTAATACTAGCATGTATATACATTAGGGTATAAGTGCAACAACATTATTTCCACCTTTGTCCTTAATAATCTTTTATAAGATTATATGCCTCTCAAATCAAGATTAAAATAATTATAAATTGGAGATATAAACTAAGTAAGATCATTCTTAGGAATATATGATTCTCATCTTTATCCAATTCCCTATCTAGATTAGATCCATTTTCATATTATTTTTCAATCAAATTGGGTGTTTCTATTAGAAAATCCACTCAATTTTATGATTTTATCTCATGACCATATTTCAACAATTCATTAAAATTCATCTTGTATCCATCCATATAGAATTCCTAAAAAACTATCCTTTTATGATAACCACCAAGTAACACATCAATTTTACTCTTTTATATCAATATTGTTCAATAAATTATGGGAAAATGCATCTTACATATGTTATTTTCATAAGGATCCTTGAGATAATGCGTTTTCACTTTGATGAAAATCTCTTTCAATGAGTAAATCATCTTCAAAATCCATGAACACCTCTTGGTTTATTATCAAACAATCTTACTCTTTATTATCAACCCTGTCACCATCTTCATAACCTATGTATGTGCAAAAATAACATGATGTCATTTGTTTTCTAATAATGCTTCTAATTCAATCACTAATATGTTGCACACATCTTTCTAGTTCAACCTTGTCACAATGTAAGCATATGTATTTAATACCATATTAACTATTAGATAGTCATTTATTAGATATATGATAGACTTCATAGCCTATGGGATTATCCTTTAGTGATAGTATTATTTTTTGTTGTAACATGATAGTTTCAAATGACTATCCTAAATAGTAAATGCCTATATTGATTTCATTTATGATTATCTTTAGTTGTGACAATTATCCCTTTTTTATGTGATTGAGTTTGAATGATATAATTGTCCTCTTATTATTAGTATGATAGACTTGGTAACATGTTTACTATGATATGATGGCTTTGGTGACATGACTATCTTTATTGACATGATAAGATAGTCCTCTATATGTAAATGACATGACTATACTTTAACTTATGAACTCATTTTTTGTGAGAATTATCTATAATTTCTATGACCATCCTTTTTGTTTATTATGGTCTAGTCAAGGTGGATTCTTGTGACCTTATTATATATTTATATGATTATCTCAAGGAATCATCACTAGTTATGGTCTTCTAATACAGTCTCCTAATTACCATGGTAGTACTTTCATGTTGTTGGGATAATTCATTCTAGTTTCACATGCCTATATTTTTGTGTATGACTAAATTGACATGATATGACAACCCTTTACCTTACTACTCTCCACTATAATTTATTTTTATATAACTCTCTTAATGACATGTGACATGATATTAATTAGGTGAAAACCATCTTAGTTGATATGAATATCTTTAAAATGTCATGACCATTCCTTTTCTAAAGTGATATAACTATCCTTTTATTATGGTTTAACTATATACATAGATTTCCATGAGGATGTGACTATCTTCCATTTTTTCTATATTATCCTTTTGTTTAGGTGACATGACAATATTTTCTTGGTCAACATGAATATACTTGTTGGTATGATGACCTATTTTTTCATAGAAAATTATCTATTGAAAACTATAAATTCTTCATGTTTTAGTAGATACCTAAGATGATCTCATTAGTTGGAAATGATAGTCCTTTTGAAGATATTTCCCTCATATATTGAACCTCAAAATATATAAATGCATGATATTTTCAAAGATCTTCTACTCCCATCAAAACTTGATGAGCTATCAATAGGGAAATAATTTTTTTAGCTTGACAAGATATATTTCTTTGACCTCCAATTAGGTAATTCTATTTTTAGCTTCATGATAAAGTAGTCAAATCTAATAGAAGGAATTTTTAAAATCGTGAAGCTAGGGTAGCCTCTTAGTAAGATTTGATCATAATAAGAGCCCACAAGATCATCAAATCCAATGAATATATGCTAGATAAATAAAATGTTTTGGTTTCCTAGGGTAGTACACACCAATATCTAGTGATGATTTCTCATTATGTCCATAAAAATAAGAAAATTAAAGTAACTATGACTATTGTAAATCCATAAAGAGGGGTGTTATAATATAATAGTAATAAATAAGACAACCCTAAGTTTTCCATGAGAAAATAAGAATCTAAGTGTTATAAAGAATTGAACCACCCATCTCGACATGTTGGCATAGTCAGTTGGACCACATAACACATAGAATGTAAAAAAAATCCTATTTCCATGATTACACTACTCTGAATTGATTTTTTTTGTAAGAATGCATTGATTGTTGGAATGGTCAAATAGTTTCCTTTTGAATAGAATTGAGATAAGATACTATATAGAGTCCCCATATTTACCTATATGTTGAAATAAAATATACGTAGGTGCCATGGATACTGAGAATTAGTTTGTCATATTTTGGTAGTTTTTGCACTTAGGACTCTTAAGATATTTCACTAGAATAGTGTAGCCTGAAATGATTGAGATAGTCAAGGTACAAAAAAGAACTCCCCTAGTGTTCAACCACCCACACCAATGGTTTCATGCAGTCGATTGATCCCCATGAGATGAATAATGCAAAATATAACTTTGGGAAAGTTTTTGTTGAATGTAAATGATATTTTTTATAACTTTTAATACATTATTACCATATTCAAATGGCTTAAGATAAAAAAATATGAAAGAGTTTATTATGGAAAGAACCTACATGTAGTTTTAGGTTCAAATGAAACATTCATAAGTGCCACATATTTCGAGAACCTATCCATTATAGTATAGAAGTTTTTTTCACTTAGCACACTTAAGAGAACACTAGAATGGCATCCGACAAATTCATCGCCAACAACTCATCGAAGTAAAATTCATCGCCAGGAATTCACCACCATGGAAAATTCACCGATGAAAAATTTACCGACGAAAAATTCACCACCAAGTAAAATTCACCACCAACAATTCACCAAGTTTTTGAAATATATATTAAAAAATATTGGTGAATTGCTCACAGTGAATTTTACTTGGTGGTGAATTGCTGGCAGTGAATTTTCCTTCGATGAATTGTTGGAGATGAATTTTCCTAGAGCCCACTAGAATAGTGTAGCTTTGAATTATTAGGACAGTTGGGGTACAAAAATAGGCATCCCCTAATATTTAACCACCCATCCTAATGTTTTCACATAGTTAATTATGCCCCATGAGATGAAAAATGCAAATATGGCTCCCAACAAGTTTTTGTTGAAAGCAAATGATGCTTTTTGCAAATTTCCATACATATTTTCCATAGTCAAACATCTTGGAGATATAAAATACTGAGAGAGGTTATTGTGGAGGGACCCTACATGAATTTTTAGGTTCAAATAGATTTTTTTTAAGTGCTATAGATTCTAAGAAATAGTCTATCATAATTTGGAAATTTTTTGCACTTAGGGATCTTAAGAGATTACATTAGAATAGTGTAGCCCAAAATGATCAGGACAATTGGGGTGCAAAAAAGTTCTCCCCTAATTTTCAACCACCCACCTTGATATTTCCATGTAGTCATTTGAGCCCCATGAGATGAATAATGCAAAATATGACTCTCGACAAGCTTTGTCTAAACGCAAATAACACTTTTTGTAACTTTTCATACATGGCCACCATTTTAGGATTAACTTGCCATCCACCTTGTAAATACTATGTCCTAGTTACAAAATCTTAGGAAAGTGTCTCTAGGAACTTAGGATGTATTGAGAAAAAAAATGTAATATTAATTCTCATCATTGTTTGTAATATACTCATAAGAGGTGATAGGTCCACTAGCAACGAAAAGGTGATGTGTGGACATAAATATTTAATATTATCTTCCCCACATGTGGAAACCTAGAATGGGATAATAAAAGATAAAGAGATGGATAAATTAGTGACTATTGGTATTCTCCAAGTGGGTGCTTGGAAAGAGGCAACAAGTGTCACTTGGTTTTCCATCATATATTGCATTTAATGTAATGTTTATCTTCCAAGTTTGAGTGTTGAAGTTAGAGGGAAAGTATTGGAGCCAAAATTAGGCATATTTTCATATTATGTGGAGGATTTACAAGGGTTGGATTGTTTGGATTAAAGAGTCATCTTTGGAAGCGTTGTTTTGGGCTTAAGACCTCTTCACACATCTATAAAATCAACCTCTTGGATGTAGAAAATGAGAGGAACAATTGAATGTAGTTTTACTCTACATGAACAAAGATAGGTTGAGGCATAATGGTGTTGTTCACAAGTACACATGTGTTTCCATGGTGGAGGAAAAGAGGGGAATGGAAGTAGTTGTACTGTAATATCATTTATTTGAAGATAATTCATAGTTGGCCTCTCTTCTTGGTGGAGTTTTTTCCCGTAAGGGTTTCTCCACATAAATCCCATGTTATGTGATGATCTTGTATTTTTGATTTGTGCCTCATTGTTAATATTTTATTGTGATGTTATTCTTCATATTTTTCTATTATAATTTTACATAAGGTAGTGTTTATAAGCATGTTATGTTGGAAATTTTTTGGCATCACAAAGAAGATGAATCCAATCATGTGGTAATTCCATATTAAGGCAATTTAATTTTTAGATTTGTATATAAGTTTTAGATTTTCATGTTGCTATAGTCCAAGCCTTGAATCTCATCCATTGAATTCATGTTTGGATAGAGATTTAATTTCTCAACAATTAGTATTGAACCTATTTATTTCTCATCATTTGGTATCAAAGCTGAAGGTTAACTAGATTTTGGGCATTTTTTTTTTAATTTCTTAGCTTGGAAAGCCTTGTGGGAGTTTTTTAAGAGGAATTGAAGGTTGTTAGAAGGCTTGTGGAGCTGCAATGAATATTTTGTGAGTTAACTTTGTTTTACAAATTTGTGAAATTGGAAGCCATGGATATTGTCAATGTGATCTATGTTGGGAATTGAAAGCTCATGCTTATGGATCTTTATGGGTAGAGAAATCTTGGTCACATGGAGAAACACCCTCGATTTGGACTACAAAATGGAGTACTTATGTTGGCTTCATGATTTTAGCCCTTGGTTACATGAAGCATTGGAAGATAGTTCAATAACCTCTTTGTGAGTTTTGGAGATGATATATGTTTCATATGTTATAAGCTCTTGGATAACTGGGTTTTCCTATTGGGTTGTGATTTAATCTTGTTTTCAGTTGTGGGTTTGTAGATCTTGTTGATGGGTGTTTTTTCACCTTCTCAACATAGACAACACATAGGTGCACTACCTCTCTTAAAAGGTAATTTCAGCAACTAAGTTGTAGAAATCACCCCAAGGTCTCTTGGGTGTCAGGTCATGACTTGAAAAAATAACTCAGTTGATTAATGTGATTTGTTGGTAATCACAAGGGGCCTAGAAAATTGCTAATTTGGAAGGAGATTGGATCTTCGAATGGAGTTTCCTGTGATCCTGAGAATGAAATGCACTTGCTATAGATTCAAAGCAGTAGACTAAAAATCCATTTTCAGCATCAGGTTTGGCTTTGCAATGATGCTGGAATCTTGCTTTAACTTCTATTTCAAAGAAAGGTCAAAAGATAAAATGGAGGTGAGAGTTTCTAGACCTGAAAATACTGATGAACAATGATAATTGAGGATGCTATAGTGGAAAAATTTCCCATAACTCAATTCCACTTAACCAAAACACATAGTATCATGAAACTAGTCGTATCTTCTTAGGTTTGCAAATTTTTAGCTATTCATTCACCATAAAGCATGAATAAAAGATGAATTTTAAGTGCAGCAAAGATTTAATGTTTAGATTAGCTTTACGTTGTTGTTTACCATCAATAACCATCAAAAAGCATGAAAATGGAAATCATCAACACAATAACATGATTCAAAATCAATGGAAAACATCAACTAAACTACTGAAATTACTTGAAAACACTAAGAACAACAATGTAAAAGTAACTAAATCTAGAAAATTTGAGAAGAAGAATCATGCAACATGAGAGAAACTCAAGAATCCACCCAAAAGAAATGAGATTCTATTAAAAATTCAATAGCATGTCCTTACAACAACTCAACTCTCTTCTTGAAAATGAGAGAATGGACCCCTATTTATAATTTTCAAAAAGTGAAATGAATGGCCAAGATTCATTCTCATTGTGTGGCCAAGATTTATTTACATTAGGGTTTCACCTAACCCCATATATATAAGAATTTAAAATACAAATTTATCTTTATCTCTATTTTGTCCTATAGTGTTGCCTTGGTACTATAGCTATAACAATTTTGCCTTCTAGTGGATTGCCCTTCTTTTAGCTACACTATCAAAAAATCATCATCAATTACTGGTTTTCCAACCTTCTTTTATAGGGTGGCATATTCCATGAATTCCCCAATCAACACCCAAAGCTTATCCCACTCCATTATATCAGATTGGAGCACTTAGAAGGATAACTTATTTGATATGCTCGTGATCTGATCCCAATTATTTATGCATTTGGCTGTGGCTTTAGCCATTTTCTCTAACTGGACGAAGACTCTGGTAGCGAAATCCATGAAGTCTAGCATTAGCGAATCTGCTGCCCCTTGCTCCATTTTATTGTGGAAGTGCAGCCCAATTTTACCTTGATCAAGCTAAAGGTTCAACATCTCATAATCAGTCATCAATTTGAGGTAATATTCAACCTCTACCATATGATCTTTGGTCCATTCAAGGTCAAGTTCAACTTCATGCAACACTCTTTCCAAGACATCCTTTCTATGATCCATTCCCATTTTCCATGTCTCTACCAGCCAATGATCATTCTTTGCAAGGTCCGACTCCTTTTCCCATGTTTTGTTAGGCATTTTGAGAATAGCCTTGATCTTAGGATAAGTAATCCTATAGATATTCTCTGTGCCCTCTAGCTGTTTTTGCACCTTGTGAAACTTATTGATCATCCAGACAACATGGCCTATGCCCATATCACCATTGTAGAGTGTCCGTCTGAACCAATCGACAGTAGCCTTAGTCTAATTCTTCATCTTTTCCATCTGAAAGAGTTCTTATTGGAAAATGAGCGAGGGCACAAAGGATGTAGTTGGGGCTTCTTCTTCTAGGGATGTCCATTATTGGATGTAGGCACCAAGTTCTGCCACTTTTTCTTTTAGTTACTCTTTCAAGGATTGATCTTTGTTCATCTACTCAACAATTGTGGCTACTAATCCCTGGAATTCATCAATTTTCTGCTCTCTTGAAGTGGTCCCCAAGTTGATGGTGGAAATAGTGTAGTTGACCTCCTCATCCTTGCATGTCATTGGGATAGCAAATTTTACTATTCTCGATCCAAAAGCATCAACTAGAATGTGAGAAGAATCTCAACTTCTTTTCTTTCTTCATCTTTATCTATGCTCGAGCCAATATGGCCTCAATTCTAGCCTTAGGATCCATGGGGATGAGGATCTTCTTCTATAGTTTCTTCTCCAACCAATCTGGCTTCTGAGTTTCTCCCCTGCGTGACTCTCGATAACTTTCCTCTTTTTGGAAATGTTTTGCTTCCTGGCATGGGGGCTCTTGCTTAGTCTTTTCTTCTTCATCATAATCCTCAATTTTTATAGCCTTTTCTTGATCTGTATCGATGGAGGCTATGTTCTCTTTAGAAATTTACTCTTCTTGAGGGATTCTTTCCTCATTCGAGCTCATGGTACTTGGACTCAGGAATCTTTGTTAGGGCATCTTCTGAATTTCTTTCTTATTTTTATATTTCTTTATCTTCTTCTTTCTCTCTAGAAGGAACCTCTTCTTCTTGGACAAGGCCCTTTTCTTGGACAATCAGTGGAGGCTCTTAGAGCATCTCAACATTTAAATCAGTGTCCTCTTTTATTTCAGAGGGAGGCCTCTCCAATTCGACCTCTTCACCTATGTTTTCGAGCTGCTGGGAAAACACATCTTCTAATTCTTGATTTGAGGTTTCAATTGCATACTTCATGCTGAGAGCCTTAGCATCCCCCTCTGAAGATTGTGACTCTTCATCATGAGTCACCACTTTATCAAGATTGATTATTAGCCTTCCCTCTATATGTTCAAAGTAAGGGTCTTTAGGCTCCCCCATTATGCTCTTTCCAACTTCCTTATGGCGCTTCTCCATTTCTTCAGAGATTCTCATTGTGGATTCCATCGTTGGTGGCTCTAGAGGTGGCAGAGGAATGAGAAAGTTGGCAAAAATTTAGGCCATTAGTACCTATACGGTAGGATTCATGATCACCCCTAGATCTCATAAGGAACACCTTGCATATATCACTGATACATTTGACTCCAAATTTTGACGAAAGTTCATCGGAATTTCAACGAACTTTCGTCGAAATTATTTCATCGATTTTCCGACGAACTTTGAAATGTCAAAAATTCCGACCCAGCTGACAATGTTGGGTCAGAATTTTGACGTTTCAAAGTTCGTCAAAAAATTGATGAAATAATTCTGACGAACGTTCGTCAAAATTCCGACGAAAGTTCGTAAAAATTTGGAGTCAAGTGTATCAGTGTATTTTTTGAAGGCTTCTGGTAGGGTGAGCTGGGGAATAGTGGTAGTAGTTGCAAGTGCTGGGGTGGAGAGGATAGGGAGTGGAGGAGGCAATGAGGAATTTGAAGGTGGGGATGTAGCAGCTAAAGAGGAATCAAGCACTACCATGGAAGCCATTATTGGGGTGGAAGAGAGGTGGACTGAGATTTCCACGATAGGTAGAGATGAAATGGGAAATGCCAGGGAGGCGGTAGGCAGTGGAGTGGAAGCAATGGTGATGGTGGCGGCATGAGCAAAGGTGACTGGTGGTGAGTGTAACCTTTCAATTTCTTGTTCCTCTCCCTCATGTTGAGGGTCTTCCTCAATAGTTGACATTTTTGTAGTAAATCCTCCCATATTTTTTGCTTTCTAAGAGGGATCTCCCTCCATAGAATTTCATGAGTAAAATTTATGCTTAGGATGGCACTCGGGCACATCCTTCCTCTTCTTTGACCTTGTGGTTGGAGGGGATTTCAGCACCTCTTCCATAAAGGTAGCAATAGCTACACTATTAGTTTCACTTAAGAGCTCATCTTTGAGCTCACCATAAGTCAATGTTGCACCTTTCACCTTGAGTTGTACTATTTGGGCATCCACCCATTGTTTAGTTCTATCTATGACTGGTCACATAACTGCATCAAGGTCATTGAAATCTCCCCCATTCCAGTCTATCAGTAGTAGTGGAAAGTTAGCCATGACATCTAATCTTGGAACAAGGATTGTATCATCCTCCTCAACTACCTGATCGGGTATCAGAAAAAAATTGATTGATTTGATGAACTAGGCAGTCATCTGAATGTAGTGTCTCATTCTAGCTTCTTTGTCATCCTAAAAATTGGCCCATAAGTCCTCAAGGTGTGGCAGGTTTGCATACTGCTTTCCAACATACCTCTTCAATTTTCCATAGGGATCCATCCTTGGCCTAGCTATGTGAAGTTCAAGATTATATTCAACTATCTCCTTTTCTGTGTATTTTTCACATTGAGCACTGGGAGAAAAATACATTCCTTATCCAAATGTCAGAGGATATGGTATGACTGCTCTATGCTTATCGCTTAGTAGAGCATGAGTGTTCTTTATTTGCCTTATGACCTCAAGTAGAACCATTAGATCATTGGGATAGTGCTTAAGGGAAAACGGGGTGGATCTAAAGACCCAATAGTGCGGAATACATTCTCTTAACACTAATACAATAGGGGAGAAGAGCATTAACAGGTTCAAATAGCTTCTAAAAACCACATGAGATGAATACAACCAGTAAAAATAGATAACTAAATTAAGCATTCACAGATTGACATAGGATATATGTGGGAAAACCTTTTCAGGTAAAAAACCCACCACACAAAGTCAAGAAAATTGTATTCCAGTAATAAAACAATTACATACAATGTTTAGTCTTCTCTGATCAGCTCACAACAAATCTTTTTTTTTTTCACATCTCACTATTACAATGTTATATTCTAACATATAGTTTGAAATCAAATCTTACAATTGTTGTACCCGACTTACAAAGTCATATGTTGCAATCAATGTCATCAAATGAGCGTCGACCATCAGGTTCATGAATCTCTCATCCAATCACACAATTGATCTGCCCATGCCAATCTCCCTACATCAAGCCACCTAGGCATTAATGACATCACCCAATCAGGTCTTGTTCGACAACCTAAGTCAGCCTGCACCTACTGCAATTACTTCTTTGGTTTCTAACCAATCATTGACTGACACTGAGCCTCGTGTCCTTCTTGCATTCGCTGTCACTCTTTGAATCCGAGTCCAACTCAATCAAACTGGCCCCCAAGCATGTTTGAGCTCTCTTAGTTCTTACCTCTCTACCGTCGATCTCGTTTGACTTGCTCACGGTATGGTGGTGAGCTCATCCGAGCTCACACTGACCATACCCGCGCTATCGCAACACCAACAGAGTTGACCTGCGGTATAGCAGTGAGCTCAGACTTCACCAAGCCCAGCTCATCTCACCTCCAAACTTCCATTGTGCTACCACAGCCAGGTTGAGGTCTAATTGCGGTATGGTGGTGACCGATCTGTGAGACCACTAATGGTCAAACCGTGCTACTGCGGGGGCCGACAGGCCACCCCGCGGTAGTGCGGTGACCATCAGCCAGACCGCTGGCAGTCTTACCTCAGCCATCGTGGTGAGTAGATCCACCGCTTGTGGTATGGCATTAACTGCCAGACTTGACCACAGGCGGTCTCACTGCAGCCATTGCGGTGAGTGGACCCACCGCCCGCGATATGGCGATAACCACTAGACCTGACCGTAGGTGGTGAGTAGATCCATCGCTCACGGTATGGCGGTAATTGTTGAACCTGACCGTAGGCGGTCTCACCACGACCACCGCGGTGAGTGGACCCACCGCCCATGGTATGGCAATAACCATCAGACCCGATTGTAGGTGGTCTCATCGTGGCCTCCGTGGTGAGTGGATCCACCATCCACATTATGGCAGTAACCACCAAGACCACTGCCAATGGCTTCACCGTGGCCACCGTGGTGAAGGTCTTTGCAGATCGCGGTAAGGTGGTAACCGCCAGGGGGAGAAATAAGTTAGGTGTGGTATGGCGATAAAGGGTAGAACAGACAAAATTTTGCTAAGGCAAGAAAACAGGGCCTTCAAGATGGAAGCTGAGACACATTTTCTCAACAAACTCCCACTTGGCAAACACTTCCAGCTCCCTCATGACTTCGAAACTTACTGACGATCATAGGCCCCAAGGCCCATCAATTTTGCACACCATATGAACTTGTTTGTGCTAACCGGCTTTGTCAAAGTGTCTGCAACATTCTTCAAGGTGTCGACCTTTTCCAGATTGACCTTGCCATCTTCAACCATATCCCTCACGAAGTGATATTGCTCATCAATGTGCTTGGTCCTGGCATGAAAGGTCGGATTCTTTGCCAAATAAATGGCACTCTGACTGTCGTAGCAGATTGAAATCTGCCCAACATTAAATCCTATGTTTGAACATAAATGCCTCAGCCAAAAAACTTCCTTATAGGCATGAGTTGCAACCATGTACTCTACCTCTGTCGTGGATAAAGCGACTACAACTTGTCGCTTGCTCATCCAGCTAATTGCTCCACCATTAAGCATGAAAGTGTATCCACTGGTGGATTGCCTACTGTCAATGTCCCCTGCCCAATCTAAATCAACATACCCATGAATGTTGAGAGTCTTCTGTGATGCAACAAAAATTCCATGGTAACACAGGGCATAGAATGAAGTTCCCTTCAAATACCTGAACACTCTCTTCACAACATCCCAATGTGATCTTCCCAGATTTTCCATAAAATGGCTTAGAAATCGCACTACTTGGGCAATGTCTAGTCTTGTACAGACTATAAAATACATTAAACTACCAACAACATTTGCATAAGGCACATTGGTCATGTTCTCCATCTCAGTAGCAGAATTTGGACAGTCTTCAATAGATAGCTTCATTCCCTGCATGATTGGAACAACTAGCTGCTTGCAATCATCCATGCTAAACCTCTCTAGAACTATTTTCACATACTTACTTTGACTGACCCACAACTTTCTGCTTGTTTTGTCCTTGGTTATCTCCATTCCAATAATGTACCTAGCTGCACCAAGATCTTTCATTTCGAACTTTGCAGACAACTGAGATTTAAGATTAGAAATCATAGACTTGCTATTCCAAATGAATAACATATCATCCACGTATAGGGTAATAACAAGCACACGATCATTCTCCGATTTATAATAAATGCAATCATCAGATTTTGATCTCACAAATCTAATTGACAACACAAACGTGTCAAATTTTTGGTACCACATTCTAGGAGATTCCTTTAAACCATAGAGAGATTTATTTAACTTACATACCAGATTTTGTTTACCTCTTTCAACAAAATGCTCAAGTTGGGACATGTAGATTTCTTCTTCTAGCTACCCATGGAGAAACGCTATCTTCACATCCATTTGTTCAATTTCAAAATCATACACTACTGCCAATGACAATAAAAATCTAATGGATGTCAGCTTTTCTACAGGGGAAAAAATCTCTCCATAATCAATTCCCTCAATTTGAGAAAATCCCTTTGCAACCAACCTTGCCTTATACTTCTCAACATTGCCATCAAGGCCTATTTTCTTTTTGACTATCCACTTACAGCCAATAGGCTTTCTCCCTATAGGCAGTGGTACCAAATTCCAAGTTTCATTCTTTTTCAAAGAATCCATCTCTTCATTCATGGCTTGCATCCAAGAATTTGAATCAGCCATGCTGATTGCTTCTTTCATAGTCCTAGGCTCATCAGTGCTGGTAATTAGAGCATAGGCATAGTTCGAATTCAATAGTGAGAAACCATAACTTTCAGGTTGCCTTTTTTCTCGTGCATATCTTCTTATAGGCTGAGGTTGTTCTTCATCATCAGAACTTCTAGAACAACTTGAGCTCTCCTCAGTCTCAGGTACACCATGCAACTCTTCCCTTTCTAGAGTTTGGGGAATCTCAATTGCATCCTTCTTCTTGTCACTCTGATGTGTCTCAATCTATTGATCACTTACTGAAGGTTTTAGCTCATGAAATATCACGCTTCTCATGTACAAAACCTTCTCAGTAACAGGGTTCCAAAGCTTGTATCCTTTCACACCAACTCCATCGCCGATGAGAATACATTTGATAGCCTTGTTATTCAATTTAGATGTCTTTTCATTTGGCACATAAACATATGCCTCACAGCCAAACACACTGACATGCCTCAGAGAGGGCTTCTTACCAGACCATGCTTCCAAAGGCATCTTGTCAACAAGAGCAAAGCAAGGAGATCTATTTATTAGATAGCATGTTGTAGCCATAGCCTCAACCCAGAACTTCTACTCCAGACCAACACCACTCAACATACTCCTTGCCTTTTGCATCAAAATCTTGTTCAACTTTTCAACAACTCCATTATGCTATGGAGTGTAAGGCATTGTCTTATGCCTTTTAATTCCATGATTAGTGCAATACCTTTCAAAATTTATAGAAAAAAATTCATCACCATTGTCTGTCCTCAAACAGTTAATTTTCCTTCCACTTTGATTCTCTACCAAAGATTTAAATTCTTTAAACCGACTGAACACTTCTAATTTACTTTTAAGAAAGTATAAAAATGCCCTTCTTGAACAATCATCAATAAAAGAAACATAATATCTAGACTTTGATAATGAAGGAACATTAACTGGACCAAACACATTAAAATGAACATAATCCAATATACCAGAAGATTTATGAGGACTAAAATGAAATGAAACAGGGTGTTTTTTTCCATAGATACAATGTTCACAAAAATCGAACTCAAGATTACAAACATCAAGCCCTTCTACAAGATTTTTATTCTTCAAGGTTTTTAAACCTTTCTAACCAATGCGACCAAGTCTATGATGCCATAGCATGGTCTTCTTAGTTGTAATTTTTACCTCCAAAGCATTTGCTAATAGAGAAGTGTCTTCATCTTTCTCTACAGGAGCAACATTGCTTGACTTTACAGAGGCATTGTTACAAAGAACAGAACATGCATCCAACTTGTACAGAGTGCCAGTATGAACACCCTTAGCCAACACCATTGCACCTCTAGCCATTTTACATCCCTTACTTAAAAAAGAAACTTCTACACCAACATCATTTAACTTACTGACAAAAAGAAGATTTCGAGCCAGACCTGGTATGTGAAGTACGCCACCAATACCTTTGACTCTCCCATCAGGAAACTAAATTCTAACTCTTCCTCTACCAACTATCACTAGCATTGAATCACTTGCTAGGTACACCTTTCCACTGTCATACTCCTCACATTTAGAGAACCATTCTCTATTGGACGTCATGTGAAAGGACGCACCTGAGTCAACCATCCAGACATCATCTGATGCCTGAGTTGTCAAGGCTGCTGCAATGAAGGTGTCTGCACCACTTTGAGAAGATTCATTGTCAGAAGCATTCTTCTTCTTCTTCTCCTTGCAGTCCTTCTGGATGTGACTAGGTTGCCCACAGTTCCAGCATCTCACCTTGAACGTTTTACCAAGAGACTTTGATCTCCCTATAGATTTTGATTTCGACTTCTTGTCTTTCTTCTTGCCTTTCTCCTTTGGTATACCTCGAACAATAAGAGCCTCATTGGCCATCTCAGAAGACTTCCTTCACATCTCTTTAGATAACAATGAGGCAACAATGTCTTCCATATTGAAAGCAATGTTGGTGCTTCCAATGGCCATCCCAAGATGATCCCAACTGTTAGGTAATGAACATAACATGAGCATGCAACGATCTTCCTCCTCAGTCTTTACACCTACAGAAGCTAGTTGAGTAATACTCATATTAATTGAGTTCAGATGGTCTGCAATAGATGCACCTTCTTCCATTTTCAAGGAGTAAAACTTCTTCCTCAGGAATAACTTATTTACCAGAGAGTTTCCCTGATAAATATCACCAAGCTTCTTCCACAATGAAGCTGCAGACTGCTCCTCATGGACATTCAAGAGTACATAATTGACTAGACTAAGTCTTATCAGACCTCTAGATTTTCTATCAACAAGATCCCAATCCTCTTGCTTCATACTTTGTGGCTTAGTACCAGACACCGCTAACCAGAGGTCTCTATCCACCAGCAAGTCTTCCACTTTGAGTTTCCATAACTAAAAGTTATTGCCATTAAAATTTTCAATATCTACTCTACCTGATGTACTCACCATCTCAAATAGAAACAAGTTCTAACAATGCAATACTCCCATTGAAACAGTAATAGCACAAAAAATTGAGCTTTCTCTCAAGGATAACACAACGGGCCAGGCTTTGATACCACTTGAAGGGAAAATGGGGTGGATCTAAATACCCAACACTGTGGAATACATTCCATTAACACTAATACAATAGGGGAGAAGAGCATTAACAGGTTCAAATAGCTTCTAAAAACTACATGAGATGAATACAACCAGTAAAAATAGATAATAGAATTAAGCATTCACAAATTGACATAGGATATATGTGGGAAAACCTTTTCAGGTAAAAAACCCACCACACAAATTCAAGACAATTGTATTCTAGTAATAAAACAATTACATACAATGTTCAATCTTCTCTGATCAACTCACAACATATATAGTTTTTTTGTCACATGTCACTGTTACAATGTTATATTCTAACATACAGTTTGAAATCAAATCTTACAATTGTTGTACCGAATTACAAATTCATACGTTGCAATCAATTTTATCAACTGAGCGCTGACCATTAGGTTCATGAATCTCTCATCCAATCATGCAATCGATCTGCCCATGTCGATCTCCCTACATCAAGCCACCCAAGCATTAATGCCATCACTCAATCGGGTCCTGTTTGCCAAACTAACTCAGCCTGCACCTCCTACAATTACTTCATTGGTTTCTAACCAATCATCGACTGACACTGAGCCACGTGTCCTTCCTACATTCACTGTCGCTCTTTAACTCCGAGTCCAACTCGGTCAAACTGGCCCCTGAGCTCGTCTGATCTCTCTAAGTCCTTACCACTCTACCGCTGAGCTCATTCAACCTGCTCGCGGTATGATGGTGAGCTCATCCAAGCTCACACCGACCATACTCGCACTGCCGCAGCACCAATAGAGTTGACCTATGGTATTGTGGTGAGCTCATCTGAGCTCAATGAAGACTTCACGGAGCCCAACTCGTCTCGCCTCCAAACTTCCATCGTGCTACCACAACCAGGTTGAGGTCTAACCACGATATGGCGATGATTTGTCTGTGGGACCACTGATGGTCAAACCATGCTACTGTGGGGGCCGACAGGCCACCCCACGGTAGTGCGATGACCATTAGCTAGACCCTTGGTGGTCTTACCATGGCCACCACAGTGAGAGGATCCACTGCCTACGGTATGGCAGTAACCGCCGAACCTGACTACAGGCGGTCTCACCGCGGCCACCACGGTGAGTGGACCCACCGCTCGTGGTATGGCAGTAACCACCGGACCCGACCGTAGGCGGTCTCACCATGGCCACCGTGGTGAGCGGATCCACCACCTGCGGTATGGCGGTAACCGCCAGACCTGACCGCAGGGGGTCTCACCACGGCCACCGCGGTGAGTGGACCCACCACCCGTAGTATGGCAGTAACCACCAGACCCAACCGCAGGTGGTCTCACCATGACCACCATAGTGAGTGGAACCAATGCCTGTGGTATGGTGGTAACCATCAAGACCATTGCCGCTTCACCACGGCCACTGCGGTGAAGGCCTTTGTAGACCGTGGTAAGGCAGTAATTTTTGGACCTGTCACCGTGGTACCGCCAGGGGGAGAAATAAGTCAGGCGTGGTATGGCGATAAAGGGCAGAAAAGACAAAAATTTTCCAAGGCAAGAAAACAGGGCCATCAAGCTGGAAGTTGAGACACATTTTCTCAACAAGTGCGACATCTTGTAAGGTTTATTGGAGAAGCTTTCTATTCTTATGTATTTAAACTTCAAGAAATGTATGAATAGGTACTCAAACCTTTGGATAAAATCTCTGACAATGTGTAACTCTTCTTTCAAAGTCACCTCTGAGAAGCCTGATAATATGACCAATAAAGGAATCATTCGCCCTCAGATAATCCTTCTAAAAATTCTTGTACTATAGTTGAGGGTATCTATCATACATTTTGAGATCTTGACTGGGGTTCGAATTGTGCGCAATAACAAGGCCTTTGTAGGGGAATGTGTCGACAAGCATATACACCAAGTAGGAAGTCATGTAGAAGTGGGAGGTCTTCTTAATAGCCATCAATTGGATACGGAGGTTATCACTGATGATTTTGGCCCATTGGAATTTAGTCTTGCATCGAATGATCTCCTCTATGAAGTAGAACATCCATTCTTGGAAGTAGGCAACAGTAGGGAGGCCCATTACCCTACTGAGTAGAGTAACTAGATCATGATATTCCTCATGAAATTCACTCTTGAAGAGCTCTTACAGTACTTTAGTTGCACTACCCCTCTTATCCTTCAACCAATGCTAGTTGATCAACTTCTTGCATGCTAGGGGTTCTATTTTCCACATACTCTCAACATCCTCCTTCTTTGTTTCTTCCATCTTGTCTAATGTGGGAATGTGGAAGGCATGGCCTATGGATTTAGCAGATAAATCTGCCAATACCCTGCCCTCATGGTCTATGATTTTTATGCTATTGTGATATCACTCTCTACAATCCATCACCAAATCTAGAATAATGAATGCAGGAGGGAACCCAACCACCTTGGCGAGGCCAATTTTCATGATTTTTCAAGGAATTTTTAGTTTTCGAGCTGACTGTCACCCTATGTCTGAATTCATCCATGTTAACATGCCCAATGTTGGTGTTAGATATGGTGCCCTAGTCTGAGGTGACCTTGCAAGTGATTTCAACCCCATGGAACTGGTACTTCATTTGATCTTTATCTTCCTTGCCCCTTGGTGCTTTAGTAGGCTTATTTCCTTTCTCCTTCTCTATGAATGCTCTCGACGGTCCTACAGTTGATTCCATAAATCGTACACAAGAGACTGTAGTAAGCACATTCATAAAGAATTGGGAAGAATTAGTGGTGCAGGAGCACCTAGGAAACACTAGGCAATTAGGCAATCTAGTGTTGATTTTTGCTTTTGGTATGTTACCATGAAGGTCATGTTGACCATTGAGTAGATGAGATAGCTTAGGAACATGTTTGATCAGTAGGATAAGGAAATCTAGTGCCATATGTGCACCAGTCCTTGATACAATCAAAGGTGGCCTAAAAACTAAGTTCAAGTGGACTCTAGAAGCTAAGAAGGGTTTTGAGAAACTAAAACAAGAAGTGGCAACTCAACCTATCCTTTTGTTACCTAGTTTTCCTAAGTTGTTTACTATGGAGTGTGATGCCAGTGGAATTGCAATAGGAGGAGTGCTAATCCAAGAAGGCAGGCCTATAGCTTTCTTTAGTGAAAAGCTCAATGAAGCTAAGAAAAAGTATTCTACCTATGACCTAGAACTCTATGCTCTAGTACAGTCACTTAGGAAGTGGAGGCATTATCTCCTACCTAAATATTTTGTAGTGTTCATTGATAATTAGGCACTTAGCTACATCAACACACAAGAGAAGTTGAGTAATAGACATCTAAAATGGATGGAGTATCTCAAAGCTTTCACTTTTACCATCAAGCACAAGAAGGGACAGTTGAACAAGGTGGCATATGCACTAAGTAGAAGATTGCTGACAGTGCAAGAGATACAAATACAAAGCATTGGAATAGAGAGTTTCAAGGATCTCTATGGGGAAGATGAAGACTTCTCGGAGGCATACAAGGTATGTTCTGACTTTGAGAACCACTTTCATGGTCAATACTCAGAGTATACATTGAAAATTGGATTGTTATTCAAGGGGAATAAGTTATGTGTTCCAAGAGGATCAATGAGAGAGAATCTCATCCAGGAGAAGCATAATGGTAGTCGTAGTGGACATTTTGGCATCAACAAGACAATGGAACTAGTGCAAAGGTTTTACTATTGGCCCAAGTTGCCAAGGGATGTCAGGAGGTATGTGGAGCAGTGTGTAGTTTGTATGAAAGCCAAAGGGGGAGCTAGCAATGTAGGTTTGTATCAACCTCTACCCATTCCCAATAGACCATGGGAGTGTGTTATCATGGATTTTGTTGTAGGACTCCCTAAGACTAAGATAGGGTTTGATAGTGTCTATGTGGTGGTAGATAGGTTCAGTAAGATGAGTCACTTTATTCCTTGCAAGACCACCCATGATGCTAGCTATATTTCTCACCTTTTCTTCAAAGAAATTGTAAGGATCCATGGATTGACATTGAGCATTGTCTCAGACAGGGATGTGAAGTTCATGAGTCATTTTTGGAAGACTCTATGGAGCAGATTAGGTACCAACCTGTCTTTTGGATCAACTTACCATCCTCAGATTGATGGAAAAACATAGGTGGTTAATAGGGTGTTAGGTAACCTTCTAAGATTCCTAACCAAGGATTATGGATAGACATGGGACTTGGTCATATCACAGGCTGAGTATGCATACAATGACAGTGTGAACAGGACCACAGGGAAGAGTCCTTTTGAAATAGTGTATGGAATGCACCCAAGAGGTGTGTGTGAACTTAGAGATTTAGGAGCTATGGAGCATAGGAGTGGTCAGGCTGAAGATTTCTCTTAGACCATGAAGGAGATACAAGAGCAAGTGAAAAAGAAAATTACAGAGACTACTCACAAGTTGAAAGCTAAGGTGGATCTATCTAGGAAGGATTTACAATTTGTAGTAGGAGACTATGTTATGGTCCACCTCAAAAAATCTAGGTTGCAGAATGGAATATCAACCAAGTTACAGATGAAGAGGGTGGGACCATGTAAGGTGTTAGCCAAGTATAGGAAGAATGCTTACAAGGTGGAGCTACCTGCAGATTTGGGCATTTCACCAGTGTGCAATGTAGCTGATTTGATTAGGTATAAAGGACCAGTCACTGAAATAGGTCAGGCCAGTATGGATATCTTGAAGGATGTGAGTAACATAGCCTTACCTCCTAAAGACAAGCTACAAGCAGAGAGGATCTTGGAGTCAAGAGTGAAGAAGTCTACAAGGCATAGGGTGTACATGGAGCATCTCATCAAATGGAAGGATAAATCAGAGTCTAAGGCTACATGGGTGGATGAAGGTTAGTTCAAGAACTATAGTATTGATGTATCACTGATCTCTCCTCACATTCCTTAGTGTTTGTGCAGAGGGGGGAGAATGGTGCAGGAGCACCTAGGAAACACGAGGCAATTAGGCAATCTAGTGCTGATTTTTGTTTTTGGTTTGTTACCATGAAGGTCATGTTGACCATTGAGTATATGAGATAGCTTAGGAACATGTTTGATTAGTAGGATAAGGAGTGGAAAGGCTTAATGAGTTTTGGAACTCATTTGCATAGGTTTACTAGAAATTGGCAAAAGTTGCAAAATGGTACATCTTTCCACTTTGCCACCATCTAACTAAAATGCATGACCAAGGAAAGGAATAAATATTTTTGTTGACCTATATAAGGTGTGCCTTGACCTAAGAGCAGGGTTGGAAGCATTTACATTATTTGGAGTTTTTGAATTCAAGGGAAACAGTGGTGTTCTTAGTGTGAATTTCTGTTTTTGTCTCAAAGAAGAGTTTTAATGGATTGAATTTGATTCAGTAGTGTAAGTAGGATGTAGTGTACTTGTTGGTTAAGCACTGTGTGGTAGTGGATTAGTTTATTAGTTCAAATTCAAGCACTATTGTAGTAAATTTTTTCTTTTCATTTGCTGATTTGACAGGTTGTTAGTAGAAAATGGAGGTTTAGATCACATTCCCATTGTACATAACATACGACCCCTTTGGAATTGTGACTAGACTCCATGCTTGTACATAGTGTAGGGTTAGGAAGTCTTGACAGTTCAGAAAGCACCATTGAAGTCTTCTTCTAGGTGAGCCAAGAAGTGTCCGGCTAGGGAAGACAAGAAGTGCAGAGCACTTGATTTGCAGGGGTGTCCATTCCCTGTCAACTCACGGTGTGGAGAGGGCAGGTATGAACCTTTCCATGGCTTAGCATGGAGGAGGGAGCTCCACCAATCCATCTGATGTTGGAAATCTCTAACAATTGCAGGGAGGTCAGGAAAAAGGCTTAAAAAGACCTAAGTTTGCCAAATTGGGGGTTAGGCCTGTGTACAGTTAGTTGAGGATTAAGACCTCTAGAATCTTTGAGGAATGGGCATAAGGACCAAGAAACTTAAGGGAATATTCTATGTTCTTTGGGAAACTTTGGAGAGCCAACCTATTTTCTCGGAGAAGGGGACCTAATTGGGGCTCCTAGGCTAGTAGCCTTTTTAACCCTAAATGAGGGTTTGGTGGAAGCGATGAGAAGATGGAGTTAGGTGGACCTCTAAGAACTATATTTGGATGGAAAGAACCTATGAGAAATAACTCCACACCCTTGCAAAGCTTAGTTCTCATTTTGGAGTATGTTAGCCTTTAGGGTGGATTAAAGGCTAACAGAAGAGTTGAAAACATTGCACCAAGGTTGACTTGGTAGGAAGAGTTGAAATGGTAGATGGGGTTGGCCAGGAGAACTAGGGGAACCTAAACTTGAAATAGGTCCTATAGGTTAAGGTGGTGGAGTGAGACACCATAGAGGTCTTCCAAGAAAGACCTAGAGTAGAAATCATAGAGTGATTCCAATAACCTCCCTATCAATTAGATAAATCCTATAAAAATGAGGGTCAGATCAAGAATTTCATCATAAAAGAGCATAATATTCATTAAAATTCATCATTTGATGCTCGTTAGGGGTAGTTAGAGAAGTGCGGGCCCGTGGATTTGGGTTTACCTGGGCTAATAGTCATCTAGAGAAAGCCACATGAAAATGACGTAGAGGGCATGGTGTCCCGTATGCAACCACCTACACTCTATCATCTGCCTTTGAAATTTAGGGACAAACTAAGGCCTTAGGGAATTTAAGCACATGGGTTAATCATTCATAAGGTCTTTGGAGGTGCTAGTTCAATCATTTTGCATGCAGGTCAAGAGGGTGTAGAAGTTGAGGTCCTCATGGCCGTTGTGAGCTCTGCCATTTAGAAATGGTTTTGGAAAGGCAAGAGTCCACAAATAGAGTCCCGCATTGCGGGACCCGTAGGTAGAAAGGGCGACTTGAGTTTTATTCTCTAAGGAGCATTCAGGTGGAAACCCACAGGGTGCCATTAAGGGATAGTTGTTTGGAAATGGTGAAGATGGAGAGACGAGCCATGAGTGGAAGTCCACAACATGAAGTCTTCAAGGCACACTAGTAGAGTTCATTATTCAGTTTAGGTCATATGGCGGTAGAGCGATCGAACCCTACAAGGTGGGTGATAGGTTAGGCACGACCATTTGGAAACGATATTTGTGGGACGGTGTGCTGCAGGCGGTGGGCGGTAATAGAATACCCACATTTAGAAATTCTCCTAGTTGTTTACATGTGGTGGGGCCGGGGGGAAATGAGTACCATGGATTCTGCATGGCAAAGGTCAAAGGTCCTGACAGTTTGCAAACAACGGAGGACAAAAGGCGACCCATGAACAAAATTCTTCAAGACCTAACCCATGAGGAGGTTTAGACTTAGGCAGTTTTTGGGAAAACTTGGGACAACGTTAGGATGTGTAGGTTCTGAGATGCAAAATAACATGAGGGTTTCACCATGTATGATGGGCATTAAAATAGCAATGAAGGGGCAGCGAAAAACCTTGGAGAATGACCCGCAGACGGATCTAGACTTAATCGTTTTATTTAGGACATGGGCCAAGTGAGACGCACTATGCGGAAAGACAGAAGGAGGTGACCATTTTGGTATAGCATACAGGTAAGGGTGGCCCACAAATGGAAGTCCGTGGGAATGATCTCACAATGAATCGAGTACCCTCGACTCAAACTTAGGATTTTCATTGTCTTAATAGCGACGATAATGAGATGGCATCTACCCGCATGCGTGGGTCTGCTAAGGGAAACGACTGAGGTTTTAAAGTTTGGGATTTAGTTTGTTAACTGAATGGTGAAGGTAAGCTTGTGGGTTATAGGGACATGAGCGCTCTGGTCAAGAATGGTAGCCAGAGGGTTCAGTTCCACACGACTTTGAATAGCCAATTTTGAAGGTTTTTTCAATTTTACAATATGGGTTTTGTGCGGATTTGGATGCTTAATTGGTTGCCTAAAGAAATTTTAGGTTTTTTTCCTTAAGATTTTTCAAATTCACACAAGAAAAAAACTTGAGCCAACATGGCTAGGACAATGGTGAAATTACCTTGAAAAATCGATGAAATGCGATGAAGAAGGCACTCAAATTTGTCCTCGAAGCGATGTGGGTGCGAAGGCAAGAGGCACGCTGCCAATTTTTGACTGAGTGTCAGTTAAAATGACAGGAGAATCCTTAATATTTATAACAAATTTGACATTAATTACATGCATTAAATTCTATATCGTGGTCGGCAAAGTTAGTGAACACACTTTTCAAAATAACCGGCGGTGGGAAAGGTGAGGTCCACGATGCGAGTGACATTTAAAGATTCACCATTTAACAGTTTGGCAATGGGGTTGTGATAGATGATGCAGGTCCCATAAAGCGAGTGAATGGCTTGGGTTGGCTACCAAGAAAACGATGAAGAGAGGACATAGTCCTACGATGGGAAACCCGCATAGGCGAACCCACATGGTGTGAAAGGCACCAACCTTAAAAACTTAAGGAAAACTGCCAAAGGAACTCCATGAAGGCAAAAGAATTGTAAATTTCTAGGGTAGTGAAACTTGGTCAACTCAAGATGATAATTTTTAGGGTCCATAATAAATTTGAGAAGAACAAGGGCACATAAAATGAGGTGAAGGAAAAAGCGACCCAACAAAGGTGAGTAAAAAGAGGGTCCCCATTCCAAATGGGGCATGTGTGCTATGGGCACAATAAATGGAAACTTTGTTGGGAGGATGCTCTCAAGCGTTATAAGGATAAAGATTCATTTAGAACCCAAAATCTCTAGTTTCACAAACCATAAGACGATTTCCATGAGTGAACTAGGATCTCAAAGGAGGATGTGATCCTTAGTTGAATCAAGGCACATAAATATTTCAGAAGTGTGTGCATGGTGAATTCATTCCATCTCCCTAGAGACTACACAAACAACCACTAATCAGGCTAAGGCAAGCTACATAAGTTGTCTAACCCCAAAAGTAACCTGGACATTGCTCCACTGACGGTCAGACATCCATAGCCCTGATAAAGTTATTGTTGTGATTCCGTGAAAATTTCTCTATTAATAGTTGGGCATCCATAGCCCCGCTAGAGTTATTCACACACCCAGACAGTTGCATATTTTAACTTTTCTTAATTTTCTTTTCTTTTCTTGATATTTTCCTTTTGTACTATTTTCTCTATCTTGCTCAACTGTGTAAGAATTGAAGCTCACAGTGGGTTTGGAATCACAATGGTCATTGGAGTAGACTTAATATTTTTCACTTGCCCAACCCTCATAACAGCTACTATACAACTCCTTGGAAACAATTAAAGTGTATTTTCATGTATGATCCAAGATAAGTGTAAAAGGATTCAAGCAAGGGTCCCTTCCTAGGTCAGATCGAAGTTCAAATAAGGAAACCAACTTCACATAGGTGGTTAGAAGCCAATAGTTACGAATGAAGGTTTATCCAAAGGATAGACAAGAGTGGGCAACAAAGTGAACTGTTTGTTAAACCGAGCATGACCACTGCATTAAGAACAAAGACACCCTCAACAAGATAAAAACAACCAAGAAATGAGCGAAAGCAAAAGAAAAACAACGAAGCAAAGGAAACCTAAACTAGCCTATATACAACTATATATAAAGGAAAGTTTTAGAATCTCAGGCAAGGAAATAATGCTTGAGATGTTTCCCATTGATAGGAAATGGGACATCCTCTCCAGTGAGGGTCTTGAGGTGAAAGACATTATCTCCTAAAATTTCTGAAATCTAAAAGAGGCCAAGCCAGAGCTTGTCAAATTTGTCATGTCCCCCTTTCTTTTCATGGGCCTTGTCACAACAAAGGACCAAATCATCAATTTTAAAGGCCTTTACTTTGGCTCGGCAATTGAACCACCTTTTGACTACGCCCTGGTGTTTAGCAAAAAATTCAAGTGCTTTATCATGAACTTCTTCTAAATGTAGTAACTCAGCTAGATGGGCTTCTCAACAGTCTCCTCATAATATGTTTTGATAAACTAGAGGGTGGGGATCTTTAGGTAAATGGGAAAGACAAGTTCCAAGCCATAAACAAGATGGAATAGGGAATCATCCAAGGAAGTCTTGTGGCATGTGAGATCTTCCCAGAGGGAAAAATACAACTGGTTATGCTAGTCTTTAGGGTTCTTGTCATTTTTTAATCATGATTATCAGATTTTTGTTTGTTGATTCAGCTAGGTTATTACCTTGGGGGTAATAGTTGGACAAAAACTTAACTGCAATATTGTAATCAAAGGCCCAACTAGAAAATCTGAGCAAGTAGAAGGTAGGGACATTATCACATACAAGAGAATAGGAGAAACCAAAATGATTCAAAATAAAACTTTCTAAGAAATTATTTACCACCTCAGTAGTGCATTGTCTGCTTGCTATTGCCTCAGTCCATCTAGTGCAATAATCATAAGCGGTTAGAATGCACCTGTGTCCTACAGAGGATGGTAGGCTTACGAAACCAACAAAGTTGAGACCCCATTGAGCAAACGGTCTTACCTCTAGAACTAGATGGAGCAGGAGAGTAGCATTTATTTCTCTAACAACAACAGTTTGGCAGAGGTGACATGTTCTAACATGATTATGTGCATTTTTGAACACTGTTGTCCAATAGTACCCAACCCACAAGATCTAATGAGTGGTGGAGGGGTTGGATCCATGTCCAGTACCAAATTTATCATGGAACTCTTTCATTACTCACACTGCTTCCTCTTTGTCGAGGCATCTGAGATAGATCACCTCATGATTTCTCTTGTATAGTATAGAACCTTGTAGCATATAGTTGCTACTCCTTAGCATTAGAGCATGTTTTTACACTCCTTGCAGCCAAGATGGGCACTTGTGATTCAATAGATAATAAACGATATCATCGTACCACTCCCCAGGAGAAACATCCTTGAATTTAAATTGCTACATGATGAGTTGAGGTCCTACCTTAGCTATTGTTTCAACTATCATTCAGGTGAGGGTATGCCCTTGGACTAACCTCATGGGTTGGATTTCCATGTCATAATCCTATAGTAAAGTAACCAACTTATCTCTTCTTTCTCCCAACTCATTCTACATTAATAAAGTTTTAATTGCTAGGTCGACCACGATGGCAAACACCTTATTCCGCAAGATGTAGTGCCATTTTTTTTATCTCATCAAACCAAGGCATACACTTGCTTCTAAATATTGTGATATCTTAATTCTGCGTCTTTTAGTGGAGTACTCATGAAGGAAATTAGATGCTCATTCCCTTCATCATCTTTTTGAGTCAATATACTGGCACAAGAGTGGTCTGAAGAAAATGAATAAATGTAAAACGGCTTCAGATAGTCTGGGCTGACCAACACTTGTGCATCAAAAATTTCCTTTTTAATCTCTTCAAAATCTTTCTTGGCTTCCAACGTCCATTCAACTTTGGCATCCTATTTTAGCGTAGCATTATGAAGCTTTACTATCTCAACAAAACCTGTGATGAATTTCTTGACAAATTTTATCTTTTCGAAGAAAGATTTTAATTCCTTCTTACTGCCTGGAAGATGAATTTTCATTATGGCCTAGATACACTCGGGGTCTATTGAGATTCCTTTTTCTGAGAGGACATGCCCCATCAACTTACCTTCAGTAACTTTGAAGATGCACTTTTTTGGATTCAAGGAAATTCCAAACTCTTTGCACCTCTGGAAGACCTTACATAGATCAGAGACATGATCTCCTCTATTCTTTGAAAACATCATAAGATCATCCATATAAATAATTATGCATTTTACAATTATGTCCTTGAAGTAAATTTCCATCACACGCTGGAAGTTGGCACTAGCATTGATAAATCCAAATGAAATTCTTTTGTATGCAAAAGTTTCACATTTCGTGGTAAATATTGTTTTATGTCTATCCTTGTACTACATCATTACCTGGTTATATCCTAAGTACCCATCCAAAAAGGACATCATTTGCAATCCATTTACTATTTGCAACACTTCATCCAATGAGGGAACTAGATAGTTGTCCTTCTCTAAGGCCTTGTTCAAGTTGCAAAAGTCTACACACAATCTGATTTCTCCATTCTTCTTCCTTGCCATGACCAAATTCACCACCCAAGTGGATTGTCTAACCGAGAATATAATTATGGAAGACAACAAATTTTGCACTTCTTTATAAATGATGGGCTCTAGTAATGCGTTGATTGGGCATTGATGCTATCAAAAAGGTCTAACAACTAGATTGAGAGGAATGGTATAAGTGATGATCGAGGTATCACATGTTTTCAAATATTCATAGCTCCAAGAAACCACATCATAATACATGTAGAGGGTGTCAATGATCCCTTTCCTTTCTTCTGGCATGCACACTTTACCAATAAAACATTCTTGACTTCCTCTGATGTTCTTAGATTGTGAGTATCACACTGATTATTAATGGAATATTTCTTTGTTTGTTGATCCTGGTCCCTTATCTTATCTAAGTCAAATATCCTTTCTAATTGGACCATACCTCAGGATATCATGTTTGTCTTGATATTTATGACACCCCCTATATCTAATTCAACCTCTTCGAGCTTTGTCTCATCAATGATTTGGGTTGCAAACACATCAAAGCTTGTGATGAAACACAAGATATGTTTATCATCATTGAACACTTACAAATTGGTAATATTTTCTAGAATGAATGGGGTGGATGTGAGCTCAACAGTGAACCTCTTAAGGCTAGACAAGGAGAGGGGTTGCAATACTGGTTGTTTGGACTAAGGTGTTGATAGTATAATTCTTGGCATGAGGGATCAACTAGATGTTAAATGCATCTAACCCTTCTATGAGATCACATACCCTTTGCATATAATTTTCTAATCTTCTATCATGGAAGGAATATAGTCTCCTTACTTTTTTTACCACTAACTCTGAGTCACAAAATACGTGGAGCATCTTAAAATTCTTTCTTAATGCCATTAGGAGACCAAGGACTAATGCCTCATACTTTGATACATAGTTGGTGTAGTAAAATTAAAGTATATGGGAAAAAAATAATGAATTACCTATAGGGCTGTTCAATTTGAATCCAACTCTAGCTCCTTGATTGGACTTAGACCCATCAAAGCGCAACGTCTAGAACTTGGAAGACTCCTTGGTCTCGGGGCTCCTTGAATATGCTTTCCTAGTTGGCAGTGTGTTTAATTCAACAAATTTGGGAGGTGTTATGTGCTTAGCATGAATTAGATCTGGTTGTACCATTTGAAGTTCCTCTTTGGGAGTGACATATCCTTTGATATGTTCAATTTCTATTTGGCACAAGTAGCACTCAAATTCGGAGTGAGCAACATTGTGTACCATGCACCAGCTAGGCAAAAAGAGCTCTTGAAATTCCATTATTGCTCCTAGGCTAAGCTCATCTTGCACACAATTATCCATTAATTCTTGGAATCCATCCATCAATCCAAGATTACCTTCTTTGTAGGACTCTTTGTCATTTGATTCAATTAATATTTATTTACTTTCTGGTACATGGGTCAAGTTGGTGGGTGGGCTGCATTACACAAGGAGGACTTCCTTCAGTCACTTATTCCTCATAACAATATTGTTCATTCAGATAGGCCACGGGGTAGTAATTTCCCAACTCTGTTTCAACAAACAACACCTCATTTGTTTTTTTATTTTGTGATCATAAATTTCATACGAGGCTCCCGATCGATGCGAATCTGGTTTGGCGATCCCTTCCATGGCAGCCATAACTGGGAGTATTCGGTGGCAACATATCCATTCAATACCCAAGTGAAATCCCTTATGATAATAATGTCATAGGTTTTAGGGATATCAAAAACCTAGATATCTATTATTTGTTGCACCGTTGGATCAATATCAATCTGCATAGGTATTCTGTTAATTTCTCCAACTATGTTGATTTCAGTTTTGTCTAGTTGTGTCACCTTTTGTCGGGAAGGGGTTGTGACTATTCCCAAAGCTTTGCACACTGAAAAAGGCATGATGTTAGCGGAGGCTCCTGAGTCTAGCAAGAAAATATGCAAGTTATTTCCAAATATCCTAATGGTGGTCAGGAAGGGAGTAGTCTCCAACTTCCCTTGTAACAGTCCTCCTGAAATGTCAACTTGGGCTACTTGACCCTTGTATTTATCATTGTTATTATTTTGGGATTGAACTTGATCTTTATCATTGTTATTATTTTGGGCTTGAACTTGATCCTGTTATTTGGTAGGTTGTTTATTTTCTTGTTGATTTGATGGTTGATTTGTCTTCTGTCCAAAGATTTTTCAGATGATGGGTTCATTTTGTGGCTCCTCAAAGGAGACTCTTTTAGTAGGCACCTCTTGGGCTGAATTTGATGAAGGAGTCCCATTGAGCATTCTAAAGAAAGCATTCCTAACTACTGGGATCCCAAGCAACTCAAAGGCGGACAAGCTCAACTTGACCTTCTTAAATTCTTTTGCTATGTACTCCCCCATTTGTTCTATTTCAGCTTCAAAAGAATTAACTTGGGAGGAGCTAGTGGGTTGACTATGGGTTTGATTGGATTGCCTATTCTTGTTGAAGTATTGCGTGGGCATGTGGGGGTAACCTGGGTTGTTACTAGAATTTGGGCCAGGAGGAGTGCTAAAGGTGTGAGGTGGAGTAGAAGTTGTAAAGGGAACTCCTACTCGTCTATTTCTCAAATCATATAGAGTTTCCCTTTGATGAAACATTTGGACTTCATCTTCACGTGGCTCTTCCTCATCTATTGGACCATTATCTACTGAATTGAAGAGCTCATATAAAGGACTTTCATTACTTACATATTTGGCTTCTTTGTCCTTTGGGGCAGCAAACTCCTTCTCAGGAACGCTGCTTTCACCTTTTGGAAATGGGGCTTGATTGACCAGCAACACTGATGAGTCATATGGTTCAGATGGAACAATGTCTTGATATCCTAAACTATCGACAATGTTTTGGAATTCCACTTGAAAAATTTCTACGGTCGTTTGAAATTCTGGGTAATCCAACTTGAAATGTTGGCTTGTCTTATAGATACGACACCAACTGGATAGGGCGGCCTCTACCAAATATACCCCACTCGTTGTCTTTTCATTGCTACTTGGCTGGTCAAGAGGCATGGGAACACCACAATTTTTTGGCCTTGTATTCCATGTTCGATTTTGTCTCTACGAAGGCCTTCTTTCAAAGTTCTACCCTGAATTCTACCCTCTTTCATAATTTTTTCTGAAAGAAGCACCCGCATCATGGTTATTGTGATTGTCGTGGTTGAGATTGGCTTGGATTCTTCTTTGGGACACATGTAATTGATTGTTTTGGTCCCTTAAGTGTGTCATCTTCTTAACTAGTTTCATCAACTCATCTATCTAGTCCTTTTTTGTGTTGCTTGACTATGAGGCTGAATTCTATAGGAAGATCAGATGCACCACTAGTTGATTTTGCTGAACTGGTGGGAACTCAGAATTTCAGAGATAAGTAGGCACTTGGGATTGTTGGAAATAAGCTTGTTACTATTGTAGCTGCAAGTATTGAGGCATGAGAGGCACCTAGTTCAATGGATGTCTTGGGTGAGGTACTATCAGGAGTTGTAGGATTTGATTCATCAAGGGAATTTGATTCGTGAATGCTTGGGTAATCCCTTGAATTTTATTTGGATGGTCAGATAGGCCCAAAGACGATAGTGGACCAACAATGTGTTGTCCCAAATATGTGTTAGCTGCAATTTATTCTGCATAGGCATCCACCAACCGGGTCAGTGGTGGGTTCATCCTTTTCACCAATGTGGAAGTGAGGTTGTCCAATGCTGCATAGTAGACTAGGTGAGTGGAAGGGTCTTCAACCATATAAGATGTTTGCAACCTCATATAAGCTCGATGAAACATGTCATTGAAGGAGTTGATTGGTTCATTAATTTCCCTTCGAATAGCCATGAACTACTGGTACAACTCAGAGGGGCTGACTAGGATCTTGAATTTCTGCAAGAAGGCATTTTTTAATAGGTCCCAAGTGGTTATGGTTCTGGTCGACAAATGGATGTACCAGTAGAAGGTCTCATCCCCCAATGAATAAGGGAAGAGTCAACAAGACACGTCCTCATGTTCAATTTACATATCTTTCAAGGTTGTTTGAATTTTTTTGATGTGTTCTTCTACTATCCTTTGTGGATCCCTAGGATGGAACTTAGTGAAAAATCCCTCTAGATTCTTTGGCATATCATGATAGACATTGAAGGACAAAGGAGATGGGTTGTTACCCAACCACTCCATGGGAGGTAGAGGTGGAGGAGGGTGCACCAGAATGACTTGAGGTTGCAAAGGGGCAACAACTGGGACAACGCCTTGGAAGGAAGGAGCATTGGGCTAGAAGGAAGTGCCTTGGCTGTGGGATATGGAAGCTTGGAAGGCATTTTGGGATGACTGCAAAGAGGAAGGAGTTTCCAAGGGCAAAGGAGAAGGTGAGGGTGAATGGATGGAAGGAGAAGGTGAGGATGGAGGTGAAATGGGTTGATCGAAAGTGCCAGAGGTGGAAGCTTCCCCTCTTTTATCTCTCTTAGCTTTGGTAGGGGGTGGTAGCTCTTGGAATTCCCCTTTGTTTGGTGTGGATCTTAGTACCCTATGGAACCTTTTAGGGGAGAAGGAACTAATTCAATATAGCTTAGAAAAGGGAAGGCCCTCCTTCTAGCGCTAGTTCTATTTATGGGTGTTTTTGCACCTTCTTAACATAGGTAGCGCACAGGTGCACTACCTCTCTTAAAAGGTAATTTCAACAACTAAGTTGTAGAAATCACCCCAAGGCCTCTCGGGTGCCAAGTCATGACATGCAAAAACAACTCAGCTGATTAATGTGATTTGTTGGTAATCACAAGGGGCCTATACAATTGCTAAGTTGGAAGGATATTGGATCTTCGAATGGAGTTTCCTATGATCTTGAGAATGAAATGCACTTGCTGTAGATTTGAAACAGTAGACTAAAACTCCATTTTCAGCATCAGATTTGGCTTTATAATGATGTTGAAATCTTGCTTTAACTTCTATTTCAAAGAAATGTCAAAAGGGAAAAGGGAGGTGAGAGTTCCTAGACCTGCAACTATTGATGAACAATGATAATTGAGGATGCTAAAATGGACAGCTTTTCCATAACTCAATTCCACTTAACCAAACCACACAGTATCATGAAACTAGTGCTATCTTCTAACGTCTGCAGATTTTCAGCTATTCATTCACCATAAAGCATGAATAAATGATGAAGTTTAAGTACAACAAGGATTTAATGTTCAGACTAGCTTTACGTTGTTGTTTACCATCAATAACCAGCAAAAATCATGAACCTGGAAAGCATCAACACAATAACACTCTTCAAAATCAATGGAAAACATCAACTAAACTAATGAAATTACTTGAAAACACTAAGAACAACAATTTAAAAGTAACTAAATCTATCAAATTTGAGAAGAAAAATCATGCAACATGAGAGAAACTCAAGAATCCACCCAAAAGCAATGATATTCTATTAAAATTTTAGCAGCATGTCTTTACTACAACTTAACTTTGTTTTTGAAAATGAGAGAATGGACCCCTATTTATAGTTTTCAAAAAGTGAAATGAATGGACATGATTCATTCTCATTGTGTGGCCAAGATTTATTTACATAAGGGTTTCACCTACTCCCAAATATATAAGAATTTAAAATACAACTTTGTCTTTATCCCTATTTTGTCCTATAGTGCTGCCTTGGTACTATAGCTGTAGCAATTTTGTCTTCTAGTGGATTGCCCTTCTTTCAAATACATTGTCAAAAACTCATCATCAATTACTAGTTTTCCAGCCTTCTTTTGTAGGGTGGCATATTCCATGAATTTCCCAATCAATGCCCAAAGCTCATCCCACTCCATTATATCGGATTGAAGCACTTGTAAGGATAATTTTTTTGATATTCTCGTGATCTGCTACTCGCTCTTTATGCATTTGGGTGTGGCTTTAACCATTTCCTTAGAGTGGACGAAGGCTATGGCAATGAAATCCATGAAGTATGGTGTTAGCAAATCTGCTGCCCCTTGCTCCATTTTCTCTTGGAAGTGTGGCTTAATTTTATTTGGATCAAGCTCAAGGGCTAACATCTCATAATCAACCATTAATTTGAGGTAATCTTCAGGATCTTCCCTATTCTCTTTGGCCCATTCGAGGTCAAGCTTGACTTCATGCAACACTCTTTCCAAGAAATACTTTCTATGATCTAGGCCCATTTTCAACGTCTCTACCAACCAGTGATCATCCTTTGCAAGGGCCAACTCCTTTTCCCATGTCTTGTTAGGCATTTTGAAATAGCCTCGATCTTAGGATAGGTAATCCTATATAGTTTAGTGAAGCGATGACAGATCTTCTCTGTGCCCTCTAGCTATTTCTACACCTCGTGAAAATTATTGATCATCTAGAAAAAATGGTCTATGCCCATATCTCCATTGTAGAGCCTCCATCTGAACCAATCGACAATAGCCTTAGTCCAATTCTTCATATTTTCCATCCAAGAGAGTTCCTCTTGGGAAATGAGTGAGGGTGTGAAGGATGTAGTAGGGGCTTTTTCTTCTAGGGATGTTCATTGTTGGATGTAAGCGCTGAGGTCTGCCACTTTTTCTTTCAGTTCCTCTTTTGAGGATTGATTTTTGTTCATTTGCTCAAAAATTGTGGCTAATGATCCTTGGAATTCATCAATTTTTTGTTCTCTTGAAGCGGTCCCCAAGTTGATGGTGGAAATCATTTAGTTGGCCCCCTCATCCATGCCTATCACCAGGGTGGTGACTTGTACCATTCTTGATCCAAACACATCAACTATAATTTGAGAGTGAACTCTCAGCTTCTTTTCTTTCTTTATATTCATTTGTGCTCGAGCCAATATGGCCTCGAGTCTAGCCTTAGGATCCATGGGGACGAGGATCTTCTTCTGTAGTTGCTTGTCCAACCAATCTGGCATATGATTTTCTCCCCTAGGTGAATCTTAATCACTTTTCTCTTCCTGGAACTATTTTTCTTCATGGCTCGGGGGCTGTTGCTCAGTATTTTCTTCTTCATCAAAATCCTTAATTTCTATAGCCTTTTCTTGATCTGTCTCGATGGAGGCTATGTTCTCTTTAGCAATTTCCTCTTCCTGAGGGATTCTTTCCTCTTCTTATTTGAGCTCATGGTATTTGGGATTAGGAATCTTTTTTAGAGCATCTTTTGACTTGTCTTCTTTTTCTATTTCTTTCTCTTATTCTTTCTCTCCGGAAGGCACCTCTTCTTCTTGGACAAGGCCCTTTTATTGACCAATCAATAGAGGCTCTTGGAGCATCTCCACATTTACTTTAGTGTCCTCTTTTATTTTGAAGGGATGCCTCTCCGTTTTGACCTCTTCACCTATGTTTTCGAGCTGATGGGACAACACCTCTTCTAATTCTTGATCTGGGGTTTCAATTACATACTACACGCTGAGAGCCTCAACGTCCTCCTCCGAATATTGTGACTCTTCATCATGAGTCACCACTTTATCAAGATTGATTGTCAACCTGCCATCTGGATGTTCAAATTAAGGGTCTTTGGGCTCCTCTACTATGCTCTTGCCATCTTCCTTTTTGTACTTCTCCATTTATTCAAATATTCTCACTGTGGCTTCCATCATTGGTGGCTCTAGAGGTGGTAGAGGAATAGGCAAGTTGACAACAATTTGGGCCATTAGAATTTATATAATAGGATTCATGATTACCATCGAGATCTCAAAAGGAACACCCTACATATATTTTGTGAAGGCTTCTGGTAGCGTGAGCTAGGAAATAGTGGCAGTAGTTACATGTACTAGGGTAGAGAGGATAGGGAGCGAAGGAGGCAATGAGGAAGTTGAAGGTGGGGATATAGTAGCTGAGGAGGAATTAAGCACTACCATGGAAGCCATTGGTAGGGTGGAAGAGAGGTGGACTGAGATGTCCACGATAGGCGAAGATGAAATGGGCAATGCCAATGAGGCGGTAGGCAGTGGAGTGGAAAAAATGGAGATGGTGGTGGTAGGAGAAGAGGTGATCGGTGGTGAGCGCGACCTTTCAATTTCTTGTTCCTCTCCCTCATGTTGAGTGTCTTCCTCAATAGTCAGTATTTATTAGTAAATACCCTCATCTTCTTTTCTTTCTTAGAGGGATCTCCCTTCACAGACTTTCATGAGTAAACTTGATGCTTAGGATGGCACGCAGGTGCATCCTTTCTCTTCCTTGACCTTGTGGCTGGAGGGGATTTCAACACCTCTTTCATAGAGGTAGTAGAAGCTGCACTGCCATTTTCACTTGAGAGATTATCTTTGAGCTTGCCATAAGTCAATGCTACACCTTGCACCTTAAGTTGTGCAACTTGGGAATCCACCCATTATTTAGTTCTATCTATGACTGGTCATGTAATTGCATCGCGGACATTGACCTATCCTTCATTTCAGTCTATCAGTGGTAGTGGAAAGTTAGCCACAACATTAAATATTGGATCAAGGATCATATCATCCTCCTCAACTACTTGATTGGGTATTGGAAAAAAATTGATTGATTTGATGAAATGGGTAGTCATCCGCATGTAGTGTCTCATTTTGATTTATTTTTCATCATAAAAATTGGCCCAAAAGTCCTCAAGGTGCGGTAGGTGTGCATATTGCTTTCCAACATACCTCTTCAATTTTCCATAGAGATCCATCCTTGGCCTAGTTGTGTGAAGTTTAGGATTATATTCAACTATCCCCTTTTCTGAGAGGTCTACACATTGAGCAATGGGACAAGAATACATTCCTTGTTTGAATGTCAGAGGATATAGTATGGTTGCTTTGTGTTTATCGGTCAGCAGAGCATGAGCATTATTTAGTTGCCTTGTGACCTCCAATAGAACCATTTTGTCGTTGGGATAGTGCAACAACTTGTAAGGCTTATCAGAGAAGCCTTTTGTTCTTATGTACATCAACTTCAGGAACTATATGAATAGGTACCTAAACCTTTGGATAAAATCTCTAGCATTGTGTGTAACTCTTCTTTTGAAGTCCCCCTCGAGAAGCCTTATAATATGCCCAATAAAGGAATCATTCACCCTTAGATAATCCTTCTTGGAATTCCTGTATTGCAGTTGAGGGTATCTATCATACATTTTGAGATCTTTGCTGGGGTCCAGATTATGTGCAACAACAAGGCCTTTGTAGGGGAATGTGTCGACAAACATATACACCAAGTAGGAATTCATGTAGAAGTGGGAGGTCTTCTTAACAACCATCAATTGGCTATGGAGGTTGTCTCTGATGATTTTGGCCCAGTGGAATTTAGTCTTGCCTTAGATGATCTCCTCTATGAAGTAGAACATCCATTCTAGGAAGTAAGCAGCAGTAGGGAGGCCCATTACCCTGTTGAGTAGAGTAACCAGATCATGGTATTCCTCATGAAATTCACTCTTGAAGAGATCTTATGGTACTTTAAATGTTCTACCCATCTTATCCTTCAACCAATGTTGGTTGATCAACTTCTTGCATGATAGGGGTTCTATTTTCCACATACTCTCAGCATCCTCCTTCTTTATTTCTTCCATCTTGTTGAATGTAGGAATGTGGAAGGCATGACCTATGGATCTAGTAGATAAATCTACCAATACCATGCCCTCATGGTCTATTTTTTTTCTACTATTGTTATAGCACTCTCTGTAGGCCATCACCAACTTTGGAGAATTGAGCGTGGGAGGGAACCCAACCGCCTTGGCAAGGCCACTTTTCCTAATTTTTAGGGTTATTTTTTGTTTTTGGGTTGAATGACACCCTTTGTCTAAATTCATCCATGTTAACATGCCCAATGTTGGTGTCAGATATGGTGCCCCAGTCTGAGGTGACCTTGGAAGTGATTTCAACCCCATGGAACTGGTACTTTATTTGATCTTTATCTTCCTTGCCCCTTGGTGCTTTAGCAGGCTTCTTTCCTTTCTCTTTCTTTGTGGATGCTCCCAATGGTCCTGTAGTTGATTCCATAAATCCTGCACAAAATACTGTAGTAAGCACATTCATAAAGAATCAGGAAGTGTTACCTAAATTCTTCAAAAATGAGGGTCAAATAAAGCATTTCATGATAAAATATCATAATATTAATTAAAATTCATCATTAGACGTTCGTTAGGGACAATTAGAGCAATGCGGGTTTCCCTGGGCTGAAATCCATCTGGAGAAAGCAACATGAAAACAAAAAAGAGGGCATGGAGGCCCGCATGTGGCCACCTAAACTCTATCCTCCGCCTTTGAAATTTAGGGATGGACTAAGGCCTTAGGGAATTTAAGCACATGGGTTAATCATTCATGAGGTCTTTGGAGGTGCTAGTTCAATCATTTTGCATGCGGGTCAAGAGGGTGCAAAAGCTGAGGTCTTGATGGCCGTTTGGAACTCCGTCATTTAGAAATGGCACCGGCAAGGTGGATGTCGACAAACGAAGTCCCGCATTGTGAGAACCATAAGTAGAAAGGGTGGCCCAAGTTTAATTCTCTGAGAAGCATGCGGGTGGAAACCCATGGGGTGTTGTTAAGGGATGACTATTTGGAAACCATGAAGATGGAGGGGCGGGCCATGAGTGGCGGTCCACAACATGAAGTCCACAAGGTATGCTAGCAGAGTTCATCATTCAATGTAGGTCAGATGGCGGTAGAGGGATCAGACCCTGCAAGGTGGGTGACAGGTTAGGTACGACCATTTGGAAATGACATTCGTGGGACGGCGGGCCACAGGCAACAGCCTGCAACAAAATACCCACATTTAGCAATCCTCCTAGTTGTTTACGTGTGGTGGGGCCGGGGGGAAATGAGCTGTGAAGAGTTCACATAGTAGACGGACGAAGGTCCCCAATGGTTTGTGAATAGCGGAGGATAAAAGGTGACCCGCGAATGAAAGTCTGCAAGACCCGACCCGCGAGGAGGTTTAGGCTTATGCCATTTTTCAGGAAAACTTGGGATGCATTGGGATGCATAGGTTCTATGACGTGAAATAACATGAGGGTTTTGTCGTGTATGATGGGCGTTAAACCGATAGTGAACGGGTAGAAAAAACCAGTGAAGAACAACCCACAGATGGATCGAGACTTAAGCTTTTTATTTAGGACATGGGCCAGGTAGGACGCGTCATGCGAAAAGCTAGAGGGAGGCAACCACTTTGGGATGATAGACAAGTAAGGGTGGACCTTGAATGAAATTCCATGGGAGTAGACCTACAACGACTAGAGGACCCTTGACTCAAACTTAGGATTTTCATTATCTTAACAACAATGACAAAGAGATGGCATCTACTCGCATGAGCAGGTTCGCCAAGGGCAATGATTGAGGTTTTGAAGTTTGGCATTTAGTTTGCTAACTCAATGGTGAAGGTAAGGGTCGTAGGGACATGATCACTCTGGTCAAGAATGAAAGTTAGAGGGTTTAGTTCTGCATGACTTTAAATAGCCAATTTTGAAGGTTTTTTCAATTTTACAATATAGGTTTGGTGTGGATTTGGATGATTAACTAGCTGCCTAAAGAAATTTTTGGCTTTTAGCATTAAGATTTTTCAAATTCACATAGGCAACAAACTTGAGAAAACAAGACCAGGACGGCGGTGAACTTACCTAGCAAACCTGATGAAATCCGATGAAGAAGGCACTCAAATTTGTCCTCGAAGTGATGTGGGCGCCAAGGCGGCGAAGGCAAGAGGCACGTTGACAATTTTTGACTGAGTGTTGGTGAAAATAACAAGTAGATCCTTACTATTTATAACAAATTCGACATTAATTACCCACATTAAATGTTGTACTATAGTCTGCGAAGTTGGTGAACATACTTTTCAAAATAACCGATGGTGGGAAAGACGGGGTCTGTGATGTGGTGATAGTTAAAGGTTCGACATTTAATGGTTTGGAAACGAAGCAAAAATGAATAACATGGGTCCTTCAAAGTGGGTGGAATACCTAGGTTGGTTGCTATGAAAACAACGAAGAGAGGACAGAGTTCCACGATGGGAAATCCGCATAGGCGGACCTACATGGTGCGAAAGGCACCAACCTTAAAAACTTAAGGAAAACTGCCAGAGGAACTCTACAAAGGAAAAAGACTAAAATTTGTAGGGTGGTGAAACTTGGTCAACTCAAGATGATAATTTTTAGGGTCCATGACCACTTTGACGCTCAAAAATAGGGGCACACAAAATAAGGTGAAGGCAAAAGCGACCCGGTGAAGGCAAAAAAAGAGAGGGTCCCCATTCTGAATGGGGCATGTGTGCTATGGGCACAACATATGTGTGCTTATTCGATTATTTAGATGAAATTTTTGGTTTGAATGCCTAGCTGTTTAAATAGATTTCTAATTTATAAAGATGGTTTTGCATATTTTACATGTTAAAAAAAAATATGGTATGTAGATATGTGATGAGATTGTATTCAAGGTGTTTGGGATGAAGACAATTAGAAGTTTACATGGCTAATTGGAGTGTTCTTATTGATCTATGGTTACTCCTATGTGGGTTTGTTTGGAAAATTAGATCTAGTTTTGATTATGGTGTTTGAGTCTTAGAAATCCACATGTTATACCTGTTAAACCATAGGATTGCGCCCTTGATGCTAAGCTTGGAGGCTCAAAAATCTTGTGTAACATGGAAAACATCTTTGAGCCTATGGATTTCTCATAACGAAGATAAATCTCCAGATTATGGCCTGGTTCCCCTTTTGATCTCCTAGAAACTAATGAATATTTGGGAAAAGAGAAGAAGGATTCTGGTAGTTATAGGAAAAATGAAAGTAGGAGGTGATACACCAAACTGGTAACAAACATGCAACCTGATTCACAAATACTTTTCAAGAGATCTATTTACACAACTTAATTTGGGTAGTTAAATCACATAAATAATTCATAAATAGGCTTTGAGAAATCTATCTTTTTGTGAAGGAAAAGTGAGTTTTCACAAATTGAAAGAAAGGATTAAATAGCTGCAAAACCTATGACTTGTGATATTAAACTGATTTTGTGTGCATGCAAATATGAATGAGACACAAATTTAAAGGTTTTGATATTCAAACACATTAAATTTTCATCCAAAATCACTCCTAAGAGACAATACACCTGAAAGTGTGAAGGAAAACACTTGATTGTAATGAAAAATGGAAGGAAACTTTGCAAGTAACAATTATAATAACCTGTAAATGTTGTTGTATATTAATAACTGTAAACAATGACTTAAAAAACTGTTCTTCTCTCTACCATGTGCATAAGAGGTGAAAAGAAAATAACCGAGGAAAAAAGACTAAGTATTTTCCTCTATATACAAAATGACTCTCGAAATGCCAACAGGTGGCACTATAGTCTAACTGCACTCCAAATATCTATCTCCTCTAAAGTGATTTATGAGCAAAGAAGAAAATCCCCAAAAAGGGGGCCCACAACTGCTCCAAATTGAGCTAAAATAGATCAAAACTCCAAATATCTATCTCCTCTAAAGTGATTTATGAGCAAAGAAGAAAATCCCCAAAAAGGGGGCCCACAACTGCTCCAAATTGAGCTAAAATAGATCAAAACTCCTTTTCTCGGCCAGTTTGATCAAACTAAACTCAAAAATCATCTCAAATTGACTCAAATTCAAAAATAACACTTCAGTTTGATTGAAAATCAAGGAAAGAACACCTTATTTTCACCTCATTTCTATTTCTACATGATTTTTGGGACAAGGATAGCTGTTTGAATAAATATTAAAGCTAATCAATATGAATTTGTTTAATATTTTCCATGAGAAGATTACCCTATGCCAAATATTAAAGTAATTTATAGAACATTACTTTAAATATTATTTTACACATTAATTCTTGTTTTATCATCATGTAAAAATAAAAAGGAAAGATTTAAAACCCTTATGACTCCCATGGACTGCACATTAACACATGCAATTTTACAAAATAAAGTGATAAAAATCACAGGTGGCCAAAATTTAGGGTTTCATGGAAAACTCAAAAAGTAAATCTTAACCATAACTTGAGATCATTTTGCATTCAACCTTCCTCTGCCCGGGTCATACTTCTACGCCGCCATCGAGGCTTTGAAACTCAATGTGACTACATTTTTCTGCTTTGGAACAACATGATGGTAAGCCATTTTTGTGCTTGAAAATGTTGAGATTCTTCTTTATTTTCATCTCTGTGAAAGAAGTGTGTTGGTTTTTTTTTATAGTTCGATTGATTTTTCCTTGAATCTTCTTATTTGGGGATTAAACCAATCGATCTTTTCTTTATATGCCACTGCATGTAAATGTTGAAGTATAGGAGTTTAGATTCTTTCTGAAAATAGAATTTATGATGCCAATCTACCTCTCAAATGGCCACCCATACCGTACATTGTAGAGAAAAACAATTAGAGTTTCGAGTGGTAAAACTATTGCTTTTCTTCCTTTAACCAGATTTTGTCCATGATATTCTTGATATTTGCATTGCTTTCTCTACAAGTCTTTTCATGACTTTCAAAAGAATTGATGCTATGAAAACTTCATGCATAGGGTTAGTTTCAGTTTGAACTTTCCTTTATACGCCACTACCATCATTCGTGCCAGAACCGCCATTCTGATCCATACAACACATAGAAACTGTGGCCACAACACTTTGTCAGATGACTTTGATGAAAATCCTTTGAGATTGTCCTCATGCTATCATTCTTTTAAATTTCATAACAATCCCTTCCTTATCGCTATGTTTTTGTTTAATGACTGTATTACTAGGAAAATACAGACCTATTGAGGGCTTCTATTAATAAACATAAAACTAAACAAGGGTTCTCGTGTGTCTTCAATAAGATCTTTCAAGCACAAAATCCATTCTATAAGATAGGTGCTTAGAATAGCCTTATGGATTGCTTATTGTGTCATGACTGTAATGCCATGAAGAAACTGATATACTATTATGATTTATTTGTTAAATTTAATTGGTACTTTTCTGTTAAAATATTTTAATGCCTTTGCAATTCACTGTGTTCTGTAGTTTGAGATATTCCCTTCTTCATAGTGAACTTACCTTGTCACCTTCCCACAATATTATCACATATCCTCATGATGAATATTTTTTTTCTTTAGCCCATTGTGCATACCCTATATGACTACACTTCACATCTTCTTTCTTATCCTCAAGACTGCCCTTTGTGCAAAAACTACACTTGGCATTTGTGTCATTTTCCTTCTTGAACTGTTACTTATATTATAATAAGCTAAGAACTTACTAGTAAGATCACACATAGGTTCCTTCTTTAGGAGAGTGACCACAAATATCTCAAAAAATTCAGCATACTTCCCCTTGTTCTTTCACAACCAAATTCACTAGGTTCAAATTCAAATTCGAGTTTGGCAACATTGAAATTCAGATAAAATTTGACAAGGGAAAATTTTGAAAAGTATAAAATTTGGATTAAATTCGCCCTATGCAATTTTTTTTATAAATATAAGTAATATATCCATACAATTATCTAAATAGTTAACATTGATAAATAGATTTTAATCATTACAAAAATATGACACATTTATAAAATATAAACCATAAGAAACATGTGAAATCACAATTTTGAAGATGTTATTTAAAAAAAAGGTATAATAACATTAAAGACTTTATAACTTCAAAAAAACTCCAAGTCATGAAGAGCACTTGGATGAGATGCTAAATCACAATCATCTGCAAAGTCAGGCTCATGTACAAATGGCATTGCTATGTCTTCAAGAATTTGTTGTGAGGAAGAGTCCTTTACTGATTTGTTCATGATCAATTTTAAACTTCTACTAACATAGAAAAAATCTCTCAACTTTTCGGACAACAATTTATTCTTTTTGGAATAGATTTGGTCAAAGCAACTCCAGTTCCTCTCACACTTGATGAACTTTCTCATTGACTCAAAACTTGAATAGAAAACCTTTGTAGCTCACGATTTTGTGCTCCATAGGTCATCCACCATGTATACCCAGGTACATGTGCCATGTCATATTTGGCTGTTGACATTCCAAACAATCCTTCTCCTCTCTTGTATTGCCAAAATTATTTTCTAATTAGTTCTGAAATTGTTTGATTTGATTCATAATTTTCAATGGCTTCTAAAAGCCCTTCCATAATTTCAATGTCACCTTCTCTATCAATAGAAGATAACTTGGGCTCTAAAAATAAAGTTGTTGCATGTAAAGGTGTGTGCATCATTTTCCATTTGTAATCAACTATCTCCCATATCTCCATATATTCTTCTTTTGCATTATTTACTTCTTTTTGAATAACTTCCTTACAATGGTCCATGCTTTCATAAAGCATGCCAAGGAAAGGAGTGTTGCCATCAACCATATGAAGCACACCAACAATTGGTTCACATATAAGAAAAACTTTTGTTGCACTTTCCCAAAAATTGTTGTTCAAAATTATTTTCTCTATGTTCTCCTTAGGACCTTTAGAAAGCACTGAGTGTTCCCACTCATTGGAACAAATAGCAAACCTCAAATCTTTTTGTTTTTCAGCCACTCTTTTCAAAGTGACATAAAATGAAGCAAATCTTGTTTCATAAGGCCTCAAAAACTCCCTAGATGCATGTTGCCTATAAAGTATCAATGTGAGATGATGATTCTATATGAAATTTGGAATTTCTCTCCTTCTATGAATAACTTCATGTACACATGGGAATTTAGCCAAGTTATAAAGCAACAAATCGATACAATGGGCTGCACATGGGCTCCAATATATTTGTGGGTACTTCTCTACAATCACCTTCCCAACTCCCACACAATTTGCTACACTATTAGTTACCACTTGAACCACATTTTCCACCCATACTTCAAGAATGGTTTCCTCTAATATTTGAAAAATGTACTTAGAATTTTTCTTGTGGTTCATGGTGTCAATCACTTTCAAGAACACAACACCCTCACGACAAGCCACCAAAATATTAATCAATGGCCTTTGACATATATGTGACCATCCATCACTCAATATAGTGCAACCTGTTTTCCTCCAAGAGGCTTTGAAAATAGATAATTTCTCAGTCACTCTATATTTTGACCTCTGCAAAAGAGTTGTCTTGATAGCCTCTGAACCTGAGGGTGTGCACCGTTTTTCAAAATCTGCAATTTTGTGAACTGAATTATGAAAATGTGGTTTTCTTGCAACATTGAATGGAATAACACTCGTGTAAAACAAATCAGCTACTACATCATCCACCTCTTATTTATCTATTGGTTTCCAAAAGCTTTTCAATTTTCCACTCTCTTTTGACACCCTCACCGGTTTGGATAAACCAGAAGAGGAAGATATAATAGATGTTGTGAATCTAGATTGAGACATATCCTCTTCAATTCTCTACTTTTTTTAGTGCTTTCTTCATCTTTCCTACAATTGAAGAGGACTATTATTTTTCTAAAGCAACTCTCATTTCTGGGGTAACTTTAGGACATGTTGTAAAACCTCCTCCTGCACCATTTGTAATACCAAGTAAATGATCCATTTCCTTTGTCAAACCACCAGATAAAGGTTCTGACACTTGGTGCATTTGATTTCAGTACCATTGCGAGTGATATATTTCCATGCCTCTGTAGTTGATTTCTAGGGAGCCATAATTTGTATGTTTGAATGACAAAATAATATTTAATTTTTAAAAGTTAAAACAGCCACAAAATTTTATTTCAAACAACATTGAGACAAAATATATAGATTTCTTATTTTAAATCTAAAAAACCAAATAAAAAATACTTAATTTTATTTTAATAAACATAAAAATATTTAACTTATTTTTATTAATTTGAAAAACAAAATTAAAACACTAAATATTAATAAAGTAAATCGGAAATCTATAATTTAATAAATATATTAATATAATTTAGAGTAAACAAAATACTAAATAATAAAAATATTAAATACTACATCAAATAAAAATATTAAATACAACTTAAAGTCTATAAAATACTAAATATTAATAAACCCTAAATATTAATAAAAATACTAAATATTAATAAAATTATAAAAATAAGATTTATAATTTTAAAAATATATAATATATTAATATAATTTGCATGACAATGTAAATTGTAAATATTAATAAATAATAAGTAAACCAAATACTAAATAATAAAAATATTAAATAGTAAATAAAATAATAAAATACTAAATACTAAATGAAATAAAAATTATTAAATAGTAAATAAAATAATAAAATACTAAATACTAAATGAAATAAAAATTATTAAATACTATAAATTTGTTAAGTTGGGAGCCCTAAAACTTAAAAAATAAAATTAAAGCATCATCGCCTACCTCCTTCGACAACGACGATGACGACTTGTCCAGGTGGAAGACTGAAGGTTTGAGTGTAGAGTTTTTGAAAGATTTTGCAGGTGAGTTGAAACTTGAGGGTGTGACGCCGAAGCTGAGACTTGACAGAATGACCAGTGACACCAAAGTGGAAGTTGCAAAAGGTCGAAATTCACTGGAGCCAAAGTTATAGTCTACAAGAGTGATGCCGAAGTTGTAGTCTACAAGAGTGACACTGAAGAAACGACTCAAATATTTAATTGAAAAACAAAACACTTGCATAAATATCATGTGAAATAAGAGGTGGCTTGAATACAAACATCACCGCTAGTTTTATAAAAAAAAAATCCTAAAAAAGCCCTTAAAAATGCTTTATGAGAATTTTGAACGATTTTTTTTTTTATCGTACGAATTGGATTGAATATGAACGAATTTAAAGGTTATTTTTTGAAATTTGACGAATGTCGAATTTCATGATGAAATTCAATCGAATATGGTGACTTACATCACAACAACACAATGGTTGTTTTCATCAACACTATCCCAGACTGGTGAAGTTTTCTCTCAAACTACAAACTTGGTTTTCGTGAAATTTAAAGGGTTTTTTCATCTAAGTGTTTCCTAATTTTTGTCAAAAACTCACAAAATCCTAGTTTGTGATTTTCGAGATAGGATTATTACAAGTTTGGATTTGGCCTTAAGAAACCCTTTTATGTGCATAGGACAAGGACTGTCCTATTTGATGAAGTCCTAGCTTCTTCTAGGTTTAGGTCACTGTCACTCCTTTTCCATAGACCATCCTTTAATTTTCATGTGCAAGGTATAGATATAAGTGAATTCCCTCCTTGTTCTTGACACTATTGGCTGTTGTAGTGATTGTCTCCATTGTATCCATGAAACCTCCAAAAATATATTTATGCATCCATGTTACTTTGAATGTATGATGACTGTATAGGCTATCTCTTTTGACTATGGTGACAGTTCCTAAAGCCTCACAGGTCACTGATTATCTCTAACATTAACGTCAATATTCTTACTTTAAGCACTTCAAACATGATCGTCCTAGATTGCATAAACATGTCACCTTTGTTATTGACTATCATAAGGTAATAAGGACCGTCTTTTCATGGTTTTCTTGTTGGACATTCAATCCTTTCCTTTCTTCATGCATTTCATGGATCTGGTGGTCTTGATTGTCTTTTATATTTCATAGTGATGGTGACCTTTATACATAAGACTGTCACTGTATATATTTGAGTTTTGATAGTCATTGACTAGAGATCTTGTATGTTGTTCCATAGCTACACTTTGTAAATGTCTTTTACACTTTATTCCTCTTTTGAGGGTAAGATAACAGTACGTTGGGCTCAACCCTTATGGGAGGCACATTTTCCTCCACATACTGTAACTCTCGTATGTTATCATGTAACTATCTTGCAATGGTAAATGTACCTATACCTGCATAGTGAACAAATAAGCTAAATAAAACAATGAAACTCAAAGCTTGATGATGATTGATGATTATTTTCTTTCATAAATCATCATGATGCTGATGTATTTGATTTGTGATGCTTTTATATTTGAATTTCTAATATGATTCTTAATAAGAAACAAATTGAATGCTTGTTTGTTTTTTATGTAAAAGTGTTGGAATCCTAAGCTCTATTAACACTTCCTTTTGACCCTTTCAGGTAATTCATGTAGACAAAAAAAAAACTTTGAGGAGGGATTGAAGATGAAGCTAATCAACTATGGGGTTCGTCATTTAGGAAATGACAGATCCCTCCTTTCTATTTTTCATTTCTTTCAGTTATTCAATCTCCTTTTCTTATTGTATCATATCACTTATTCTCATGGCTTGTGTGGGAAACTTATCAGCATACTTTTGTAAAATGAATAAAAGACAACTATTTTATGCAAAGTTTGTGTAATATTTTCTCTTGTAAAACACTTACATAACAAAAGTACAATTTCATTTAATAGCATTTCAATGTATGATAATGAAAAATTTACAAAATTTAATGTGTACCTTTTATTCTTTTCATCATCATTGTTGTCCGAGCTCTACCTGATTGAGCTGAAAATGCAATTAGGTAACAATACCAAAATATCTTTGTTTTGGATAATACTGATGTGGGATTGAATCTATTTTTTAGTTATTTGAGATTGGAGCACTGATTATGTATTTCTCCTTTGAGATGTTGTATATGTGCAAATCTTGTAATTTTTTTTTATGTGGATTCTATTTGGAAGGCCATATTCTTGGTCACCATTATTACATTGGTATGCTTATTGTAGTGAGAGATGCTTATTGGGAGTACCTGATATAGTTGTTCATTTAAATATTTAGTAGTAGTTTATGGTGGATGAGAAGCTTTGTTCACTTTCAATAGAGTGTTGGCAATGATATTGGTCATGATGCCATGTATAACTCGATATTACTTTTAGTGGGAGATTTATGCAGTTACATATTATTTCTTATCTTTTTTGTTTCAAGTTTTCGGTTCTAAGTTATAGGTACAATGTAGTGGTACATTCAAATAATCTTTAATTAGAATATGGATGGTATTTTACAATGGTTGTTGATGTCATAAAGAGCTCTTGGATTCTGATTTTAGATTTCAGTGAGATTTTAATGACATCTTTGGTTCTATTGATAATGGATGTGTAGCATTTATATCTTCTTGGTATGGAAATTGTGGTTTTACTTTACCTTTTGGGAGCTCATGGTGTTGAGTTCTTTGATTATGCTAGGGCCATGGAGAATATCCAGTTAAAAGATGGCTAGATCATAATTCTTGGAGAGCTTGGTTATAAAGTTCAGTGGGATATTTGGCAGTGATGTTGATTTCATGATATGTTCTTGATTCTATACTTGGAAATTTGACAATGGTCTTGTTTTATTTTCTTTGGTTTTAAGTATTAATCATTTTCTTGGAGCTTCATGATTTTACAAGGTTGAATTTGAAGTTGGCATGGATTTATTGGTGGATACTAATGGAGACTAGAGAGACTTGGATGAGGCTAAGAGATCTCTTATTTATGGGATCATATGTTGAAATGGTTACTCTTTGATGACAATTTCAATAAAAAGACTGAGGAGCCTACACTTGGTTATGGATGTGAATCCATTATGGACTTGAAGAAAAGATCTTGTCATTGCTTGGTATTGTGTTCACAAGAAAATATTGTATCCCACTCTTGGTCTACTCAATAGGTGAATGATCTGAGAGGTATTTCTTGTCTGGTTATGAGATGCATTATTTATTTTGTATCTTATGTTCTCATATGAGTTAGTCTTGAATATAAATATTTTGAAGACTTTTTAAGAATAAGATACATGGTTTATGGATTTCCTTTATTCTCCTTTTTTTTGTCTTGAGTTATGGATCTAGTTCTGAGGGTATTTGGAGAGGTACAGGAAATGGTTTGTGGCTTTGGGCATATTCCTTTTTTGTGGGAATGATTGGTTGGTTTGATCTACCTTTGATATGAGAAGTTTATATTTATTACTTCCATGTTTTCATTTGATTTGAATGTTAGATGTTGATATCATTTCAATTTGGGAATGGTGAAGGAGATATTACATTACACAACTTGGTACATTTTAGTGTGGAACAAGGATATGGTTTGATTTGCAAGTTCTCTCTTTGTTCATGTTATTCTCACTGGATGTTTGTATTCACATGGTTGAGTGTGAAGAACTTGGGAGAGTTATGGAGACAAGTGGTGAGAGAGGTATTGCAACATATTTATTTGCACGATTTGCATATCATTGTATGTTTCCTTAACACTATGTAATAGAGGAATTAACCACATCCTCTATGTGAAGTACCATAGGTAGAATTGGTATGCTTTGATCTATTTTTAGATTTGATAATACTCATGCAATGTGAGTTTTTGGATATATTTCTAGTTATCCTCCATGATATCTTGGTTTGCTGATTATTAGTGTGATGATGAGTTTGCATGTTTCATTGGATTTGGATCTATGAGTTATGAAAGTTGTGGATTAGCTACCCATTTTCTTGTAGTGGGATGACTTAGATGTGGATTGTCTATATCCATGAGATTATTTTAGTGTTAACGCAAACTTGTTATTTGGCCTTTTCTATGGTCATTTGTTCATTGGTATGTTGCATTGAGATAGGAGAATGGATATACAAAGACTTGGTCATGGACTTTGGGTTAGTATGTTGATGGTGTAAAGTTTTATATATCACTACAACAAATCCCTATGATTAGGTCCCTTTTTTGCCCCTTTTTTTGCTTCCACCCACTGTTTTAATGTATTTTAATCCTTTTTTTTTGGCAAATTCAGCACTATTTCTTGGGATGGAGCTATTTTTGGCATTTTTTGCACCAACCAGGACAAGCAAGTGCTAATTCAGGTGCAAATTAGTGCCAAAATTAGTGTAGAGATTAGTTCCAAAATTAACGCCTAGTATTTCACCCATATTAACACCAAAATTAATGCCAAGATTAGCGTTGAAATTAACGCCTACAATAATGCCCAGATTAATGCCTAAATTATCAACCAGATTAACGTCTACATTAGTGCCCATATTAGCACCTGATGTAATGACTATTTTAGCGCCTAATTTAGCTCCTTCTTTAGCACATAATTTTTTTGATCTAGCAAGGATTAAGGGTGTTAGAAAAAAATCCTTCCCCAATATTCACTAGCCTTCAATTGCTTGCCTACATTTCACTTGCATCAAAAGATCTACTGCCTTTGATTTTTCATTGTATTTAACATGAAATGCAACAATTTGTGTGACAAGATCCATATTGTCACTAGCATTCCCTTTGTATATACCCATTTATTCCTCTAGATAATCATAAACAAAGGAAATTTCACCTTTACCCTAGTAATTTATGTAGATTAAGGGTTGAGGGTTGAGGGATTAAGGGTTGAGGGTTGAGAATTGAGGGTTAAGGGTGGTTTAATGTATATGGTAGATGTTAGAGGGTAGAGGGTGTAATGGTTTAGGGTTTAAGGGTTGAGGGTTGAGGGTTTAAGGTTGAGGGTAGAGGGTTGAGGGTATATGGTTTAAGGATTAGGGGTGAGGGTCCAATGTATAGGGTAGAGGGTATAGGGGTTGAGGGTAGAGGGTACTTGAGGGTTTAAGGGTTGGGGGATTAAGGGTTGAGGGTTGAGGGATTAGGGTAGAGATTTTACTTGGGTTTAAGGGTTGAGGGATTAGGGTTAACTAGGGTAGAGGGTATTGGGTTGAGGGTATAAGAGGGATGTAGAGGGTTTGAGAGTTTAGGGTTTAGGGTATAGGGTATAGGATTAAGGGATTAGGGTTGAGGGATTAGGGTTAACTAGGGTAGACGGTATTGGGTTGAGGGTATAAGAGGGATGCAGAGGGTTTAAGAGTTTAGGGTTTAGGGTATAGGGTATAGGATTAAGGGATTAGGGTTGAGGGATTAGGGTAGAGAGGGAGGGATGGATTAAGGGTTGAAGGATTACGGGTTGAGGGTTGAAAATTGAGGGTTGATGGCGGTTTAATGTATAGGGTAGAGGGTAGATCTAGTAGAGGGTGTAAGGGTTTAGGGTTTAAGGGTTGAGGGTTGACAGTTTAAGGTTGAGGGTAGAGGGTAGAGGGTTGAGGGTATATGGTTCAAGGATTAGGGTTGAGGGTCCAATGTATAGGGTAGAGGATATAGGGGTTGATGGATTAGGGTTTAAGGGTACTTGAGGGTTGAGGGTAGAGGGTCGAGGGTTTAAAGGTTGAGGGATTAAGGGTTGAGGGTTGAGGGATTAAGGCAGAGAGTAATTTACTTGGGTTTAAGGGTTGAGGGATTAGGGTTGAGGGGTTAGGGTTGAGGGATTAGGGTCGAGGGTATAAGAGGGTATTGGCCGGTTGAGGGTAGAGGGACATAAAGGGTTTAATGGTTTAGGGTTTAGGGTTTAGGGTATTGGGTTGAGGGTATAGGGTTGAGGTATTAGGGTTGAGGGTAGAGGGTAGAAGGTTTAAGGCTGATTTAGGGTTTAAGGGTTTAGGGTTGAGGGTAAAGAGTTTAGGGTATAGCTAGGACATTTGAGGGTATATGGTTAAAGTTTGATTAGGGTTGATGTTCCAATGTAGAGGGTAAAGGGTATATGGGTTGGGAATTGGGGGTTTAATGTATGGGGTAGATAAGAGGGTAGAGGGTAGAGGGTTTAAGGGTTGAGGCCTGAGGATTTAAGGTTGAGGGTAGAGGGTTGAGGGTATAATATGGCTGATGGATTAGGGTTGAGGGTAAAATGTATAGGGTAGAGGGTACGTATATGGTATGTTGAGGGATTAGGGTTGAGGGTCCAATGTATAGGGTAGAGGGTATAGGGGTTGAGGGATTATGGTTTAACTAGGGTTGGGGGTTGAGGGTTGAGGGTTAATTAAGGGTTGAGAGATTAGGGTTGAGGGTAGATGGTATATGGTTCAAGGATTAGGGTTTAGGGTCCAATGTATATATAGGGTAGAGGGTAGAGGGTGTAAAGGTTTAGGGTTTAAGGGTTGAGGGTAGAGAGTTGAGGGTATATGGTTTAAGGATTAGGGTTGAGGGTCCAATGTATAGGGTAGAGGGTATAGAGGTTGAGGGATTAGGTTTTAAGGGTACTTGTAGAGGGTTGAGGGTAAAGGGTAGAGGGTCAAGATTTTAAGGGTTGAGGGATTAAGGGTTGATGGTTGAGGGATTAGGGTAGAGAGTAATTTACTTGGGTTTAAGGGTTTAAGGTTGGTTGAGGGATTAGGGTTGAGGGTATAAGAGGGTATTGGGTTGAGGGTAGAGGGGCGTAGAGGGTTTAACGGTTTAGGGTTTAAGGTATTGGGTTGAGGGAATAGGGTTGAGGGAATAGGGTTGAGGGTAGAGGGTTTACTTAGGGTATAGCTAGGATGTTTGAGGGTATAATATGGTTGAAGGTCGATTAGGGTTGAGGTTCCAATGTAGAGGGTAGAGGGTATAGGGGTTCAGGGTTTAGGGTTAAAGGGTTGAGGGTTTAATGTATAGGGTAGATCATAGGGTAGAGAGTAGAGGGTTTAAGGGTTTAGGCTTGAGGGTTTAAGTAGGTTGAGGGTAGAGGGTTGAGGGTATATGGTTGAGCGATTAAGGTTAAGGGTCCAATATTGTATAACATAGAGGGTATAGGGGTTGAGGATACATATATGGTACGTTGATGGATTAGGGTTGAGGGCCCAATGTATAGGGTAGATGGTATAGGGGTTGAGGGTTGAGAGTTGAGGGTAGAGGGTAGAGGGTAGAGGGTTAATTAAGGGTTGATGGATTAAGGGTTGAGGGTTTATGGATTAGGGTAGAGAGTTTAGTAATTGATTTTAAGGGTTTAACTGGGGTTGAGGGATTAGAAATGAGGGTAGAGGGTTATGGTTCAAGGATTAGGGTTAGGGTCCATTATATATATAGGGTAGAGGGTAGAGGGTGTAAGGGTAATTTAGGGTTTAAGGTTGAGAGTAGAGGATCGAGGGTATATGGTTCAAGGATTAGGGTTGAAGGTCCAATGTATAGGGTAGAGAGTATATGGGTTGAGGGATTAGGGTAGATAGTAATTTACTCAAGTTTAAGGGTTTAAGGGTTGAGAGATTAGGGTTGATGGATTAGGGTCGAGGGTATAAGAGGGTATTGAGTTGAGGGTAGAGGGATGTAGAGGGTTTAACGATTTAGGGTTTAGGGTATTGGGTTGAGGGTATAGGGTTGAGGGAATAGGGTTGAGGGTATATGAGGGTAGAAGGTTTAAGGCCGGTTTAGGGTTGAGGTACATTAAGGGTTGAGGGTAGATGGTTTAGGGTATAGCTAAGATGTTTGAGGATATAATATGGTTGAAGGTCGATTAGGGTTGAGGTTCCAATGTAGAGGGTAAAGGGTATAGGGGTTTTGGGTTTAGGGTTTAAGGGTTGAGGGTTGAGGGATTAAGGTTGAGGGTCCAATGTATAGGGTAGAGAGTATATGGGTTGAGGGATTAGGGTTTAAGGGTACTTACAAAGGGTTGAGGGTAGAGGGTAGAGGTTTGAGGGTTTAAGGGTTGAAGGATTAGGGTAGATAGTAATTTACTCAGGTTTAAGGGTTTAAGGGTTGAGAGATTAGGGTTGATGGATTAGGGTTGAGGGTATAAGAGGGTATTGAGTTGAGGGTAGAGGGATGTAGAGGGTTTAACGATTTAAGGTTTAGGGTATTGGGTTGAGGGTATAGGGTTGAGGGAATAGGGTTGAGGGTATACGAGGGTAGAAGGTTTAAGGCCGGTTTAGGGTTTAAGGTTTTAGGGTTGAGGGACATTAAGGGTTGAGGGTAGATGGTTTAGGGTATAGCTAAGATGTTTGAGGATATAATATGGTTGAAGGTTGATTAGGGTTGAGGTTCCAATGTAGAGGGTAGAGGGTATAGGGGTTGAGGGTTTAGGGTTTAAGGGTTGAGGGTTGAGGGATTAAGGGTTGAGGGTTGAGAATTGAGGGTTGAGGGTTTAATGTATAGGGTAGATTAGAGGGTAGAGGGTAGAGGGTTTAAGGGTTGAGGCTTGATGGATTACGGTTGAGGGTAGAGGGTTGAGGGTATATGGTTGAGGGATTAGGGTTGAGGGTACATATATGGTTGAGGGATTAGGGTTGAGGGTCCAATGTATAGGGTAGAGGGTATAGGGGTTATGAGGGATTAGGGTTTAACTAGGGTTGAGGGTTGAGGGTTAATTAAGGGTTTAATGTATTTTTCTCCAATTTTTTGAAAAAGTCGACACTATTTATCGGGATGGTGCTATATATTTTTATCACTATCAACAATAAAAATAATATCAATTTTGTAGTTAATTAGTGTTGAAACCATTTAAAAAAATTTATTGTCACTCCTAACAAGTAATATTAAGCCTTACTATTCAAACCACTCAAATAATTTAAACCATTTAAGTCTTGAATACATGAAATATATATAGATCTCAATAAGGCCATGAAGGTATACATAATGTCTTGAAAATGTCATATAGTGTTATAAGGTCTACAATGTCATATATGCATTTGATGAATGTCTAAATAAATTCATATAGGAATACAATTGTGCATATTGGTAAAATATAAATACATACATATAAATCCATATAGGTATATACAATAATATACCTCTACATTTCATGGAAATTGAAATCATAGTTTGGCGGCATTGAAAATCATGTCATATCACCCAAAGAACTGGGAAAATAATGCCCATAACCCTAGTTGGCATCAGACGAAGGCGAGCTAATGGGACGTGGGACAGATGGACAATGGACAGTCAATCTGGTCAAGCACGATGGTTAATGCACAACATACTAAATCTCTCCGTAACTGACTCTTTATTAATACATGTTGGTCGAGTTTCTTTTCACCCATATTCATCTAATTTTGTCTTTGGCTTGCACTGCAAAATAACTATGGAAGAAGGTTCTAAATTTGTTGTGGAGGTTTTGATAGATGATGTGGTTAGTGTTGGACTCAACACTCCAATTCAACTAGATTGCAAGGTGCAAAAATGACCTTCAAGCACATTACCAATCAACAGTTGAAGTGGATTATGCTGAGGATTGATCCTTATGTGGTGGTGGCAGTAAAATGGTGCTAGGGAAATATTTCGTGCAGAACCGAGAGTCCTTTAGGGTTAACACCCACATTTCCTCGCATTTTCTTGGATCTCTCCTAGACGTGAGAATGAAAAAGGTGGAGACAAAGGCCATCATTTGGCAATTTTTCAAGAAAGAGATTTTGGGTGGTTTGGACGAGGTGCTCAAATCGACATTGTTGGGGAGGGGCATGTCACGGGCTCGCGATTTACCTTTGGTGAAGGAGGTGGGAGGAGCCATCCACATCTATTATTTCCTATTGGAGATTAAGGGTTTGGCATTGTTTCATCACCGCCAGATTGCGGCCTATGGGGAGAGCTTCTTGAATAAATTTCTTGGGCTAGTGACGGTGGAAGGTCTGGACTGGGTGGTGGAATTTGATCAATTCACAAAGCTGAATGGATTTTTATAGCCTGCTTATGTGGGTCGAGTATGGTGGCACATGTGGTGGTATTTCAGGTGGTTTATAGGTATATTTTTGTAAATTGTTTCGATGCTTTGAGTTTTTTTTGGGGTTATGTTTTTGGTTGGCCATGGTTGTGGTGGGAGTCAACTGTTAGTCTTGGTGGCCAGATTCTACAATTTTGTGGTTAGGTTTTGGGTTGCTCTCTGATATGTTCTTCCCTGCTTTGAAAATGTACTATAATATTTTTTGATAGCTAATACAATATTCTAATCAATGACTCTTTCTTTGTTAAGAATATGGAGAATCAATATCATAATTGATAGCTCTCAATAATTCTTTTAGCTTCACCTATTAATGCAATTTAACCATATATACAATAGTATAGAAATATTGAATAAAATGAAATAAGAAATGATCTACCTACTTTTTTGAATAAAATGGATTTGTTTTTTGAAATGTAATTTATTTTAGTGGAACATGAGTTGTCTCTTCTTTTTTTTTTTATAAAATTCCCTTTCATTTAAGAAGAGTTTCTTTTACAAAATGATCAAATATAGATTGGAATTATCCTTATATTTTTTAATATCTTAATTTAGAAATTATATGAAGATATTTCCATCTACAACTTATATTTTTTCAATATATTGTATAAAAAAGTGGATAGTATCAATCAAACAAATCTTTGAAAAATAATTAAACACTTTTTTTTTAGTTATTTAAAAAAGTGGCTAGGTTCACAAAGTGGAGTTGCCTCCTCTTATGGAAAGAATGAAGAAACAAATCAAACTAAAAATAAATATCATTTACTTACACTAAGTGGTGTTAGATAAAATAAAAATTACATAAAGTTATTTATATTACTAGCTCATACCAATGTGAGATCCTTAGGAAATAAAATATCCATAGCAATTCCCATATCCTAGAAGAGTGTGTTGATGTTGTTGGAGCTAAAATATCCACATTGGTTATCCCGTATAACTCCATTTTCACTTATCCTCCCATATCCACCATATGCTCCATTTCCATTTCATAATAATTGACATTAGTATAAATTACCAAAATAAGGCCCTTGATCATTACAATAAAGTGAAGTCCCTTCCTAAAATGTTCTCCTAGAAGCTCATGGAATGTCGCCAAGATAATTCCTTATCGGAGAGAGTCTCACCATATTCTCTTCGACACAAGCATAAAGGGCTGATAAGAAATGTAGATGAGACTCGTGAATGTCTAAGAGACATATTCCAATTTCTTCCCACCATCCTAAAGAATGACATGTCTAAGAGACTTGGGCATGTTGAGGAGAGAATTTAGCATGTCTCACCGAAAAATCATATGAGTTTCAACATTAAGGAAACAGAAAAACATCTCTTGGACACCGAGAGGTTATCAAAAAATAAACAGTAAATCACTGGCGAAACAAACATTGATGAAACAACAATGTCAACAAGACATCAACATGTCGAGGAGAGAAGCAAAGAAGTCTCTTCGACACTCAAGGTGAAAAGTATCGACAAGACACAAAAATATCAAACATACATTGGATGAGGTCTCATTGACATCCTAAAAATGATATGTTGAGGAGACACAAAGATATCAAGAATACATTATCAAAAGTCTCCTCGATATTTTGGCACAAAATATCGATGAGACTAAGGGACATCAGAGAGAGGTGACCTCGAGTCTCCCCTACATAAAAAAGTCACATAGACATCATCAACAACTATTACTGTCGAGGAAAGAAATAAAGACATCTTAAGGAGACATAAGCTTGTCGGTAAGAGAAATCCACTAGTCTCGTCGACAAAAAAGAAAATCATCAAGGAGAAAACTAAGAAGTAAATATCAAAGAGACATTGTGATATCAAAGAGAGAATCTTGAATGTCTCTTATAAATTTCTCAAAATATGGCCAAGGATATCAAAGAGAGATATAGATGTTGTGATTAGAGTTTCATCAACAAAATATGAAATAATTGTCACCGGATTGATTTGACAGATTAAGTCATCAAAGAGACAACTACCATTAATACACAAGTTTATAGGAAGGGTGGCACAAGTGCAATTTATGAACCATAGTTGGTTTAAGTGTGATAAAATTCGATAAAAGAAACCTCTAAGAAACAAAAACTCATTGCACACTGTGGCTATGCATCCAAAGGACAGAGTTGGATGAAAGCAAGCAGCTCAATTTTTTTGGCATTCACTCAAGTAAGTACACCTTGGCTCAGTTGAATGTAAATTTTTGAATATTTCTTGAAGTACAACATTGTTAGGGTTAGAATGGATAAAAACCCAGAAAAGACAAGAGCAAAAAGGAAAAAAACTGAAAGTAGACCTCTTAGTCAAGACTTAATAGATCAGTGTCCCGGGTTTGGGCCTAAAGGATGAATAATTGCTCAGTTAAACCCATCATGTGAGACCCTAGAAGATAAGCATAAGAATTTGGGATATGTATGGAATCCACATAGAGGCTACAATTTGTTCATATATCATTATAGGAAGAAATACATATATAGCCCAGTCTCAAACCCATGGAATTTCAATTTAAGGTAGCTAGTAATGCCAATTTGTTTTGTGAACATAGAGTTAATTAGAGCACTAAAAAAGATTTATAATCCCAAAACAAGGGAAATTCATTTGCATGATGGGTCACAGTTTATGATTATAACGAGGGATTATATTTGCATAGTTTTCCAATTAGACACTTCTTTGAAAATGAAATTTTGGCTAAGAGACTTAGTGGAGGAGTATCCCTCTAGGGATACGGGTTACAAGAGGTGGAATTTTCCTCTACATAGACCCAAGGGTCCAGGAAATCAACCTATGAGGTTATCTAGCAATGAAAAGCCCCCATTTTCTATAGAATTGTTTGATGAATATTATCAGTACACATACTATTCAACTGGCCAAGTGTTGGGAATTGAGGCCCCTACCAATATGACTATAGCTCCCATGGTTCTGGCCGTAGACATTCAAAGTCAAGATGTGAGGCCCTATGATTATGTAGAGTATCTGTTGGAGGCCATTAATAGTGCTCTTAATGCTATTAAGAATAACAATGAAGCTATCAATTTCAAGCACTATTCACTTCTTATGAATATGATATTGTACGAGGGTCGGGTGATGGGAATCTAGGGAGAAGAATTAAGAGTAAAATATCTGGATAGTGATGGTAATTCAAGACCAGTGCAAATGTGGAAATCAATCTATGATAGTAGATGTGGGAGATCCCACTACTTGTACTTTGAGGAGCATTTTTTCAAACCCTTGTATAAATTGCTTGGTTGTAAATGCAATTATAATTTATCCCCCAAAGTACAGAGGTTTCTCTGACCAAAGGAGAAAGGCCATGATAGAAATATAAACCACAATTGGGGAGATTGGTATGATTTTTTCAGATTATACTATCATTAGGGTGTATGGATTTGAGGCAGAACCATATTTTCTACCTAAGAATATGTTGGATAGAGTTGCTTATATTGAGATTATAAGACAATTATCTTTTTCAACCTTTATGCATTTGAAAAGCTATGGAAGATAGACAATCATTCCTTCTACTTTGTGCTTTGCTGATTTCACCATTATTGTTGATTCAGGGTATGACTTGGTTGGAAGCAAGTTAAATTATTATGGCTTGCCGACTAGAAATAAGAGGAAGAATTTTAACCCTAGGTACTTTATAAGTGATGCCAAAATTTCTCAAAAACTGAAAGGATATGAGCATAATTTTTATGTTGATGATGTTGTCAGGAATTGTGAGGATAGTTAGGTGATTGTGAGAGGAAATACATACAATATGATTGTTATGGCTGAGGCCTAGAGATTGAAAACTAACTCATATTATGTAGAACCTTTTTATGAAATACAAGACCCCATGGAGAGAGTTGAATAGTTGCTTTTGCATGAAGAAGAGATAATAAAGGATGTACCTCTAGTGGAATTTGAGAGAAGATGAAATGTTGAATCTTTGAGGCAAGTAGAAAATGTAGCACCATTAGACCATATGTCACCTCAACCTACTCCAGAGGTAATATTTTTAGTTAATACACCAATAATGGTAGAAGATGATGTTGAAGAGGAGGATGAAGTCACACAGATCAATACTCCTGTCATTCCTCCATATGAAATTCCACTAGAAAGGAGTGTAGTAAAATTTGAAGCTTCTGATGAGCTATCTAATGATGTGAGGCATCGAGCCAGTCAAGAGTTCATTGCAGATGATTCCTTTGTCCAGACTCTTGAATTTAAAGCTTTCATATATGAATATAAAGGAAAGGTGGTAAGGGAAAGGTTGAAGGACATTGACCCTGAGAAGGAAGCGTATTCTTTAAAAGAACTTCAACATGAAATTGATAGAGAAATGAAACATATGACTACTGAGAGAGGAAGGGAATTGTTGAAAGAGGCTGGGATTATGCTCCTTCCAGGATGGGATATCAACTCAACCATTATATTTGATAGTTTTCTGAAAATAAAAAATAAAACCTTGCACTTAATAAACGAAGCTTGTAGAAATATTTACACTAGATCAAGATTTAATTCTAAAAATACTACCTTGCAAATATGGACACTCTATCCACTAGGGAAAATTCCTTCCCTAGTTGATCATGATAAGATTTTTGGACATCTTTTGGTGCAGAGAGTAGGAGAAACAGATCCCATGGAAACTACTAATTTGAATGTGAATGTGGCCAAATTCACAAAGGCCCAAATTCAAAAACTGGTAAGGGATAACAAGGGGTTGATAGAAGAAAATGAAAGGTTGCAACAAGAGTTGATCAGCTACGGGGATAGAATACCTTCTTCTTCTTCAGGGCTCTATTCTCCATTGGTTGAACATGAAAGGAAAGTGCTTGAGGAAATGCCAAAAATAACATATTGGAAAAGAAGGCATGAGAAAGTGTAGAAGGAACAAGAAGAGTTAAAGGGAAAACTAAAAACCACTACCTTTGAGATGACATCAGAAATTGTCAACATGAGATTCAAAGACATGTACAAACATGCTAAACAGGTTTGGAAAATTCATGGTAAAACATATGCAACATTACTAGAAAAAACCAGATTGAGTGATAGGATGAAGGAGGTAGATTCTCAGATCATTGCAAAGAAAGAAGATAACTCTATTATGCCACAAGAATACTAGGAACTCATGCAAGCTCATAGGGACTTCCACAATATCCTAACATAGGATTTGAGTGATTTCAGTTGGCCACTGAGTATGGCCTTACCCAATTTCTTTGAAGAAACAAAATTGAAAGATCAAGGTACATGGAAGGATAGAATTGCCAACTATCTACTAGTTATTATTGATGTGATTAATGATTAAGAGGAAGTGCTTAAGAGGATGCACCAACAACTTGGGAGAATCTTCGAATTGGAGTATGCTATGAAAGACATCATACATAATGCATACACTCTTGCTAAAAGTGGGTACGTGGATAATTTGTCAAAGGTCAACTTGTTCATTTCATGGACCAAGTAAGAGAGGAGTAACAAGGGATAGAGTTTGATAGTTTTGGATACACAATCATGGTGCATGAGCCTTGAATAGGTCTTAGATAACCACTGGCGCTTGTTGGAGATTAACGGACTACAGTGCATCCACTAGCAAACTCTTAATATTTTTATGTTTATTCTAATTTTGTTTTAGTTATGAAACACTATGACTTTTTGTAGCAGGTCTGAAGCTTGTTGCTTCCCATAGAAATAGGGAAACCAAGGCCCGATTTTGAGATATCATATCATCATCATCACATTCCATTCCATTAGAGTAGGCATTATTAAGAAAATAGATTGCATAATTCACCCATCCATACCATATTTCAAAGAATTTTGTTATAATTATTATATTTTGAAGTAATACAATGGAGAAAACTATTCATAAATTGTAATTCATTTTCAGTGTTCAATTACTGTGTTTATTTTAATGCTCATTTATTACGTTTTTATCTCCAAAGTGGTATGTTCAAGTTATTTAAATCTATTTGATTTATCAAAGTACATTTGATGTTACTGTGTGAAAGAGTTGATTGGTTTCTAAGTTGATGTGAATTAAAATCCTTTCTGATAGATTACTTTAATTGGTCTCTGACTAGGGTTAAAATCCTTTTAAAGAAGTTTTTTGATTAGTTTCCATTAACTAAAGAATTAAAAATCCTTTCATACTTTCACAGTAGCTTGAGGAGATATCGCTGGGATTAGTAAAGAAGAACATTATGATAAACATACTTGCACATTTGTACAAGGTGCAAACATCTCAAGTGCCCAGTAATTCAAGTTAAATTGAACAATAGGATTACCTATCTTACAACTCTATATCCACTCCATTAATCACCATTCACTCATCCACTTTGTTCACCCAATAGGAGTAGGCACTGTCAACTTTAGGATATTGCATACAAAATACAACTCATAATCTTGAATTTTCAACTGCTTTCAATAGGAATTAGATATCAAAGCTCTACATATGCTCCACCTTCACGTTCCATAGTGAGTAGGTTTCTCATTAGGAACTATATCCAATTGCAAATCTGCCTTATTGTTTAGGTATACCACCTAGGTTTGGCAAAGTCGCAAGAGAAAAAGGTAATCAGTCTTGTTTACCGTGTTCGTGGGCCAAAGGTGTGTTAAGGGATTCTCACCCCCTTATGGTTTAAAAACCTGCACTTTTGAGACCTAACAAATGTCATTAACTAAAAATAGGAACAACATTATTTGACCAAAATATTCATAACATTATTTACATACATAATGATTAAAATTAATAAAACTTATCCTTTAATAAAATTTGATAACTAAGTAAGTACCACTAATGTTTCATAATATTAAAGGTACTGTTGGAGCCAAAAATCCACCTTGGTTATTTTTCATACTTTCATTTTTACCCATCTTCCCACACTCACCATATGTCCCATCTCCATTTCATAATGGTTGACACTAATATAAACCACCAAATAAGGCCCTTAGTCATAATGCTAAAGTGAATTCCATGTCTGAAGTGTTCCCATAGTAGCACATGGCATGTTTCCAAGACAATGCTATATCAAAGAGAGTCTCACCATTGTCTCTTCGATGTGAACAAAAAGGACTGCTATGAAATGTAGATGAGACTCCCAAATATCTAACAGACATATTCAAATGTCTTCTCACCAGCCTAAAGAACGATATGTCTAAGAGACTTGGACATGTCGAGGAGAAAATCTAACATGTCCCATTTGGTAGTGCTGCTAAAATTTTGAAAAAATCCTAGCAATTTTTTTCCTCTTGAGGTTTTCTGCCTTTTGCGTCTATGAGTAGGGTTTAAGGTTTTAGTTCAAAAACCCTCGCTTCATAGTAATCAATCTTAAACCTCCATCCTTATAATTTTTTGTTGACCTATTGCATTCGATTATTAGTCATTTAAGTCATGAGTTGAGCCATTAAAATCATTCTTTGTACTGACCCAGAGTCCTAAGTTAGTCGGTCATCACGTATGGTTAATAATTTAAATGATCCCTATAGTTGGGCCATAATATTTTTCAATTGACTTATGTTTAAGTCATCTTCCTAAGGGTCAAATTGTCATCGGCCTAGTCATGGCCCCGTTTGGACTAATTATATCTCATGTGCAGGTTGGGAGGTCCTCCAATCATGGGAATTGATCTGGTTTGTTCCTTGCTAGCTTGCAAGTTTCAAAGGGCGGCTCATTAACATCCCATGTTCTACGAGATGTTGACGCGTGTACAATCATGAGTGTGGGGCCCAATCTCCACTCCATCCATCTGACACCCTTTGTACTATAATCAACGGTTATGATGTGACGGTAAGGTCAATCGTTACCTTTCCCCATCATCTCACAGGATTAAGTTGTGGGATGGTTAAAAGCCATGAGGTTTGCGAGAATCTGCCACTTGTTTTCTTTGGTCATAGGCAAACAAGGAAAGGTGGATCCCATAGACAAATAAATGAGTACCCAATTGGAAAGGTTTCATTGTCTAGTGGAATGAAGTGTGACAACGATTGAAATTTGAACTTAATTGACTCAATCTGAGTCATCCAAAAGGCCATCTCGATGGGAGATCAATGAAAAATATTCAAAACTGAGAATTTCGATTGTTGCAGCCATTCTTGCTTCGCACGTGCGAGCAGTAATGGCGGAAGTGACTTCTAAAAATACTTCAATTTTTCCCAAACTTGACGTAGATGATTGGGTCTTGCATAATTAAGAGTTGCAAACACGTATGGAGTGTATGGGAAATTGAGAGAGGCTATTTGTAGAGTTTGGAATGGTCGGCATTAGGGTTTCTCGTGGGGAAAAGTCATAAGTAAAGTAAACACAATTTTTATGCTTTATTCAAATTCTCTGTACTTGAGTTGCTTCTCATTGTGTTTCTTGTCAAATGAGCTTCCATGCTTTGTTTTAATTGCTTTATTTAGGGTTATTTTGTCTTTAAAAGGTCATAATTCTATGAGACCTTTCAGAATTTGCATTTGAGTCGAGCCCTAGGTTTGAATTATGAATCCAGTTATTGAAACCTTTTGTGTTGGAAACCCTAAATTGGCCTAATTTTTCCTGCTACCAATGGCACCCAAAGCACAAACCACCACCTCGGCAACTCAATCCAGACTACTATATGAGGATGTAATAGATTTACTGAAACCCTCCACAAATAAAAAGGCCAAGGGAAGAATGTTGTTTCATGGTCCAACAGTTAGGGAGGGAGTACTTAAAAAACAATTTTTTATCAAATTTTTTGAAGTAGCTTATAATGGATGCCAATTATTTCAGCATTGGTTCAAGAATAGAAATCTTGGTATTCCTCTTTGCAACCCTTAGAGACTAGACATGGGAAAACTAGTTGTCCATAATGTGTATATGGATGTTGATTTGTTGAAGGACATTGCTTCAAGGTATGACCCGGTTTCAAGGGTAATCAAAACATTTGATGGGAAGAATATGGTGAGGATAACCAAAGAATAAATTGTAGGAGTTTTCTAGTTGCAGGAATGAAACACTGATATGGTTCCTCTTGATATGGATGTCATTAGAAAGGAGTATGAGAACACCAAAGTGTTGATTAGGATGAGAATGTTACCTACATATATTACTAGCATAGGCACTCAAAAAAATAGAAAACAAATAAGGATTGGTAAAGATGAGTTAGAACCTTTCTGAATGAGGTATTTTACAAGTTACTTCAAGAAGACTATATATTCCTTCTACCAAATTATTGGTTTCTCTCCACCTGACACATTGCGAAAGGAATATAGTTACTTGCCAACACATATACAATATCCAACCTTCAACATTGTCTATGACTACGCCACATACCTGGCAGATAATATCCATAAAGGCCTAGTTGAGTTGAAAAGAGGAAAGAATTGGGTGAAACTCTGGGGGTATTCCCTGTTGATGCATATGTTTTTATTTAAAGGGGAATTTTTTTTGAGAGGGATATGACATTGAGAAAGGAGGATGGTATTGATTTTCCAATCCAATAGTTGACTCAAATTCTTGATAAGGATGACCAAAAATATAACTATGTGGTGTTCCAAGATGATTTCACATAAAAATTGAGAAGATATTTGGTTTATGACCCACCAAGCATTCCCAAGGAAATACATGAGTTCTTGAGGACTATGGAGAAGAGAATTGATTTGAATTTGGGTCATAATTGGGGAGATTTAATCCTATACCCAAATTCCACAATCTTCAGATTTTATGGAACTAACATAGACCCATTTATCTTTCCAAGAGATGTGCCATTGATGATTGGGTTTCTTAAAGTCATAAGGAAATTGGGAGCCTCCCAAGCAACACACCTTCCTGATACAACAAAGAAGGGATCATTTTTCCCAGAATGGACTGTGTTTTTTGACTTTGTTATAGTAAAGGGAGCATGGAAAGAGTTGTTACATCTGCTAGCACCATACAAATCAAATCGTATGTGCCCAAGGAATCATGATCCATAAGGTTTCATTAATGCATTGAGGATGGATAAAAGGCTTGGTACTTTTGTGCATAATTTCTACTACCCGGAGGATGTAATCAAGAACATTTTTTACTTCCCAGAGAAAGATGAAAGGAAGTCTAAATATCTTGATTTCAATAAGATGATGGAGAGGTCTCAACGAAGAGATCCTAAGTATGACCCTATGCCCAATATACAGAGTACATTCAATAGGATTATGCATGTTTTGAATAATTTTGAGGATATAGTGGGTATAATGAGAAGACAACAAGTGGTCACAGATAAAGGAAAGGTAGTGGAAACTGAAGAAGACACTATTGTGGTACTAGAAGAGAGGCCTACTTATCAACCACCCAAGCAAATAAGAATTCTCTAGGAAGAAGAAGACAATAGATGAGGAGAAAACATTGCCATCCCCTGCCACTTATGGGGAAATGAGGGAAAATTATCCTGAGAGATCAGTTCCATCACCTCCAAAATGGGTCCCTAATATTGTGATTGATGTTGAATCACCTCCATGAAGTCCTACTCCATTGGAGTAGGCACCCCTTAAAAGGGAAAAGACTGAGGTAAGATGAGTAGTGGATTATTTTGATATAGAGGATGATGATATGTTTGTCACTTCCAAGGAGATACATTAGGGAATGCCCTCTCCCATAAGGTAATTTACTTTAAGCTCAAGGGAGGATAGCCTTAGACTAGGAAAGGATAACCTTAGAGGTCTAAATAGTGCAGATGATTTGAGGATTGAGGCTTGCAAAGCATTTATGGAAGATGACTCCTTTGTTGAAACAAGTGCATTTAAAGGTTTTTTATGAAGAGTTAATGCTCCACAATATGTAGAGAAGGTTTCTACTGAGAGGAGATTACATACAAAACTCCCTGAAGCTATCATTCAAGAAAATGTAAGGAAGGCTATGATGGCTAAATTCTAGAATATGACTACTAAATAGGGAAGAGAGCTTGTGAAGAAGAGTGATATATTGTTGTTACCTTAATGGGACATTACTGACACTATAGTGCTTGATACTATAAGGAGGTTTGAAAGGACCTTACTAAAAACTGAAGAATAAGCAGATATGGCACTTCGAGGATCAACATTTAGTGAAGAATGGGATGCATTAGCAATCTGGTCATTATCTCTAGGATCCAGGAAACCAGTAGTGGTTGAACCATCAAATTTTAGTGGAAAATTGTTTATAAAGAGAGTCACTAACACCCCAACTTTAGAGGCAGATGATATGGCTATGAATGTTGTGAAGTTTACTAAGGCAATAGTGGAAGACCTCAATCTTGAAAGAGATGAGTATAGGAAAAAATATAATAATCTTCTAGGTGAATCTGATAAGAGTCAACAAAAGGTGGCCATGTTAGAAATTGAGGTAGCATTATATAATAAGTAGGTAGAAGTATGAAGAAAGCAAGGTCAAACTAGTTTAAGTCATGCATCATTGACTTCTCCAACTGCACATTCTAAATCCCCCTCACTAGATCAATCTTTGGCAATAGTGCAATATAATTTGGGGTAGGATCCACTCACAATTGAGAGGCCAAACACATTAGGTACCATCCCATTAGATGATCCTAAAAGGGCACAAATCCTCACACAAATTGAAGTGTATAAGAAATTACTTGAGTAGACACATGACACAATGTATGAGAACAATTCAAGGATTGTTCATACTATCTTGAAACACCTGAATAGAAAGATTCAAAGTAAATTGATTAGTGTTGATGCGAATAACTCATTGATGCTGAAAGCAATAAGGTTATCTTAGAGGGATAAGGAGTTGGTCACCCCACTCCTTGATAAATGGATTCCTAGAGCTGAGAAGTTGAATCTCATGGTTGGGGCCAATCAACAAGAAGATAGATACCCAAAGGTTATCCCAACTTATAGATTTGTCAATTTAAAATTAATGAACAAGGGTTTCAAGGGTATATTCCTCCACTAGAAAACAAAATAAGATAATTAAAAACTGATTATGACTAGGCAGATTTGTCATTGTTGCCAAGCATTCAACAAACTTATGATGAAGTGAAACCCCTACAGATGTGGAGGAACTAGATGGACAACACCATTGCCTCTCAAGCAAAAATTATTTGTGAAAAAGTTGATATTAATATTTTGAATAACACTTTGGAGAAATTGTCTTTTATCATCAGATTTTTGGAGGATTTTGATAAGGAATCCAATTCAGTAATGACAAAATATTCTCCATATAGGAAGAAGATGGATGAAATCATTGATTTCAATTGGCCATCTGATGTTGAATATGAACAGCGGAAGAGAATATTTATTGATCGATTGGGTTTGTAAGTATAGAAAAGGAAACATATATGATTGGTCAAATATAACATAGGTCTGGCCTTTGAAAGAATAATGTGTAACAAATATTTATTTATTGATAGTGAGTATTACAAATAAATGTTAATTGTTGATTATATGAGTGTTGATGGGGATGCTAACTCACTTTTTGGCCTTGTCATTTTATCATTTTGTCATGTTTCTCGATGTAAAAAATGAGTGACAACAACTTGAAGATTATTCTTTCCAACATGTGCCTTTTGAAGGGTAGGTTTCTTCTCGCTACAAAGGCTAACGATATCTGTCTCATATGTATTCCCTCCAATGGAAAATGTAAATATAACTGCAATGGGAATGTGCCTTGTAGTGGTCCAATTGGGATGTGACATGTGTACTCTTGGCTCAAAGCTTGTTTTGCTCCCTTGTTTCCATAAAAGGGAATTCAAGGCCATTAGTATAGATCTCTTGTTGAATTCTAGAATCGAATGGTGCAATTGAAAAACACAGAGCAAATATGTTAGAATTCGTTATCTTATGCTTTGAGTCTAGTTAGTAAATTTTGTCAAATGTATGGTTTCTGAGCACATCTAAATGATAATGCAAGTTTTCAGAGTATGTATTTTCTCCAATTTTACTCTGTACCTGAATTATTAATGAAAACCTTGATCAAAGATCATTTCAATAATCGTCATCATTATTTTACTTTGATGTATGATTTGATTTTAGCTTTGGTTCAAAGAAACCAGGGCCTAATTTTGAAATTATCATCATCAGATCGTATTCCATTTAATTTTATATGATGCTTGAGATTCAATTTTATAGTAGCTAGATAAAAAATTATCGAAATGTCATAATAAGGAAGAAAAAATGGAAAAAAAGATAAGAGTCTCATTAGACTCTATTTGAATAATTCAATATTGTTGAATGTACATGAAGAAACCATTGTAGCACTTATTTTAAAGAAATTGGGAGATACATATCAAGCTAAATCTAATAAACAAGTTATATACCATCAAAATGGAGAGTGGCGGTTCTATAGTTTAACACTTGAATTAATATTACTAAAGTATTTCAAAGTTTAGGCCATAAGAATCATGCTTTTTTAAACATGGATTGTAAATAATTCTAAAAATTTAGAAGTCTTGGTCATTATCATTATTGTCTTCTACATGTAAAATAAGCAAAATGTAAAATAGGAAAAAATCATTATGAAATTTGATCATGAAATTTAAAATAGGCACCTCGAAAAAAACGTAAGCCCTGCCAATACAATATTCATTTTGATTTATTTTTCAGAATTTTTATGAAGTTTAAAGTTAAATTAAATTAAATTTACACCATATAAATACAACATGGTCTTGGGAAGGATATCTCTCGGCTTATTTTACATAGATTTTTCTAAATATAGGTATGGTAGTTCAATATTGTTAAATGTACATGAAGAGACCATTATAGAAATTATTTTAAAGAAATTGGGAGATACATATCAAGCTAAATCTATAGTTAATAAAATATCTCTAATAAACAAGTTATATACCATCAAAATGGAGAGTGGCAGTTCTATAGTTTAACACTTGAATTAATATTACTGAAGCATTTCAAAGTTTAGGCCATAAGAATCATCCCTTTTTAAACATGGATTGCAAATAATTCTAAAAATTTATAAGTCTTGGTCATTAATATTATTGTCTACTACAATGTCATCTAGTGTATCATTGTCAATATTCATATGTTCTTTCAAGTATTTAATATTATCATCATCTTCATCATCATTGAAATTTGACTATAGACCATCTATATTGTTACCGGATGTATTTGGATCATCATTTTCTATACCATCCATATTGTTGTCTTCCATAACATCATCTAACTTTGGATTGTTGTCTTCTTGTGTGTGAACATAACCATCTTCAACATCATAATGGATGTCAATTTCTTTAATGGTCTCTAATCCCTCTCTCTCATTTTGTTTTCCATCATTGTTTTGCTCAGTATCCACTAATGTTTCGTCAAATACATGCCTTAATCTTGGATCATAATGTATGAAAAACATCCATTTTGGGTCCAAAATATCTTCATAGAAAAATAGTTGCACATGAACGACATACATATATTAGACGTATGTTATAAATTTTTTATTGATTAATAAAAACATGTATATATTCGCAATAAAATATGTATTAATAGATTAATGATCACTACCACTTCTTGTTTGAGTTAAAAAATAATTACTCACAATGAATTGGTAGAACTTAAGGCTCCTTATCCTCCGATAGCAAGCATGAGGAATCTATAGAAAAAAATCCACTATGGGTATCATATCTCCGTGTCCTCTCAAAAGCTTCATACCATCTACACTTAAAAATACAACATTTAAAAGAGCGGTAATCCAACTCAATAATTTCTTGTATTTTCCCAACATATTGTAGATTCCCTTCAATTGTACTCTTATCTTTGAGCTTGATTGACAGGATTTCTTGAATTCAACCATGATGCCACAATCGAAGGATCGCCTCTTTACATCTACACTTTCTATACGATAATGTCAACCATATGCCCACATTGTTGGATATTTCCTCGCCTGTGAAAGACCATTTATTTCAATGAAAATAAATATTATGATGAATATTAAAATAGTTAATAGTGTCAAAACTGTAAGGAAACAACATTTTGTAAAATTCCAACTGTACCTTTCCTTCACATCCTCTAGACATGTTGATTTCATCCTCTGTTATGTTTGAATCTATACTTGCATCTTCTATTCGATTTTGAATTTTTTCACTAACCCATTCTAGTGTGCAATATTTTCCCCATTCCCCAAGCAGATCAGTGGGAAGTGGAGTATTCCTTGGGTTCAATCTCTTAAATTGTCTCCTTGCTTCTAACACTTCTCTCTTTTTATCATACGGATCAATCCATTTGTTCATAAAGTCCATGTGGTACAAAATGAACTTAACGAGTATAGCACTTTTTTCTACACCTATTACGTGTCAACATGTGTTTATTTCAAACTCCAAATGTCATGCTATTAATTTGACAAATAAATTACAGAGTAAATTAATGCTTGCAAGAAAAAATAACCACACTGATCATGAATTTACTTACTAATTTATACTTGAACACCATTAGATTGTGGTTTTTCTCCATCAATAATATCTTATGCTCATTCTTCATCCTAGATGCATGGCCCATCTTCAAAATACTTACCAAATAATTCACACACGAATAATAATTCTTCATTCAATACATACATGTAGACATCTAAATTTGACCACTTACATTTAGTCAAGTTTATCCCTTTTCATCCTACCCACATTAATTAAGTAATATTGCCATTATTTAATTAATACCCTTAAGGTCCTCTAAATCCTTAAGGTATTTAGTTAAATAATTAAATTCCTTACCCCTTTATCCATTTCTTCTAGGAATTAAATAAATAACCCACTTACTTAATTACCTTTATGTCCCATCCACACTTAATCCTAATTCATCTCCTAATCCCATCATTAGGGATGTACAGATTCCTAATCCATGATTAGGAGGTGTCACATCCTCCATATTTAGCCACTTACCTCTAATCATCATTAATTATCCTAATCACCTATTTTCACAATTCTAATCCTAATCACTTACCTTTTCTAGCATGTCCTTAAGTCAACCTTTCATGGTACTTACCTTTTTTGGGTTGACCTCTCCCCCATGTGAATTAAAAATTCACACTTATTCCTCCCATGCATTTGTCTTCCCCATGACCTCTCAAAGGTCACACCAGGCACATGGAAAAAGACCTCCTTTTGGAAGACCTTGTCTTATCCATGGGCCTCTCCCAAGATTGTGAATTTTAAATTCACTTTTATTCCTCCAATGCCTTCTCCAATCCCCATGGTGGCAAGGGTGGACTTTCTAAAAGTCCTCACTTGTCACTTTCAGCCCCACTTGGGGACAAGGAATCCCCTTTTAAGGAAATCCTCTTCAATCCCAAATTACTTGCAAGTATTTTGGGACCACATGGCCTTTTCCACGTCACTTTGTACTTCTTCGATCTCACCCTCCACATGGCAAGATGTGAGGGCTTGTGAGTCCTCAACTCACCACAACCCTTCATCTTGTCCATGGTGGATCAATCTCAACCATCCATTTTTCTTTAAATGGAAGGCCTTGGCCTCAAGTTAAAGAGGTTAGAATTTCGGGACCTTATGCATTTATTACCATACTTATGCTCTCAAGCCATTCAAGCATTTTAGCCATTTATTGTAGCATCTTAGGACTTGCATTTGCATTCTTGTAGCCATTATTGCATTCATCCACCACCATTATCATTGCAAGCTTTCCATCCAAGGAGCACACATTATCAACCATCAAAGGGCCAACCAAGGATCAACACAAATAGAAGCTATATCTTCTTGTTGTTTTATCTTTCTTTTATTTGTGTTCAACCTAGCCTAATCTTGAGGTGTTGTTGTGTCTCTTTTCTCATTGCATTTACTTAGTTTTTTGCATTTTTAGAGTAAATATTTTCACTACACATAATACCTTTCAACCATGCAACCCTCTGGATGTGCCTTTTATTGGACATATCTTTTTAGAGTTTTCATATACCTCTAAAAGAAAAAAATCCACCTCATTGACACGACACCCGCCAATTTAATGTCATCAACTAGGTATATAAGTAAATTGACTTGTAGGTCCATGAAACTTGTAGGGAGCTCCTTCTCAATTACACATACAATTTCTGCAATTTCCTTCTCCCACTTTGACACTTCACATTCATGGATCTCCTTGGAGGTCACCCACATAATATAAGAATAGTAAATTAGTATGAACCTTTAGTCAAAAATTAAAATGCAATATAATATCTCTGTCTCTCACACATGAAAATTTCATATAACCACATACCTTGTAAATGTTGATAATCGACTTATGGAATTCCTTAAGTCAACTATAAGACATGAATCCCCCTTAATTTCCAATGACATATATGCTATCAAACACGTTTATGAAAAGGTCATTAGTAATTTTTTCTCACACAACAAAATATCAAAATATATTTAGTACTTAATCAATGTTACTAGTAAATGTTAGATGATGATAAATAATACCTCCATAAAATTATGAAAATCATGTGTTTTAAATCTTGTGATATGTCCATCAACTGTAAAATCTGTAGCCAATGATGACCCATAGCCAGTAAGTGTCCTTATTGAATGGATGACATTTTTTAGCTGGTCTAGCTCTTTTTTTTCAAAATCCATGGAGCTTATGCATATGTTTTATTTTCCCTGTTTGGCCACAAATGTTTTCTATCAAATTTCGTACGCAAAAGAGAAATATCTCTCCTCGAAGACAATGTTTCCTTCTCTTTGTTTTATATATGTCAAAATATAGAATCAGGGAAATTTTTGAAGATGTGCATAGGATCTAATAGGTGAGATATTAATAGATCCTTCCAGTAAGGGAGCTCATAAAATATGGATTTATTTTTCATTACTTCTGGCATATTAACTACAACTTATTTTGGTTCTTAAATTGAATCACCCCAATCAAAAAAATCCCCCCAAGCTTTCAATTCAACATCTTCATACTTCTTAAGCCAATCACTTGTACCCATAATCATGGGACAACCTCTATTTTCATCTTTTCCATCAAATTGATTCTTTAGGCGATATCTAAACCTATGATCTAGTGGTAGAAAACCCTATTGTTTGCATAAATAAATTTATGTAGATCTTTAGAATATCACCCTTGAAATTTTTCTGCACATCTTGGACATGCAAATATCCCCTTTTTTTCAAGCCTTGTAATTCAACAAGTAAAGTTAATAACATCAAAAAAATAGTATAAAACTAAGTATGAAAGTTGGGATAAAAATAAATTATGAGTGTAAATACGTAAATATTTTATCTTACTAGAACAAACACCAAGTCCTGGGAAATAATGAATAGTCCAACATAGCACACGATACAGCATGAAGGACCTATTTTATGGAGGACGTGATATGCCATACATTCTTATGCCTTTCCATAGTAGTTGCATCTCATCAATAAAAGGCACAAGATAAACATCCATGTTTTTAACTTGATGTTTTCCTGGAACAATGAGAGTCAGCATAAGGTGCTCCTTTCTAACACTCATCCATGGGGGAATATTGTATAATATCAATCCGACTAGCCAGACACTATAGTTTGAGCTTAGGAAAGAGAATGGGAACACTCCATCCATTGCAAGACCAAATCTGATACTACGAGGTTCATCTTTGAATTTTCTTGGCCATTTTTCCTCTATGTGTTTCATTCTTTGGAGTCAGCCAAAATTAACATGAATCCATATTTACTCATGTTCTTTGCATGCTATTCCATCAATTGTGCAAGTGACTTGCAATGAAACATTCGTTGAATTCTAGGTATAATTGGCATGTGATGTAAAACCTTATTTGGAACTATAGGACCTTGTACATATGTACGATATCTCTTCTCTTTGCATACAGGGAATTCTACCTTGTTTTGATATTCATATCTGTATAAAATGCAATCATTTCTACATGAATGAATTTTCTTATATTCAATCCCCAACTCAACCAACAAAAAAATGCGCCTCTTTTCAAGTTGACGGCAACACATTCTCTTCAGGGAATATTTTAGTTTTTAGTGCCTTGTAAGATTGCCAGAGATTAAATCAATTGAGTGTTTGACTTATGATGAACATGTTTGATATGTCAATCTATACTAGGACTGTTTATATACAATATATGGTTTTAAAATCCCCTTAAAGAAATATAAACAATTTTGATGAATGTTTACGAATTATGTACACCAATTAAAAATGCAAGGTAAGAAATATATTTCAACTCACTTCAGTAGGGTAGTGAATCCTTTGTCTGACCAACCAAATAGTGACTTGATTTCTAATAATATTAATGTGCATGCCAGTTTTGAGGTTCTACTTGCACCCAATTTGAACATGGGTGTCTTCAATGCTTGCTTGATGGAGTCTTTCAGGTTGTTATCATCAAAATTATGTTGGTGGTAATTACCCCTTCTATCATCATTATTGTCAACCATATGATCATTATTGTCATCATTGTTTTCATTCCCAAATAAATATGTAAGCATTTGATTCAATCCTTCTTCATGCACTGCATTTTTTCACTACCATGATCATCGTCATTAAGGCTAGGTGGTATGCCATCAATGTATGCGGATCTCATCAACTCTTCAAATTTCTCAGGTGGTAGTATTTTCTTCAATCTTTCTCTTTTCGCCCTAGTATGGTTTAAAAGATGGTTTGGATCATCCTGTCCAAATCTTAATAACCTAGTTAGATCTTGGGTATTAGTATGTGTTTCATCAACATATTCTACCTATGAATAAACACAAGCATTATTTAATGTTTGGAAATAATTGGATAAATAATAAATGTATCAATTTCAAAGAAATATAATCAAATATGTCTTAAATAATAAAAATAAAAATTGTATGAACATATATACATCAATAGAATAATGGAACATTATTTTATAGACTACCTTTTTTATACAATAATTTAAATAAAACACAATTTTGACAACATAGTTTATAAAACATTAGTCCACACTCATTTATTATTCTTTGGTTTTCCGCCCTTACGAACATCCTTAGGGAGACCTTGTTCTTCCCTTTTCTTTCGTGTAGGAGTGCATTTTAAGAAGGGGTAATCAATCAATAACTCATCCCCAATGGTAAGGTCCATAATATCCTCAACCATTATCAATCTATCAACCTATCTTTCCATATCTCCATCTTTATCATTTATAACCTCAAAAAATTGACAATTCGGTCTTACAGTAGGGTCCCTTCCCTTACTACTATTTATAAATCCTGCAATATTTTTGTGTCTGTATGCACGTCCATCTATATACATAAGATGACCTCTATTAATTTATTTTCCTCTTTCCAATTGGAGACGATATGTATACATATTCAAATTTAGACCATAGGCTAACATGTTAGGCTTATATTCTACTAGTCTTCTCCATTCACCACTGTAATATGATGGACCATAATATGACATTAATCTCCTAGTGGTTTTTTCTGAATTATTTCTATGTTTAGATCCCACATGTACATTTTGGACAATAAAGAGGCTTATATTCTCTCCATGAATATTGGAGGGTCATATCATGAAGCTGTATCCCTAAAATTGAAACACCTCCTACACTCTAAGTAGTTGTTGATCACTAGGCCAAGCACAATATAGTCGACGATAAAATTTCTCTTTGTAAATTGATCTCAAACTTAGGGGCAAGTCATCATCTCCATCACATTCATTCTGATAGGGTATGTAGTCCACCTTCCCCTTGTCTTTAAGAAAATTATGCATCTTTAAACCAGTTCTTGTTCTATGACTTGTTTTCATCAATTCCTCATCTTTCGAGCTGGTATATTGGCACATATTTTTGTTAGATGTATCATCTGATAAATGATATTTTCCCTCTAGGCTAGAAGTCAGTGATCCAGGAAAATTTAAACCAAGAACTTTATCCTGCAAGTATCCATTAAGAAAAAAATAGTTATAATTTAAATAATATAAAACAATGTTTAAACGAAGTATACATGTGTTATTTATATCAAATTGGATAATTCCTTACCACAATTCCTATTGGATTTAAATCAATTGTAGGAGGAATAATACTGGTTGGAAGCTTATCATGTATATAATGTCTTTGTACAATTGCTTGTTTGAATTGTTTCTTTCCATGACATACAAAACATCCACAAAAAAACAATTTTCTCAAAGTATTCATCCCATGTACTATAGTCCTGACCAACCTCTTGTTCAGTGCAATCATTTTTTGTGTCTGCAAGATCCATTGTCATATCCTCTTCCATCCACTATCGTCTATGTGATTTAATAATTTTAGGTCCACGTCCATGTACATATCTTCTTCTTTTGCTAGTTGAATGCCTAGGCTCTACATTTTCTCCAATCTCCATCTAAAATAATCAACAACATGCATTAATTTATGTCAAGATTGGATAATACATTATAAATTTCAATAATACTATGAAAAAAGATGGACTTATCACAAAATTCCATCAGATCATTTTTTCCTAAGTTAGGTCAAAATATGAGTACCTGATGTCCCACTTCATCCGTTGTGTCCTCATTTGATATGAAACAATCTATTTCCATGGCCTTGTCTTACCCCTATAATACACAACATAGTAAATAATGTTTAGTACACCAATTATATCATTTCAACGAATATGCTATCCAACACAAAACCTCACTTTAGTCTTGTATTTGACATATTGATATCATGTTTTGGCCATCCTAATTTTCAAAATTTTACCTTGACCTCAGATGCCTCATGGACAAAAAAATGGCTTTATCTCCTCTATGTTGTAGCATTTGTGAATTCATAAACATCTTCCTCCTTTGGTTGAGGTTGCTTTCTCTTCTTGCCTCTATTGTATCTACAAATTTCGTTGTCATATCTATTTCCACCCCCTTTCCTCTCTATGATTTAATAGATCTATGTCATCCACATCCTCTCTCCATGGCCTCCTCTGGATCCTACAATACACAAAAATGAAAATAGTCATATTAAATTATCTTGTTAATATGCTCGCTTTTCATTAAGACACACTATGAAAAAAAATAGGACATTGCAACATTTTTCTCTTCACAAAAAATTTACACACATAATGTTGACAACTAGAGCTCAAATCCCTCTAGGAAGCATGCAATACACATAGGTTGTGATGCAATGTCAATTTCACATGATAATGATTTAGTTCTCATAGATGATTTTTTCGTAATTCCCCAATAAGGCCTATATCTAAGATGATAGTAATGAATTAGGGTTTGTCCTTTTATACAAATCTTTAACATGCAATTTTAAATATTGCACACTTTAGATGACTCATCTAGTTGTATAGGGATCATTTATGAGTTCACAAATCTAACCTCTATTATTTTTTCACCCACAAAATTGGCATGGGATAAGGAATAGATAAAATAGGGAACCATGATTGCTCCCTTGGAACATATGAAGATGAAGCCAATTTAGGATCAATTTATTTATCAACTTCCAAGAAAAATACATCATTTTGCACTACTAGGCGCTAAATTAGGTGCAATTTGCACCGCCTTTTGCACCCCAAATAGATTAAATTTAGGGCTGAAAGGAGGCGCTAAATTAGGCGCACTTTGCGCCACCTTTTACACCCCAAAAAAAATACATTTAGGGCTGAAAGGCAGCGCTAAAGTCGATGTTAACTACAATGACTATAGTGTCGACTGTTGAATCAAGAAAAAAAATTAAAACATCTCGCTTCAAGGAAGAGAGAAGAAAAAAGGGAAAAACAACGCGAAGGAGGCTACAAGCAAGTAGATCAGAAACTTGATTTAGTTTGTCACACCATAGATAAGGTTAAAAATTTTTTTTTTCATTCCCACAAATATTTTTGTTTTGATTAAATGGAGAGGGTTGTGAATATTATTTTGTTTACACGTGAATTGTTCAAGTCTCATGTGGTTGCAAAGGAGGAGGGTAAAATTGTAGACTTTGCATTATTTCCTCTGCATCTAAGATCAGTGAACACATTTTTGAAACCCCAATGCCCCAGTTCACTTATCATTCCCATCCCAAGCTTTCGGTTTTTGGTTCAATTTCTCAGAACTTCCTTCCATACCTTTCTCTGAAGACAACTTTCTTGTTTCCTTCCTAAAACATTATTCGAGTTCTTTCAAGACAATTCATTAAACTGCATCCGCCCCACTACAGCCATGTCCCGTGGGGACAGAGGTTGGTCGAGACAATAAGAGGAGATAGGGATTTTGAGACAAAAAATGAATAATAGATCATTTCCTTAATTTTTTGAGACCTTCGGGCTTAAATTAGCTATTACTAATTTTCACTTATTCTTTTACAGAAAAATGAGCTCGTGGTTTTGAATTGATTGTGAACACACATTCTTTTTATTTCTAATAAGAAGTTGCGACTCAAGCATGGGACCTATCTATGTTAACTCTCAATAAAACCACACTCCAAACCCTTTTTATCCCCCAAAGATTACCATTCTATATAGGTGCGCAAGCGTTGATTTTTTTACAATACATTTGTTTCATTTTGCATATATTTATATCCTTTCAAATATATTTATATTCTATACAGGTGCACAAGCAATTGATTCATAGGAATTTAAATCTAGAAAGAGCGTCATTCAAGGTAAAAATTTCATACCATAAACTGGATGAAAACTTTCATACCTGATAGTGTGTACTTTGTTTGCCTCCATAGGCTGGACACAAATAATTTACCCCAGGTTGCCTCAAAATGTCAAGCAATAGAGGGAAGAGAAAAAAGGGAGTAGACTCTAGCCACAATGAGGTAATTCATCGTCAATTTATAGATTTGTAAACGTTTCCATTCTTTCTTTCATTTTTAGTTTTTAGTTTTTTATTTTTAAATTTAAAAGAAGAAATTTATTATATATATATATATATATATATATATATAGGGACATGAGATTGACAAAGATAAAGAGGAATTGGCTTCCATATTGGGGAAAAATGTAGTGAACAAATTGGATGTTATGGACTAGACAATTCTTGCTAGATACATAGAAAAATGATCTAGTGAAGCCCCTCAAACATTGCAACCAAATCAACCATGTCAAAGGGAATCAATTGATTCCCCAAGCAGTCCTGGATCGAGCAAAAGATCCATGATGAAATCAATAACAATAAAATCTAGGAATGTACAATAGGGAGCAGAGACTTCCACTATCCCAGCCACTCCAGGGACACAGACTTCTTCCACCACACCAAGTTTTACATCTCGCATTGGTAGCTACAATACCAAGATAGAATATGATGTGGTTTCAGGGGAAGTCTGAATGATAGATGCTGGAAAATACTTTGTGAATAGGTTGAAGGAATCATGCCTTCAATGGTTCAAAGACCATCTAAATTTTCCATTCTCAAAAATACCCATACACCTGCAAAAAATAGTTATCAATGACATGGAGACTGAATTTGGCATAGGTTGGTCTATGAAGAAGGTAAAGCTATGAAATGCCTCAAAATTGCAAGAGATTTCGGTGCAACCAAACAAAGAAGATAAAAAAATCCCTCCCAACCTAAGGCTCAAAAAAAGGCCAATTGATGTAAGTGTCAAAGTATGGAAAGAGCTTGTAAAAGCATATGAGAAGTCTAATGCATGGAGGAAGTCCGGTAAGGATAGTACGTAGGTATTTTAATTTTCTAATAAGATTATATCAAATTTATTAAACAATTTTAAAATTTTATTTGTGCATAGTTAAATTGAATTAGTATATGTTTTAGGACAAGGCCTCCAAGTCTAGGCTTCAAAAACTTCATGCCATGCATCACAGTGGCCATAAAGGTCTACAGGCCTTGATTTGCACATTTGTTTAAGTATATTTAATATGTTAAATGATATATTTTTTATTTCCTAGGAAAAAGTAAATGATTGAATATTAATTAGTTGAACTAGTCCATGTGCCATGTTTTGACAAGAGGAGAAATATGGTTGGCATCAAAATCAATTTGAAAAGGAAAAGTTACAAAGAAAAAAGTGGGTTGATTTTGTAATCTGGATGGAGAACAAGGTATCAATAGTTGACTTTCAATAACTTAGTTGGATATTGTTGTGTTAATATGTCAATTTTCATTTCTTGTGTTGAGTTTTTTATTTATGCGTAGGATGAGTTCTAAAGTGCTTCTATGTTGGCCCTAGATCCCACTCAATTATCCCATTATTTCATGTTGAGTAAAAAAAAATTTTTTGCCTTAAAGGGTAGTGGGTGACATTCATGCCTTATTTTCATCGCATATTTTAATTAATGACCATGGTCTTTTAATATCTCTTAAGTGTCCTCATTTAAGTTATGAGTTGTATCATTTGAGTAACTTAGTCCCATGTTGATTTGATTTATCTTCTTTTCTCTCAAACATGGTATCTCAAGGAGTGCTTCCTTGAATTCATGTTACCATTCTACTAAGTGATCCACATGCATCTTTTTTATCCTTCCTCACAAGGTATCAATAGTTGACTTTGTATAACTTAGTTGGATATTGTTGTGTTAATATGTCAATTTGCATTTCTTGTGTTGATTTTTTAATTTATGCGTAGGATGAGTTCTAAAGTGCTTCTATGTTGGCCCTAGATCCCACTCAATTATCCCATTATTTCATGTTGAGGAAAAAAATATTGTTTTCCTTAAAGGGCAGTGGGTGACATTCATGCCTTATTTTCATCCCATCTTTTAATTAATGATCATGGTCTTTTAATATCTATTAAGTGTCCTCATTTAAGTTATGAGTTGTATCATTTGAGTAACTTAGTCCCATGTTGATTTGATTTATCTTCTTTTCTCTCAAACATGGTATCTCAAGGAGTGCTTCCTTGAATTCATGTTGCCATTCTACTAAGTGATCCACATGCATCTTTGCCATCCTTCCTCACGATGTTTCCATTCTCTTAACACGTAATAATGTTTTGATGAATCTTTGTAGGAATCCTATAGATCTAACACATCCTTGTAGTATACATCACTTGGCATAGCTAACCAACCACTTAATTTGTCCATCTAATTTAAAAAAGGCAGTAAATCTCTATCTTCCAAGTTAAAAAATTTCCATAAATAAAGAAATCAGCAGTTAAAAACCTGCAACCTAGTCTAATCAACATAGAGAAGCGTGTAATACTAGACTTCTTAACATTCAAAAGATAAATGGAATTTCCTTAACACCTAGTAGAGCTATCTAAAAATTCTAACTAAAAACACAAACGTGCTCCCACACACAATGTCCTAATGGTTGGTTGTCATAAAATTCAAACTACTGAAGTAACAACACTGATCAAGTTAACATATTTGCATCATTTCCATAAACAGTTGAACCATTTATGTGCATGAATAAATAGTAGAAGGATGTAGATGAACTCAATTCATCTGAATTTATGCCTCTTGGTAGACATTCCTCTTGAATATCTAATATCAGGCGCTCGAGACTTCCCTGTAGCTTTTACCTTTCATCGTCGTCTTTCCCCTTCACTGTCAGACTCGTCTCCTTTTTCCTTATCTTGATTTTTGGCTTCAACTTCTAATTCATCCCATGTTTTACCTTTCTCCTCTTCAGAATCTTCTTATTCTTCATCCTCATCTGGCTCCACAAGAGATTCATCTTCTAAATTATCAGAATCAAAATCACTAGCTTCTATATTCATTCAAAAATTCCCAACCACAATATTCAATAAATTTATCTGGATCATTAGTAATAGTCTTCAAAATTGGCCACCAGTTCAAGTTCATTTTTCTTTCATAATAATTTATATCCATGGATTTCAACCATTCCTTGATGCCATCAAGCAAAGATTGAGGAATGGTGTCAATGCTAAGTACATCCTTCTTGAAGTCTTTGAAAACAATAGCCATATCAAATTCCTTTTTCCCAAGTCCTACTCTCTCAAGGTTAACAATCTCAATCTCACTAATAGTGATTACTAAGAAAGGTAACTCTACTAAACAGTTTACCATAGGAACAATAAAAGTAGAGGATTTGAAAGAAACTCCATGAAAACCAAGCTCTCTAAATGGTATGTCAAACTCTAGTTCAAAATATTTTAGATGAGGCTGCTCCCATAGCTCTCTTATTCGCTTGACAAACCCTTGAAACTCTGCATTGATTTTATTTTTCTTGTCCCTCTCTTGCTATTCTTCCTCAAATTCATCAGGATCATACATTGACCTTCTTTCCCCTCCTAATGTTTGGACCACATCTATTACCTCCACATAAAACTAGACATCCTTGGTCTTCTTGGTTCCCACGCCATGATATGGTTATGCAAATGAAAATGAAGCAAAGTAATCATCTCCTTCTCCATTGGCTGAAAGAATGAATGCTTAATGTTTTGATACATGATATCAACTCTCTCTTCTACTCTCATGGTTGAATATCAAAATCCATTATGGTGGGCCTCCAGAGTTCCAATCATCTTTCTTCCTCTTCCACCAAATGTTGGTCTGATCCACAAGTCTGCCAGCCTAATTGGCTTTGTTTTTGAAAGTTGAAGTTTCTCCTGAGTCACTAGTGTAACTCTCTCTGCCTTTTTATACTCTTTCATTGCTACAAGAAATTAGTACCTAATTCATTAACAATCTCAATCTCACTAATAGTGATTACTAAGAAAGGTAATTCCACCAAATCTACCAAACAATTTACCATAGGAATAATAAAAATAGAGCCTTTGAAAGGAACTCCATGAAAACCAAGCTCTCTAAATGGTATATCAAACTCTAGTTCAATTTTTTTTAGATGAGGTTTCTCCCATAGCTCTCTTACTCGCTTGAAAAATCCTTGAAACTCTACATTGATTTTATTTTTCCTGCCCCTCTCTTGCTATTCTTCCTCAATTTCATCAAGATCATACATTGACCTTCTTTCCCCTCCTAAATTTTGGACCACATCCATTACCTCCACATAAAACTGGACATTCTTGGTCTTCTTGGTTCCCACACAATGACATGATTATGCAAATGAAAATGAAGCAAAGTAAGCATATCCTTCTCCGCTGGTTGGAAGAATGCATGCTTAATGTTTTGATATATGATATCAAATGTCTCTCCTTCTCTCATGGTTGAATATTGAAATCCATTATGGTGGGCCTCTAGAGTTCAGTCATCTTTCTTCCTCTTCCACCAAATGTTGGCCTGATCCACAAGTTTTCTAGCCTAATTGGTTTGTTTTTGAAAGCTGAAGTTTATTCTAAGTCACCAGTGTAGCTCTCTTTTCCTTTTCAAACTCTTTCATTGCTATAGGAAATTAGTTCCTAATTGATTAACAATATCAATCTCACTAATAGTGATTACTAAGAAAGGTAATTCCACCAACTTTGCCAAAATTTTTACCATATGAACAATAAAAGCAAAGGCTTTGAAAGGAACTCCATGAAAACTAAGCTCTCTAAATGGTATATCAAACTCTAGTTCAAAATATTTTAGATGAGGTTGCTCCCATAGCTCTCTTACTCGCTTGACAAATCCTTGAAACTCTCCATTGATTTAATTTTTCTTGTCCCTCTCTTTTTGTTCTTCCTCAATTTCATCAGGATCATACATTGACCTTCTCACCCCTCCTGCAGTTTGGACCACGTCCATTACCTCCACATAAAATTGGACATCCTTGGTCTTCTTGGTTCCCATGGCATGATATGGTTATGGAAATGAAAATGAAGCAAGGTAATCATCTCCTTCAACATTGGCTGGAAGAATGCATGCTTAATGTTTTGATACATGATATCAACTCTCTCTTTTGCTCTCATGGTTGAATACCAAAATCCATTATGGTGGGCCTCCAAAGTTCCAATCATCTTTCTTCCTCTTCCACCAAATGTTGTCCTGATCCGCAAGTCTTCCAGCCTAATTGGCTTTGTTTTTGAAAGCTGAAGTTTCTCCTGAGTCACTAGTGTAGCTCTCTTTTCCTTTTTAGACTCTTTCATTGCTACATATCATCTATGGGATTTAATCATTTGTACCACATGGTTGATGTGCTTTGAATCCTTGGATCTAAAGGAAAATTCCTTAACATAAATACTACTAGGGAATTTCAATGTTGGCATGTAGTTGGCATTAAAGCTAGTACCTGGAAAATTAAAAATTATTCTTATATAAGAATTCCATCCACCTTGTTAGCTTGTAACACTCTTGATGGTGGATGCATGAAATGGAACCATGATTCCATATATGGGTACCATAAAAGAATCATTTTTCATATCAACCTGAATCATGAGCTCTCTAGAAATGGGGATATCATCCACATTTTTGTACGAAACCATCTCACTGGATGGCTTGGAAGAGCCATATCCATCTCCTGTACCAATGCCCCCTACAACCAATTTTCTTGTAGTCTCCTCATTATTTTGCAGAAGGTTGAAACTTAAGGTTATGTAATAGAATTTATAGTTGATGGTTAAATTGTATAACAATTTTTTTTATGATCTTTACTAATGTTTATTAGAATTATTGCATATTTTACATCATTGGAATGACATATTAGCTGTAATTTTTTTGAAATGTTATTATGGTATGTGCACTTTGATATGATGTAATATGATTATGGTTTCATCTCATATGTTGTAATATTAGATATATAACATAAAAATAAATTATTGTATGAAATAAATAATAACTTTTCATTTTAAATTTTTTTTAACAGAACATGGGTCTTCTAGAAGATCAAGATGATCCTCATCATGATATAGATCCAAAAAATATTGGTTCTACCTGTACAGATCACATGGTAGAGGATGATGATGATGCAAATACGGAAGACACTGAGGCCGATGACAATGGTGATGACGAGGATGATGATGATGATAGTGGTGATGATGATGAGGCAATTGCTGGTAGTACCCAATGACATTCATAATCATATAGTCTACATCATGGATCATTGTTGATATATCGTTATGATGATGATGATCATGATGGTGGTGATGATGATGAGGCAATTTCTAGTAGTATCTAGTGACATTTATGATCATATAGACTGCATCATGGATCATTGTTGATATACCATTATGATGCCTCTTTTCATGGTTACTATCATACTTATCATTTTCACGGCCTACAATACCATATTATTGAGTTGTATCATATTGATATGTATCATTTTCACTTATAACATTTGGACATGTATCATCTTGACTTGTATGAATTTGAGTTACATAATTTATCATTTTTACTTATATCATTTGTACATGTATCATTTTGACTTATTTCGATTGTTGGACATGTATCATTTTGACATGTTATTGATCTACTGGCATATTTGACTTTCAATTGTTTTAGTTATATATGATGATGATCTTATCAATATTGACTTGTCAATTTATATCTATTAAAAGTGGTCAATGATTTTTGGATGGATATTTATTACGTATGATGATTTTAATTTATTGCTCAGGATGGATGTTGTCAAATTCAGTTAAATTATAGATATTTGACTCAGTTGTTTTAATTATAGATGATGATCATGTTATAATAATTATCTTGTTATTTAATCATATGAGTTAAATAATTAAATTACTTACTCTATAATCATATGATTTATTTAAGAGGCATGATATATTTAACTAATTAAATTGAGATAAAACATTAAATTAATAAATATAAGCAAACCAAAAGCAATCTTGGAAGAAAAATTGGAAGCAAAACCCGAAGCAAACCTAGACGTAAAACCAAAAACAAAATTGGAAGCAAACCTGGAAGAAAGCCTAGAAGAAACTAGAAGCAAAACTGGAAGCAAAACTGGAAGGAAACCTAGGAGAAAAAATGGTTCAAGTAAAATTGGAAGCAAAACTAGAAGCAAAATTAGAAGCAAAACCGAAAGCAAACCTGGAAGAAAAATCGAAAGAAAAATTGGAAGCAAACCTGGAAGCAAAACTAGGAAGCAAACCTGGAAGCAAAACCAGAAGAAAAACTGGAAAAAAAACTGGAAGGAAAACTGGATGCAAAACTAGAAGAAAAACTAGAAGCAAAATTGGAAGCAACTTTGGAAGCAAAACTAGAAGAAAAACTAGAAGCAAAATTGGAAGCAAATCTAGAAGAAAAATTGGAAGCGAAACTAGAAGCAAAATTAGAAGAAAAATTGGAAGAAAACCTAGAAGCAAGACTAGAAGCAAAAATGAAAGAAAACCTGGAAGCAAAACTAGGAAGCAAACCTGGAAGCAAACTCAAAAGCAAACCTAAAAGCAATACTAGAAACAAAACTGGAAGCAAACTTGGAAGAAAAATTGGAAGTAAAACTGGAAGCAAAACTAGAAGCAAATTTGGAAGCAAATTTGTAAGAAAAACTAGAAGAAAAAATGGAAGCAAAATTGGAAGCACAACCGGAAGAAAACCTGTAAGTAAAACTGGAGGCAAACCTGTAAGCAAAACTAGAAGCAAACTTGGAAGCAAACCTGGAAGAAAAATTGGAAGAAAAAATGGAAGCAAAACTGGAAGCGAAATTGGAAGCATAACTGGAAGCAAAACCAGAAGCAAACCTGGAAGAAAAATCAGAAGCAAACCTTTTCAAGCAAACCTAGAAGCAAACTATGAAGAATTTACAAGGGTTGGGTTGTTTGTATTGAACTATCATCGTTGTAAGCCTTTTTTTGGGCTTAAGACCTCTTCACACATTTATAAAATCAACCTCTTGGATGTAGAAAATGAGAGGAATAGTTGAATGTAGTGTTACTCTATAGGAACAAGGACGTGTTGAGGCATAAGGAGGTTTTTCATAGCTGCACAAGTTCTTCCATGGTGGAGGAAAAGAGGAGAATGGAAGTAATTGTATTGTAATATCATTTATTTGAAGATAATGCATATTTAGCCTCTCTTCTTGGTGGAGGTTTTTCTCATAGGGGTTTCTCCATGTAAATCCCATGTTATGTGATGATCTTGTGTTGATTATTCGTGCCTCATTTCTGCTATCCTATTGGGATTTTATTCTTCATATATTGTTGTTGGGTGATCCCACAATAGTGGTTTACAATTTTTGGCCAAACTGGACACTAAAATTATTATTTTAAACTAAATTTTCACATTCGGGCACTTATAGCGGCTAAACCGTGAGGAATTGTAAGATGATGCAAATTAGAGTCTCGTCACATTTTGTCTGTAGATTCTAAAAATATTTTTTTCAAAATTTTGGAATTAGATTGCACTTCTTTTTCCATCTCCCATGAAAACTATTTTTTTCTTCAGAAAACAACATTTGTAAAATGTGACACACACCATATAATGCATAACTTTTTTTCCATGAAGTATAAAATTCTAATTCTTTCAAATTTAGATTTGCAACTTTGATATCTAGTGCTTCCACTTGGTTAGATAGTTTTTTATTGAATATTTTTTCTTTAATCAAGTTTCGAAGTCAAACCAATTACAATTCAGACATAGCGCGACCGTATAATACGTAATTTGTTTTGTATATATCGAAATTCATATTTTTTTTTGTTGGATCAAGGACTTCAATGTCTGGTGCACTCCTATTTTTCAATTTATTTTTTGATAATCTACTATTTTTCCACATGTGCAGAACAAAGACCTTCATTTTCGATGAAAAACCTATGTTTAATAAAACTAAAAAAAAAAATACATAATAAAACCAAAACATATTAAAATTATATTCGTTGGATAGCTCGTTCTAAGGAATACCCGATTCCAATTGGTTTTGTGAAGATTCCTCCATTTTCATCCTCAACCCGAGTTTCGAAGTGCCAAAATTTAGGTTTTTTTTGTGTCTCGGGGGGGAGATGAGGAATAAGGGGGGTTCGAACTAACCACCCTTCCATAAGGGGATTTTTTGTGTTTTTAGGCGGGAAATAGTTAAAAGGGTTCGCTCAAACTAGTAGGTTTGTACGAACCCCTGAAATCAAGTTTTTTTCCATGTATTCATTTTTTGTGAGTTTTCCTTCCTCACTTGAATTGTAAACCACTATTGTGGCTTCACCCTATTATAAGTTCACATAAGGTAGTGTTTATAAGCATGTTATGTTGGTTGAGTTTTGACATCATAAATAATATGGATCTAATCATGGTAATTCCATATTAAGGTAACTTAATTTTTCTATTTGTATGTAAGTTTCAAGTTTTCATGTTGTTGTAGTCCAAGCCTTGAATCTCATTCCTTGAAGTCATATTTGGATATAAATTGAGTTTCTCAACAATTGGTATTGAACCTATTTATTTCTCATCATGTCATGGTCAAATGGTTTGGAGATAAGAGAAAATGAGAGATGTTATTATGGAGGGACCCTACATGAAGTTTTAGGTTCATATGGAACATTCATAGGTGCACAGGATTTCAAGAATTTGTCCATCATAGTTTAATTTTTTTTTGCACTTAGGTCTTTTTGAAGATGACACAAGAATGTTGTAACTTGGAATGATTGAGATAGTTGGGGTGTGAAACAAGGCCTTCCCTAGTGTTCACCTACTCACCCAAATGTGTTAGTGTAGTCAATATTTTCTCATGACATACAAAATGTAAAATATGGTTCCTGACATTTTGGCTAAATACAAATGACATTTTTTGCAACTTTTCACACATTATTACCATGGTCAAATGGTTTGGATATAAGAAAAACTGAGAGAGGTTATTTTGGAGAGACCTTATGTGAAGCTATAGGTTTAAATATAAAATTTATAGGTGCCATTTTTTTTTAGAATTATTCTATCATAATTTGGTAGTTTTTTACACTTAAGGCTCTTAAGAGAGGGTGATCCCACAATGTCGGTTTACAATTTCTAGGAGATTCTGATTTTTGTTGAAATCAGATATTTTTAAAAAATATAATGTTTTAAGCCTTAAAAAGCTCCATTTTAAGGATTCCAATTGAAGAGGTTTTGATCAAACCACCTTAGATCAAACCCCCTTAGATAGAACCCCGCTAGTATTAAACCATACCTATAACAGAGTCTCCTTTACACCTACCAAAATGTTAACAAAAAACCACTTTTAATTTACCTTTTGGGGGATCAAATGAATTCATTTGAGATTTATTTTTTGTAAGCATGTAGTCCTTATTATAACCTTCCCAAAAAGTATAATTTTAAATAAATTTAATTTAATTATTATATTTATTTTCTATTTCTTGTGAATGTAGGTTTTTCACCAAAAATCAAGCTCTTTGTTTTGCACATGTGAAAAAATCAAAGATTATCAAAATAAAAAATTTAAAAATATGATTGCACTAGATATTTAAGTCCTTGATCCAAAAGAAAAAACAATTTCGATACGTACAAATTTTTTTGTGTTATATGGTTTTCCTATCTCTGAATTGTAATTGGTTTGACTTTGAAACTTGATTAAGGAAAAAATATTCAATAAAACACTATGAAACCAATTGGAAGCACTAGATATTGTAGTTATAAATCTAAATTTGAAAAAAATAGAATTTTATCCTTCATGTGGAAAAAAAGTTGTGTTATACGATGAGCGTCACTCCTTAAAAATGGTGTTTACTGAAAAAAAGTAGTTTTCGAAGGGGATGGAAAAATAAGTACAATCTGATTCCAATTTTTTTGAAAAAAATATATTTAGAATCTACACACAAAATGTCACAAATCACAAGTTTGCATCATCTTCAAATTCCTCATGGTTTAGCTGTTATAAGTGTTTGAAAGTGAAGATTTAGTTAGAAAAATCCATTCAATGTCCATTTTGGACAAAAATTATAAACCAATATTGTGGGATCACCCAATACTATACTAGAATAATGGAGCTCAATATGATTGAGAAACTTGGGGTGGAAAAAATGGCCTTCCCTACTGTTCACCCACATTGTCATAGTTGGTTTTTCCTCATGACATACAAAATGCAAAATATGGCTCCCACCAAGCTTTGGCTAAACGAAAATGACACTTTTTGCAACTTTTCATACATTATCGCCATAGTCATATGGTTTGAAGATAATAAAAATTGAGAGATGTTATTATGGAGGGACCCTACAAAAATTTGTAGGTTTAAATGAACTATTCATAGGTTTCATAAATTTTGAGAACCAATCCATCATATTTTGGCAAGTTTTGCACTTATGACTCTTAAGAGACTCCACCAAAATAATGTAGCTTGAAATTATTGAGACAATTGGGGTGAAAAATATGGGCTTCCCTAGAATTCACCCAACCACCTAGACATGTTGGTGTAGGAGGTTTTACCTCGCAATATATGAAACACAAAATATGGCTCTCAACAAGTTTTGGCTAAACACAAATGACACCTTTTTCAACTTTTTATACATCATCACCATGGTCAAATGGTTTGGAGATAAGAAAAAATATGAGAGTCTATTATGGAGGGACCATACATGAAGCTGTAGATTTAGATGAAACATTCATAGGTGCAACAAATTCCAAGAATCAGTTTGTCATGGTTTGGAAATTTTTTGCACTTAGGGCAAGCTTAAGAGATTACATTGGAATAATGTAGCTCGAAATGATCAAGTGTCTTGGGGAGCAAAAATAGGCCTTCCCTAGCATTCAAACAACCACTTGAACATTTTGATGTAGTTAGTTTTAATCCATGACGCACAAAAAAAAAAAAATTACTCTTTCCATATTTGCACTACTCTCAACTAACACTTTTGCAAGAATGCATTCCTTATTGGAATGATCAAATGATGTTGAGTTGGAAAAGTTGAGAGAGGTTAGCATGGAGGGACCCCATATCTACTTGTAAATCTAGATAGAACATTCTTATGTCCATGAGCTCCAACAACTACTCTATCATAGTTTGACTATAATTTTTTATATTAGGGCTCATAAGAGACTAAATTGGAATCGAGTTTTTATGATCTTGTGGGATTTTATGATTGTCCTAACATGAGAGTAGACTGCTATGTGGATGATGAAAGTCATAAACTCTTGAAAAATCTCCTTTTTTTGTGAAGATATCCATCATTACATCTTTTAGTAATTTTTAATAAACCTTAATACAACTTGTCAACCTTCTTTCATCTCAAAATAGGGTTCTAAATGGCATGATAATAGTCCTATATAGATATCATGACTGAGTATGATAGTGGATAGTCCTAGGGCAACAATCAATAAAACCTAAAGGTGATTGATGAGATAAAGAGTAAACCATTGAATGACATAGTCCTTTAATGTTTGTGGAAACAATTTAGTTAAGATTTTATCTTCATATGAAAATCAAATCTAAAATGACAGATTAAAGAAATTTAAAACTATTAGATTTTAAATTTAGGGTAGAAGGATAAACCTCAGGGTAAAATCCAAGGAGGTGTAAGATCAAATAGGATCACTAAAAAGAAAAGAAGTAAAATAGTTTCTTTTCAAATAATATAGGTTAACAAATTAATTGAGTAATTAACTTAATGAATAGCCTAGATAAATGGAGTTGAATCTCAAATACATACTTGGATTGGATCTAAAATATAAAAAATAGCTTCAATAGTAGTGTACCTTGGTGTTAAAGAAAAGGAGATTGATTTGATAGTAATAGAGGTTTGGTACCTATATTTTGAGATTGGATATGGGATGATTAGACTATAATGACAATACTTTATGTAGTCTAGAATTAAGCATGAACTTGGATCAAATCTACACTTCCAATGTTGACCATCATATTCATGGTCTTAAACCTAGTGTGTGACAATGCACTTGGAATTGTAATTTTGAACTTAAATTTTAAAACTTCAATATGTCCAATAATATTTGCTTATACTTACACTTACAAATTAAAAAAAGGGTTGTGTTGAAAATATTGTTGACTTGCTATGCTAGGAATGAAAATTCAACAAGATTCCTTTATTTTCCTTAATCAAGCCTTGTTGATTGATTCAATACTTTTGTAGAAATTCAAAAGACACAAGAGGTGATGCATGCAATTAGTATGTAAATGTTTGACAATGATGCGATATAATAATGGGAAATGCTTAAGACAATGCAATGAGTGTTGGAGTGACTTGATGCAACAAATAATATTTTGAAATTTGTTGATGTAACTAAGGTGTTTGATGTAAAAGACTAAGTGTTAACTAAAATGTGATTGTTAAGTGGTCATTTTTGATAATAGATGCAAATGAGTTGTGAGATTCAAGGATGATTGAAATGACCTAGGGATGATGCCCTTTTATGCATGTCCTAAGCATATAATTTAAACTTTTGGCATGAAAGTTAGTAAATAACATGACTATTTTTGAATCATAATTATTTTAAAATTTAATAAATAGATTAAGACAATGCTTGGAATCTTGAAATAATTTGAAATTGCATATATATAATATTGGACTAAGCAAATAAACCATTATTTCAAAATTTTAAAATATTTTAAATCAAAATAAAATAATTTAAAAAATAAAAAAAAAACTCACACAAAACAATATACAAAACAAATTTATTTAATAAAAAAATACACTTTCGACCCTAAAGAATAAACAAAAGTCCCTATTTGCCTTCCCATTCAATCAAAAAAGATTTTAAACTTTATATAAAGTAAACACCTTCACCAATTAAACCATTACAAACCACTTGTTTAAATTTGATGTGCCCTCCATTATAGAATATAGAGCCTTAGCTATCATGCCAGCTCAAAATTATCTCCACCCATTAAAGCATAGGACCACATTGATATAAAATTAATTTTGTTGCTCTTATGAAAATGACGAAGTACGTGCAAGTGCTAATGATGATTGAAAGCTCGGGGGCATCCAACTTTCACAATGATAATTGATCCGATGGTAGGTTTTCATTGTGATGTCTATAAATACGAGGATGTAAGAAGTTATAAGCCAAGAAGGCCCATAAAATTATTTTTGTATGGGCAGAGCGAGGATCAAGGGTTTGGGAAATTGGTTTTACAGTTATTTTGCTTCCTGTGGAGCGTAAATCGGCCATGAATTTTTATAGAATTAAGCACAGTATAGGAAAATTACCAGGGTTCCGAGGGACTCCAAGTTTTTCAGCAGTGTTAACCACAAACCAAGGGTTAAAGCCTCTTCCTTTAGAGAACAACATTCAGATTCTTTCTATTATCAGAAAGGAAATTGCTGACACTGGTGGAAAGCTTGAGCCCTTCGGAATTCTGATGCTCTGCTTGCTGAGATTGATTTGGAAGAATACAGTTCTGAGACCAGGCGCTTTGTTAACAGGTGCATGCTTTGATCATGATCATATGGATTAGTGTAGTCAAATTTTATTTTCTTTTTCCGCTTTTTCCCCCATTAGATTTATTTTTATAGATTGTGTTTGGAATTAAATTGTTTCTTATAATTGGATTTTGTAGGAATCGAAAATCTGTATGAAACCCTTGCGGCGTCAATCGTCCATCAAAATGTTTCAGCCGCAAATATTCTGTTCAATCAGGAGAAGAAGCCTCATCTTTCGGGTTACGCCTTGCGTAGAATCTTGGCGGACAACAGTGTATTCCCTCTTCAAATCCTCAGCAGCCATGGGATATGTGGCCCTAGAATACGCACCCGTGGGACGCTTTACACTAAAAAGCGCTGTATTTGCTTTTGGAAAAGTAATCTTCCAGTTCATCACTATAAGAACAATTCGTTTTCGTCTCATAGTTCTATCAAATCACTGGTGGAGTTCAGCACAGAGTGGAAGCATCCATCGATCAAGCCTCTTATTTGGTTGTGGAAGCTATAAATCTGAATAAAATCGCACTGGTTTGCATTAGCGAGGTAGCTGACCAAAGCTGGCCATGAGTGCTTCTCAGGTTTGAAACATAAATTAATCATGAAATATTCATATCTAGGCATTTCATAATGAATTTGCTGTAAAAAATTGGTTTTACGTTCTTACCAGTTTCTGAGAAAGAGGAAAGCTTATTGGCAACATACAGTAAAATTCAATCTAAGTTCAAATCTTTTCTTCTAATAAGTAGGCCTTAGCCTCTTAGTTTCAATTTTATCGTGCTTACTTTGCAGATTTTTTATTGCCATTTCTGCCGTTTGATTTTATTTTTCCATTTCTATTGTTTGATAAATCACAAAATTGTTCTGTTCCATTACAAGGTCCCTGTATTCATGTTTTTTAAAGGCTTGTTTCTTTTATGAGTGCTTTGAAATATTGGCAAATTTTTGAAAAAATAGAATAAGCATTTTTTTTTGGTTTTATGTAAGTTTGATGGTGGAGTTCAAATATTTATTTGATATAATCTTTCTAAAATTTTGATTATATATAAAATATCATTATATAACTAGCAAATTCAAGTTTTGAAAATCAAATAAGAAGAATCTTTTTGTCTAACCAAATAAGAACAAGAGTTGTATCACATTTATGATTACCACATAATTTTATTGTTTCTCTTTCTAATATATTTTTTTGGCCAAGAATGTTGGTAAAAAAGGTTCTTCCATCACTATTGAAACATAATGAGTACTTACAATCTTAAATTTTTAAAATCTAATCAACTTGAATATGTTTTTATCAATAAAACATATGGAATTGCTTAAAGTTATGCAAATTTCTTGTCAAATAATCAAGTGTACATAGTCCTAACTATATAGAACACACTTTAAACTTGTTTAGATTGAATCTACACCTTATATATTTAGAAATTTATGAAACTTTAATGAAAACAAAAAAATATAGGACTATCTTTAAAATATTAAAGACACCACGTGACTTGGCTCTTTTCTTTGTGAAACTTTTCAACTTCTATTAAACTTTTAAATAATGAGAAAAATTCAAAAGTTTCCTCGCCATCCACACACATCATCCATCATCTATTTTGTTCATTTAGATTGAACATAAAGTAAGAAAACCATTCTCAAAATACAAATACAAAATCATCTTTCATGTTTCTTAATTTTTATTTTAGAAGGATTCTACTTAGAATGCATTGTGTACAATGGTCAAATAAGAGTTGAATTTTGTTTTTGTGTACACAAAATAATTCAATGCATGATTGTTGGTGTACTCATTACTTAAGCCTAGTTAGTTGTCTTGATGGTTGAGTTGTGGACTCCACTCCTTTCCACTTCGGGTATTTCCTATTTATGGTTGCTCTTTTGCATTCAATCAGTATGAGGTTTTTACAACTTTGTGCTTGTTTTCTATCTCTTTGATCCTAGAAATCTAATATGATCAAATATATATAATGTTTTAGAATTTTTACAATTAAGATTTTCTTTATATTTTAGAGCTATTTTAGTTTAATGACGAGAAATAGAAGGAGAGTGGTTAATGAAAATTTTTCATTCTATCAAAACAAAACCTTGTGAATCATTTTTCTAAATTCATGCTATAAATATAATTTTCTTTTACTTGTCATAGTGAATAGTTTTAGTTATACTTCTAGATTTTTAGTTTTAATTGCTAGGAATATTACATCAATAGGTTAATTAGGTTTGTTAGTTTGAACATTAGAATATGATGTGTGCAAAATTGTGTTATTGTATTTGGTTGTAGGGGATTATATTACAAGTTGTTAGAGCAACTTGTCCAAGTTAAGGAGTGGTTATAGAAGGTATAAAATGTTAGATGCACAAGACAACTAAGAAGTGGGGGGAGTGAATTAGTTGTACATTAAAACATTCAATCCGTCACTAAATTTCAAACCCTTATCAAACTTTAAACCCCCATTAAGCATTAGCGGAATGTAAATAGATGAAACAATAATGCAAACACAACCATACTTAAGAGAACACCAAATTTATGTGGAAAACCCTAAGTAGGGAAAAAAAATGATGAGGATTAACTCACATATATGTGAATAGCAACACCAAATACAATTAGGTTCATTTCCCAGAAAGGAAGAAATGCTCACTGTCGGGTGGCTCACTGCCAAGAAGAAAGAAGAATAGAAGAAACTATTACAGAGAGATTCACTATCTCAGAGCAACAAGAAAATACACCACTGCGAATTTTCACCATTCACAACCTTCGGATCACTACCTCCAACAACTTCAAGCACACTGAAAATGTAGACACCTTCTACTCATTGCATTTGGAGTCATAGGCATTTAAGCTCACACTCATATCACAATAATTGATCACATTCACATCTCACACTTGACACACAACATCTCCAACAACTCACCTTGCATTTATACCATATGTGACCTAAACAATCTCAATTAGGTCAGCCTCAATGAAATGTATGCACCTCAAACGTGCATCACCAAGATAGGTCAACACCAAACAATTTTGTGATGGACAAAAGTGAAGGCAAACCACACCAAGGGTTAAATAGGACCCAAATCTATATCACCAAGCTACTCAACACGTCCACAATCCATGAGATACCTTTGCAAATAGCGCTAGCATGCCAGGTCGGCCAAACCTGAACTAACATTACAAGAAATCACATACACACTTCTCCAAGTCTGAAAATAACATGTAGATCACACATCAACACTTCAAAATATCCACACAACATATTAGAATATTCCAGCATCATCAAAATCTTTTGAAACACTGTTGTAACCACCTAAAACAAAAAAATACTTTTCTCCTACGCATCAGGATGCACTACCACTGAACTCCAACATAAGAACTCTACTTGCGGGGAAACTCAACACCAGGAACTCCAATGGAATATAAATATAAACAATATAAGCATGTTCCCAAATCTACAAGACAAAAAACCTCACTGTGGAGAAATGAAGAGAAATTCCATTTCTTTGAGACAACCTTCTACAAAGACAAACAAATTATCAAACACACCTTTCACTGCAGAATGATCTAGAAACTGAAACTCTAGATATAACACCTCTGAACACCTTTGATCATCATATCCAAACCACACAAGAATATCTTTGAAACTAGGAATAAATATGGAGCACAACACTGAATACACCTTTGTCACACTACACACTCTTTTATTCAAATTTTCTCAAAAGCACTTGAAAACCAAGTGAACCAATTGCATCAACAACATCAACATAAAATTACAACACCTTCTCATCATGACTACAACATCTGCAATACCAACAATCTTCACACTAGGGGTTTGACATCAATATGACAACACTAAGGACAACATGGTGCATCACACTTACTTCTGACATCAATAACAACACTGCAACAATCTCCCTGACCATATTGGAGGTTGACATCAATGATCAACTATTGACATGGGCGGGAGAAAAGGGATTTCAAAATCCAAAACAATGGAATCAGAAATGAAGCAAGATCAAAAAATCGACTGTCGGATCAGGAGTTGGAATCGAGTCAGAAGCAAGGTAAGGATGACCAGGATGATGTGGACTCCGGAGACAAAATACAAGTGAAACCTGGGGGAAAGGAAAATCTGGAGATTATCCTCGATGCATCTTCCACCGGTAAAAACGAGAAAGCTAGAGGGGGAGTGGGGACCATAGGCAGTATTGGAGGCAATCACAAAACCTGGACCTCTCTTTTCGGGGTAAAACCTAATGGAAAATCTTCTTTCCCTCCAGTGCAAAATATCTCATCTGCCAGAGGTAAGTTTGCTATTTCTATTCCAGATCTAATCATTGACCATAATATAGCTCTAATGGAACGAACTCTGGTTGGGAAGTTCATGGTCCCTAGACCAAATATTGAAGTGGTCAGGGAGTTTGTTAAAAATAAATGGAGAACTAGTGGGAAAGTCTCAGTTGTTGCTCTTCCAAAGGGTTTTTTTCACGTTTGAATTTACTTGTAGAGAGGATATCATGGCTGTTAGAGGTGGAGGTCCTTAGGTGATAGGGAAATATTCCTTGGCTCTAAAGAAGTGGTCCTCCCACTTGGATCTATCAGATTCCATATTTGAGAATGTCCCAATTTGGGTTAGACTTCCAGGCCTGCCCCTAGAGTACTGGAGTGAAGACATCTTCCATGGTATTGCGAGCTCCTTTGGTGAGCTCCTTTCGATTGACACAATGACAGCTGCTAGAAAGAGATTGGTTTTTGCGAGGATATGTGTGGGAGTTCCCCAAGAAGCAGATTTACCATCATCGATTGAGATCCAATCTAAACTAGGTTCCTGGGAACATAATATAGAGTTTGAAACCATCCCGTTTGCCTGTTTCAAGTGTAGGAAATCTGGTCACTAGGTAAAGAAATGCCCCTTAAATGCTACTTCTGAGAAAGAAAAACCAGCAGAACCTAGAAAAAAGGAGTGGAAAAAAAAAATATGACTCAGGAGAAGAAAGGAAGAAAAATAAAGAGCAGGAACTGGAAAACAAAGAGTCTGATATCCAGAATAGCTCCCCAAAGATAGAAGAGGTCTTGGAGTCTAAAGGTGAGATCCCTAATGATCCTCATTACTTGAATCTTGCTAACTTGTCTCATTCAAAGGAAAGGGGCTCTAATGAGGACACCCTAGTTGGAGAAGGAGACCGGAACCTCTCTACCTCCTTTTCCCAAATGACAGCCCCTTCAAATAGGAATGAAGAGATCCCGGGTCTGGAGGATATTCCTAGTGAGGGTTTATCCTTGGTTTTGAAAATCCCTCTTCCCTCCCCATCTTCTGATTATCTTCCCCCTCAGGGTGTTGTGCACCTGATAGATCCCAACTCCACTGACAGGGTTGTGGAATCCCTTGAAAAACAATATTACTCTATAAATCTTTCCAGCAATGTCTTGCCATGTCAAGAGAATGGTATCATGGACACCTTACCTTAGGAACAAAGAATACCAAATGAAAAGGATTGGGAGTCCAGTAGAGAGACGGATAGTCAAGATGAGACTGATAAAGAGGAATCAAAGAAGAAGACAGAAAAAAATAAACAATGGAAGACCCCAAGTGGCATTTCTACTAGATCTAGAGTTAAGGCAGATTGTGGACCAGTAAAGAATTCAAGAGGTAAAAATTCTTCAAAAAAGAAAAGAGAGCTGAATAGCTTTCAGGATATAGTGGATGGATCTCAAAAAACCATCCCGAAATGTCTTAACTCCCCTGGTATATAATGAAGATTATGTCCTGGAATATCAGGGGACTCAATAGTCCCCGCAAGCAGGATGTTCTTCGCAATTTTGTTAGAGATCACAAACTAGATATTCTCTTAATTCAGGAAACTAAAATGTCAAAGGAGAAAATTGAAAAGATGAAACTTTTCCAGTATTACAGTAACCAAGGCAATAACTCGAATGGCGCTTCGGGAGGCATTGTTACTTTCTGGAATAGCCACAATATCAAAGGAGATCCTATATTGGAAGGTATGAATCATATAGTCACTAGATTTACACATATAAGAGATAATTTTAGTTGGATTCTTGTGAATATATATGCTCCTAATGGAAAAGGAATGAGAAAATCTTTTTGGTTGGAATTAGCTGCCATTAGGAGGATTTTTGTTAAAGAAGCTTGGATTGTTATGGGGGATTTTAACACTCCCTTAATGAACATTGAAAAATTTGGGGGATCCCAGATTAATGTGGAGAGTAAAGAGGATCTTCAGAATTTCATTGATAATCAAGGGCTGATTGATCTAGACCTTCATGGAGCCTCCTTTACCCAATCTAATCACAGAAAGGGGATGGATCTCATATAGGTCAGATTAGATAGATCTTTGATCTCTAATCATTGGTATTTTGATTATTACTGCTCCCTTAAAGCTCTTACTAGAATTGGTTCTGATCATTCTCCTATTAGTTTCACTGCGGATCCAATAAAAAAAAAGAACACTCCTTTCAGATTTGAAAAAATGTGGATCTCTCATCCTGCTCTTAAAGAGGAAATAAGGAAATGGTGGAATATAAGAATTCAAGGAACTGCAATGTTTAGAATTGCTAAAAAGTTAAGGGAAGTGAAATGTAACTTAAAAAAGTGGAAGAAGGATTCTTTTGGGAACATCTTTAAGATTAAGTCTGATCTATAGATGGATTTGGGAGAAATTCAAGTTAAAATACAGAAGGAGGGTTACTTGAATGACATTAAGGAAAAAGAGAATGAGCTCCTTACGAAAATGCATGACATAATTGGTAAGGAGGAGGAGTTCTGGAGACAAAGATCTAGAGCTCTTTGGTTGTCTACAGGAGATAGAAACAATAGGTACTTCCATTTATTGGCATCAAAACACAGAGCTGTTAACAGAATATCTCAAATTGAAGTGAATGGAACCATGTATGAGGAGGAGGAGGATATTAGAAAGCAGGCGAGTTCCTTTTTTAAACATCTTCTCTCGGCAAGTAATGAAATAAACCAAAATGAGCAAGATTGGTTAGTTGAAGCTATACCAAGAATTATCAACCAGGAAAACAACTCTTTTTTGACTGCTATCCCCACCAATGAGGAAGTGAAGCGGGCTATCTTTTCCTTTGATGGGAGTAAAGCTCCGGGCCCTGATGGTTTCTCTTTATTTTTCTTTCAATGACACTGGGAGACTGTTGAAGAAAATGTGGTTAATGCTGTTAAGGAATTTTTTGGATCCAGATGTCTTCTTAAAGAATTAAATGCTACTTTCTTGGTTCTTATCCCCAAGAAACCTGGAGCTGATAACTTTGAGGCTTTTAGGCCTATAAGTCTCTGTAATTCCTCATACAAAATCATCTCTAAGGTCTTAACCTCTAGATTCTTAACTTTGTTGCCTTCTTTGATTTCTCCTCAACAGAATGGCTTTGTCCCTGGTAGACAAATTCTCGACTCTATTGTTTCGGTACACAAGAATATTCACTCCCTTGTCGAGTCGAAAACTGGAGGCTTCTTATTCAAGCTTGATATCTCAAAATCCTATGATAGAGTTGATTGGATTTTCTTATTTAAAATCTTAAAGGCTTTTGGTTTTAGTAATAGGGTTATCCAAATGGTGGAACAACTTGTGTCCACAGCTTCCATATCGATCTTGGTCAACGGATCCCCTACCTCCTTTTTTCAGAGTACTAGAGGTCTAAGGCAGGGTGATCCTATCTCTCCTATTTTATTCACTATTATGGCTAAAAGCTTAGGTAGGAATCTAAAAAATTTGGTTGACTTTAAATTTATTTTTGGTCTCAAACCTTCCTCGGGCAATCTGGTGTGTTCCCATCAACAATTCATTGATGACACTATGCTTATGGGTCAAGCTACAATGTCTGAAGGCAAATCTATAAAACAATTGCTTGAAAAATATGGGAGAGCTTCAGGACAGCTGATCAATAATCAAAAAAGTTCTTTGTTCTTCTTCAACACTCCGGATCATAGACAAGCCAAAATTGCCAGAATTCTGGGTTGCAGGGTGGATTTCTTTCCTGCCACCTACTTTGGTCTACCTTTAAGTTTGAAACCTCCCAAGTCTTTTTGGCTCTCGTTGGTGGAAAGATTCAGCATGAAGCTTACAAGTTGGAAAGTAGCCCTTCTAAGTCAAGCCGAAAAACTACAGCTCCTCAAAGCCTCTCTCCAGAATCTGCCTATCTATGCCCTGAGCCTATTTATGATACCTGCTAAATATGCTGATGCTATTGAAAAAATTAAAAAAATATTTCTTTGGTCGGGTGTTGAGGAAAATAAAAGACTGCCCTTAATTGGTTGGAATCTAGTTTGTAGACCAAAAAAGGCCGGTGGACTTGGTTTAAGAAGAATCAGAATTGTCAATAAAATCCTCTTAGCAAAACAAATATGGAGAATCTCCTCCTCTTCTGGGGAGTGGATTGATATTCTGGCTAGCAAATACCTTGAAAACAATTGTTCTTCCATTATAAAGAAGGAACCCCACCTTCTTCCCAGAGGGTCTACATGCTGGAACAATATAATCAATGGTAAAAAGATTGTGGATGATGGTATTGGATGGCAAGTAAGAAATGGTAATCACATCAGATTCTGGGAGGATAGATGGCTTTTTAAGGAGTCCATTATAAATTTCAATTCTTTCAATGAAAGGGTTGAGAACTGTAAGGATTAGTTTGGAACTTATGTGAAAGATTACAAAGCGAATGGTAAATAGGTGGATTTGTGTAGTGTTAGTCAGGCTCTGGCTCCCATCCAGTCTTCTCTGATGGCTGTTAGACTTAGTTCTGAGTAGCTAGATGATCCTGCGGTTTGGATCGATAAACCCTCTGGCGATTTCTCAGTGTCATCTGCTTTTTCCAGGATCACTTCTTCTTTAGATCATCCTCCCTTCTGGTCTAAAACCTAGTTCAAACATTTGATACCTAAAATCAATATCTTCTTCTAGATTCTTCTCCAAAATAAGGTGCTGACGATTGATAACCTGTGTAAACGCGAATTTCAAATTCCAAATAGATGTTTTCTTTGTAAGATGGAGGCTGAATCTGTGCATCATTTATTCCTTCATTGCTCTTTTGCTGCTTCTCTATGGGAAAAATTCATAAGGTTATGGCACCTTCCGTGGGTTTTCCCTTTTTCCATTGAAGATTTCTTCTCTCAATGGAAAGCCCCGACAAGGAATCCTTTGCTCAGGCTTTTTTGGGATTTATCCTTCCCTCATGTTGCTTGGGGCCTCTAGAAAGAATGCAACAATATAATTTTTAGGGGTAAAGAAGCCTCTATGGATATTGCCTTTGATAAAATTGTCAGATCCCTGAAGGAAAATTTCAATGCTGTGGCCTAGAAGGACAGAATGCCCATGAAAATGGAGCATTCGCTCTATAACTTAGTTGTTGCTAAGGATTGGAACATTAGTCTAGACTTGTCTAGTAATTTAATGAAGGCCAAGAAGGACAGAGAGGGTGTATGCTGGTCTTTTCTGCCTAACGGGTGGATCAAAGTCAACTTTGATGGTGCGGCTAAAGGCAATCCGGGGGCGGCGAGCTGTGGAGGAGTTATAAGGGATTCCTATGGCAATTTCATTGGAGCGATTGCTTTGCCTCTTGGCTCTCAAACTAATCATCTAGCGGAGGTAGCTGATGCTTTTCACGTCATAAATTTAGCCCAAAGTCTTAACATTAAAAATCTATGGCTTGAAGGAGATTCCAAAAACATAATTGATTGCCTCCGTGGCAAGTCTCCCCCCTCGTGGACCATCAATTTGTGGATCAAGGATGTCATATTGAACTTGGCTAAATTCGAAAAAGTTAAAATATCACATGCTTATAGAGAAGCCAATGCTATTGCGGATTTTTTTGCTAACGAAGGAGTTAGGAGTAAAGATGTGCGTACTTGGCTTAATAATAGCGATCTTAAATCTAATGTTTGTGCCCTAAAAAATAATGATAAATCACATGGAAAAGTGACGTGTTATCCCTTTGATGAGGACAGGTTGGATCTTTCACATCACAATCATTAGAGTGCATGGGACCGAGCCCAGTGGCTTAATCTGCAAGAAAACTCTGCACGCTTTGTGGGTTCTTAGATTTGGCAGGGCCAATTTAAGTAAAGCTTGCGTTTGGGTCTACCCCACTGTGTTGGCCGATACGGGAGGAGACAGAAAGCGAATTAAGTTGAACAAATATGATATACACATGAAAAATGCCAAGGTTTGGAATAAGATTAAAAGTGGAGGGTTGCTTCCTTTCTTGGAGAAGCTTCACGGCTCTAACCAGGAGGCTACAGATCTTTTTGTTAAAAATTGGAATAATGGGAACTTGACCCTGTTTGGTAGGAATGTGGAACTCAGCAAAAATCTTATTGCTGATGCTATGGGATTATCTACTGAAGGGAAGAAGTTCTTCAGGGACAAGGCTTTTTCCAACGAAGTTGTGATCAGATTTCCTAAAAAAGACAAAGAAAGGCTTAGTATGGTTAAAATTGCCAACAGCTACTTTGATGTTGACTCCATAAAGGCTATTTGGAGAAAGGTTCTGCGGGTCATCATGAAAAACATTACGGTGGATGGGCGCTTCACTAAAGTCTATGGCTACCACTTTGCTCTCCTCAACCACTTTCGATACAAGGTAAGGGTCTCCATCCCCTATTATCTTTTCTGTTCCTTGAAGAAAAGCTTGGAGGATAATAAGAAAAACCCTAAAAGATTCCCCATCCTGCACACTGGGTTAATTTGGTTGATTGTTGAATATCTCAATGAGCCTGCTCCTACTATTCTAGAAACCATCCTTGATTCTGAGCTCGTGATGATACTGAGCCCAGTGGTTCGGAGTATCTGGCTAACTCTTGTCCGGCTAGAAGAGCCCCTAGCTTGCACGTTGTCCCTTCTGGGAATTCTAGTAAAACCCACGTTGAGCTTGAGCCTGACAGCCCTTCCCTTAAGAACTGCTCTTATGATAAGAAATCCCAGGCCAAAAGTCTTGTTTCCTACTCTGATGAGTCCTCTGAGTCAGAAGATTCTGATGCCAACCATATCGAGCTTTGCACTGATCCTTTGTTGGATAAACACATTAATGATTACCCCCCTGTTATTCCTAACCTTGAGAATACTTGCCCTAATACTGGTAAAGAGCCCTCTCTGGATATCCTGAACCTGGCTAAAACCAATTATGAGTCCCACCTCGAACTCTTGGAATGGACTTTCACTGAAATTAATGAGTTGAAAATAAAAAATTGGGCTCTGCAAAGCAAGATTGTTGAGCAGGGCACAAAGATTGCAGAGATTGAAAAGAAAGAGGTGGATCACTGTAACAGAAATATTGATTCCAAGTTGGAGAGCATATGGAATACCATCAAAACTATTGCTGAGCAAAACAACCACATGATAATGGCATTGTAATGCCATTATCATTAACGCGATGACTAAGAAGCTTGATAAAGCCCAGCAGGGTTATCTGGTGGTGGATCTGGAGGAAACAGAGGATAAAAGCCAAGATACGGAAGCTGGTATTTCAAGAAGAACCAAAGCCAATCTGAAGTGCAAGGCCCCCCTTACTTCAACGATGATCCAAACTTTTAAAAAGGGTGTCAATGACATGCAAAATCTAGAGGCAGAGATGGAGTCGTTCCTCATGACTCTGAATTAACGACTGGGGTTTTCTTGGTGCTTTCTTTGTTGTTCCTTCATCTTGACCTTTATGGTCTTTTTTGTTTGGTTGCTGCTGGTTTTTTCTTGGGCAGCTGGTTTTTTTGGTTGGACTTTGGTGTCCTCTTTTCTATTGTGTAAACTTTGTGGTTTCGGGTCCCTGTAAAACCCGTTTTACCCCTTTTATCAAAAACTATTGACATCAATGAAAACAATAATGAAATACTTGCAACATAAAAATTCTCCTATAATGTAAAATATGAAAAATATTTTAAATATGTATTATTGAATAAAACAAAGGAATAGAAGCACAATATTATTTATGTATAAAAAAAGCTTTTATTTGACTCTATCCAAATTTCTCTCATGGTAACCAAAAAATATTGGTTATGCATCTACAATGGAGGCTTGAAAATATAAAGAAGGAATTTCCCTCGTGCCATTGCCTTGTAGAAGAGACTCTATAATAGCTAAGATTTTTGTGATTTCCATTTTTATTTTTATTTTCAGTTCATAGTTTTTAGGTATTGATTTGGAAGAACCTCATGAAAATTGGAATATCTTTATTGTTACTTGACAAAATTTGATGATTCAAATTGCATTAGAAAGGTGAATAACAAGAGAAGAAAACCCCACTTTTAAAAAAAAAATGTGAACACTATTTCAAGGAGAAAAGAGATATTTCATATTTTTACATGAGATTAACAATGTGTTATTAGTTTAATTGAGTTTTGGATATGCTAGTAGCTATTAGGTGTTCACCATGACTTCAATATATCAAAATGACATGCATTTTATCAATTCCAAATGAGCATTGAACTTTCAAACCTACATGCATATCTCCATTCAAACTTCCACAAGTATTGGGATGCATTAGCTCCACGACAAAGGGATTTTATTTTATGTTGAAGTCTAATTTTATTTATTATTAAGTTGGTCTAAGATTTCCAAAATGTGATTTTAAATCATAGGTAGTAACAAGTGTGTCTTTGTTAAAGCATACTATATCAAGTGAAAGCATTATATGCCTAAATTTTTATTATTGTTAGTCATCTAGTCAAGTGCATGAAAATAATTATTAAGTCTCATCATTAATAGGGTTATTAATATTGGTTTAATTAGGTAATTAGGTTTTTATCACTATAAATAAAGGGGTCATTATTTGTGTCAATTACCATTTTCAAATTGTGTCAATAGAGTCAAAATCATTAATAAATAACCTTTTTTTGCCTCAATTGTAACTAGATGCACTATCACTTGTACATGATGTCCACCTTGAGGGGGCATCCTAAAAATGATTCTCAATGTCAAAATTTCTAATTAAGTAGAAAACCTAATGGTGGATGAAGGCATAGGAGTTTGGAGGACATTCAATGACCTCTTCTCAGTCACTAGCAATGGAGTTGTAAATTTTTTAGTAACAAAACTAATTATGCCAAAATTACTAAAACCAAGATCAATTCCCAAGTTACAAAAATAATCATCTCATATTATTTGCGATCATAGTGGTAGTGATCAATCTATAATAATAGATGCATACACAACAATGAGAACTTAGTTCCCAAATTTTATATGTTGTGATTGGGTGTGTATGTCCCCAATCACATTTATTAAATGAGACTGATTGGATGTGTTTGTCCCCAATCACAATTGTTGGTTGTTCATGATTGAATGTGTTTATCTCCAATGATAATTTATGGTTTTTCATGATTGAATGTGTTTGTCCCCAATCATAGAAGTTGGTAATCATGATTAGATGTGTTTTTCCTTAATCATAATTATTGTGAGAAGATGTGTCTCCCTATTCACAACTTTGATGTTGGATAGATGTGTTTGTCCCTATCCAAACTTGTTGTATGACATTGGACAGATGTGTTAGTCCCTAACCTTGGTTCCATGGGTGTGATTGTCACTATCATTGGATTAAATTCTAACAAGTTTAATCCTACTAAAGAAGCATAGTGATACAAGTTCCACTATTGTTTATCACGAGTAGATGTGTATCTCCCTACTCATATTTTGTTTGATGAACTACTGAATGTGGTCATCAAGAATTTTTAGCCACCTATTCTTGTTTGGATATTGATGTAATAGGGGGTGTTAGGAATATCAGATCATTGGTTTTTCTATGATTTGTTATTTTGAACATTGTAATATCATGTGTGCCAAATTATATTATTGTATTTGGTTGTACAAGATTATATTACAATTTGTTAGAATGAATTTTCTAAGTAAAGGAGTGGTTATAGGAGGTATAACAACCCTCTTATAATATAGGACATCAAAAACCTATATATGTGTATTATTGAATAAAATGAAGGAATAGAAGCATGATATTGTTTGTGTATAATTTTGTTAAGGATTCTATTTGGCTCTACCCACATTTATCACATTAATTTGGATTAAATTTACTTATAATTTATTCTATCACGAATCATTTGGTTATTTGACTTTTAAATATTTTAGTTGGATTGTGATAAAATGAATGAATATGTTTTATATATGATGAGTTACGATGAATCAATATTATATTACTAAAATAATGTAGTGGTTTTAGTACTTGATGAAATTGTTCTTTCAATTATGCTTATTTTTGGAATATTTTTATCAACCTTTTTTGTAATATATATTTTTATTATACTCAAGATATTGAAATTGTATATGTATACATGACATAAAAAAATAATGTATCTATTATTTTGGATATGGATACTATAAAGATATATTGTTTAATAAAAAATTTAAATAAAAATTTATGATTGAGATTTTTATATCAATTTTTAGCATCTTTGGAAATAACCATCCATATTGATAAATTGTAATGTATATAAAGTCACTTTTTAAAATTTATTCATCAAAATATCTAAAATTATTGTATCCATGAGACTGGTACAAACTAGTAAACGTGTTTAAAGGTGCTATTACATAGCCAATGTGCACATATGCAAATAATACTATTAACTAACAATATGCAAATTTAATTTTACTAAAAGCATAAATATGTAGTGCTTTGCTAACAAGACTATTTATCTCCGTGCTAATCAACTATCCATTAACACCTTTAGGTGCATTTCCTAATATTTTATTTGGCCAATAGACCATTAAATGTTAACTTTCTTTGCAACACTACCAACTTGGTCGACTAAAGTCTGATTTTTAATACTCAATCATAATTTTACTTTGTCTTGCTAGGGGAGAGGACCCAATAGTTGTGTACCCTAACTTTGCGCTTCTAATTATCCTACGTGGAAATTTTAAAACACTCCCAATTTTTTACAGCAGCTTACTTGGCAAGTCCCCTACTTATAACTAAGGTTTCAAGGCCACATCAACATGATTTTTGCCAAGGTGTCCAAAAAGACCCAATAAAAAAAGTGAGACCAATACTTGTGCATTTGCAGCATATTTTTATTGAGCACTGATGTGGAATCACATGATTGATTTCTGTTTAGATCAAAGGAATACATTTTGTTTAATTAGGGGTAGTCATCATCAATAGTAATAGCTTTAAAGTTACAACTATTGGTCCAATATTGATAAAAATATTGGACATTATATAAACAACTACTATCACAACTATTGAAACATGCTCAGGTACTGGGTCCTCTCCCCTATGTTGTATTATCACATGCATGCAAAAGATAGGAAATTTTTTGTATCCTATTTACCATCTTTTCATGAGTTATATTAAAAAAAAAATCTTTGTTTAGATTGTTTTATGCTTATTAATGTCTAAATTCCTTCATCAAACTAGAATATAAACAATTGTGATAGTGGTGTCAATAGAAGAGAGTATTGACAAGAAGATGAGAAGACATACATAGATTCTCAAGCCTTACTCTTCCAATGATGTATAATTTGAAGAATGTGGGCATGGTGATAGGATCTGAAATGCTTCTATGTGATAAATGTGATAGAGGGTATGACATGTACCACCTTTTTCCTATTTTGGTTTGAGAACCTTTAAAAAATTGATTTTATTTTTCTTGTGAGAACTCTTCAATCAAACGTAGGCTCTTATTCAATACCCATTTCAATTTTGTTAGTTTTTTACTTTCCATATATTCCATTGTTTTGTCATTGAAAAGCATGAAAGATAATTTGATTCTATTGTCTAGAGTTCCTTCTTGTGCAAACTAAAATTGTTGACTTCTTTCCTATTAAAAGATATTCTCAAGTCTCTTCATCCATATCATCAAGGTATAAGATGTCTGCACCAAAGTTTGAATATATGAATGCCAATTTTCTCTTTTTACTTTAGGTATTTTAATGGTGCCATTTAGTGGGTTAAATGGGATTTTTTGTGTTTTGTTTTGTTTTTTTCTTTTATGTTTTGATTTTTTCAAGTCTTATGCTTTAGAATAAATTTTGTCTTGTGATCTTTTGTGATGGGCTGAAAAGAGAACCATCCACCTAAAGTAATAAAGGACCTTGTAAGAGAGATAAAGAGCTTTGATGAAGCACCACTAATAGACATTAAAAATTTGTTGAAGCACCACTAATAAACATTAAAATAATTGTGAACAATAATAATTTCTCAAAAAAATTGAAGAACTAAGTATATTGTGATTTAATACTTGATAAATTTAATATAAATTTTAAATTTATATATCCTTGATAAATTGCCCTTTAATTGTTAAAAGATTTCATCTCATCATAATTTAATTTCTGTTTTCTTATCAATATTATTGAAAAAAAAACATCACTTAATTTCTTTTACCTTACAGCTAACACTCAATATAAATATGACTTTTCAATATAGAACTTAATCTTAACTAATGAATTTCCAAACTTTTAACAAATGTTGATTTGCTGATTTCCATTACTTATTTAATTATTAGTTCTATAAGTTGGTATTAACTATACTTCAAGAAAAATTACTCAACTTTTTATATGTGGGCATTCCTTTGTTAATTCTTCTTAATTTCATATCCATGACCTTCTGGTCCATGGATGCACTGAGTGGGTAAGTTTTTGCGAGGGAGTGTTCATGTTATTCATTATTTGATAGTTTGCTTTTACTACAGGTCATTTTGTGAAAATAATATTTCATCCTGATATTGGAAATAATGGAGAGAATTGTGTCAACACTCCGAATCCCAGCCTTGGATTGCCACATGTTCTTTTGGTATGCTGATGCTCCCATCCCTGTTGTTCTCCATGAAACTTTATTTTATTGTCTGTAATAATTATGATGATTGCTGACACAAGGCATCGCATCAATTGTGCACAATTGAAAAGATTTGCTGACAATTATGATGATTTGCTTACACGAGGCATGATATAAATTGTGTACAACTGGAAAGATTGTCTGTAAATGAAATTTTGAATTTTAGCCTGTGAATGAGAGAGCAAAATTAAAATATCTCATCCTTTAGCAAAGAGAGGATCAAAGAAGCCGCTTACAAGGTCTCCTTCAACAGTGGATGCCCCACATCCTTTCTTGGAGACGCTATCTACCCAAGAAGAAGATCCCTCTATTTCTTCTCGCAAAAGAGGTCTATTGGAGAAGGCATGTCAAAATGAGGCAAGGGGCAATAAGTGTGAATCAAATGGGATTGTCCCTCGGTGGCACTAATCAACTGAATTTATTTATTCATAGAGAATCAAGTGTGAATCAAATGTGACTGTTGAATCAAGCATGGGAATGCATCGGTTACGTTGTGGTTGATAAGTTGTTCCTATAAACTAGAGTTTTCGCTGAAACTATAATTATTTGAGTTGCTTGAACTTGAGCTTCTTGTATGTGTTGACAGAAAAGTATCTTTTTGATGTACAAGAGATTTGAGTTCTGGTACTTTGAATTACCCACAATTAGAGTTTTGATAGAAGGAAGCAAAAGGGACGGGGCTTCACTTTATTTGGAAACAAACAATCAATGGATGTGGCGTGCACAAAGTAAGAGTTGTGATTTCTAAATTTTTGAACCACATATACTAGAAAAGTGCCAACAGAGAATCATTTGTTTCCTGGAGTTTTACTGTGATTAAATTGAATGCAATATCCAGAAAATGCATCATAACTAGTTTTCAGGGCTGATAAAATAGCATTATTTGTCCAGCTTGCAGTATATGTTTATCCCGGTTTGTACTAATGATTTTGCTATCTTGTCCATGCCAATCATCCACCAAATCATCCACCTATTTCTCGTTACTAATTGGCTGTGTTTCATGCTCTATCCTTCTTTTTTCAAAACCCTATTTACCTAATCAAAAACATCACCTAAAATGACGAGTGCCCTAATGAATGCCAAACAATCTCTCATTAGGAATTTGCCTTGATCTGTGCTCTTCAAATTTATGTCAGCTTTCATCAAATCCTGGAGGACATGCTTTGTTGCAATTTTCTAAGGCCCTTTGTGGACAACATGTGATTATTTAATTTTTATGCATGGCTTTGTATTCCTTCTAAAATCTTTGAATGTGCATGCAGCGAAGCAGACTCTAAACCACTTGAAGGAAGACCCACGGGATATATTCAATCTGGTCTCTACAATACACTTTTTAACCTCACAAGACATTTTTTCTATTGTTTTATGAACAAGATATTTTTCAGAGGATTGAAGGAATTATTTCTAGATGGACTGCGATGCTCTTCCGGGTTTATGTTGTAGAGTTCGTTTTGTACACAGTCATTGATGATTTTTTATTTCATAAGTGTTTTGGTTTTGTTTTATTTTTGGCAAATCTTGGCTGGCTTAACACTGTGAGCTTTCTTGGACCAAAATTTGTCTTTAACAATGCATGGTTAATCCTGGATTACATCATGAAGCAGTTGAGTTCTTTATTTTCTCCAGAAAATATAATAACAAGATTTTTGTTTGTTTATGCTTGAATGACTTGGTGGAATGGAAAGGAGAGCTGTAGGAGCACACATTGCACGATCATTTCAGTATTGTTTACTATAAGACGAGACCATATCAAAACTAACTTCAATGTATCGAGCTTTTAAAGTTTTAACTTTCTATTGTTGGATATTGTATATTTTCATTTTTAAGGGTAAAGTAAGAGAAATCTATTATTGTATTGGAAAACAGTTGAAATTTTGTAATACTGAATTTTTATCATGCTAATTTCTTTACTTCAAATTAGTGGATTGTTGTATCAACAAAATCAACTAGTAGGAAGGATGGAGATTGGTTGATTCTTGATAAGAAGGCAAGGAGCTCAATCATATTGCATTTGTTAGATTCAACTTTACTAAATGTATTAATAGAAGCCACACCAAAAGAGCTATGAAATAAATTGGGTATTGTGTATCAAGAAAAGTATTTAGCATATAATTTTTTTCTTTTGTTGTGTCGTAAATAGTCATCCATGATAATTTCACACTATATTTTCTCCCTCCTAAGTGCATGGACCTAATTGTACATCTAATATCCTAAATTATGCATTCCATAGCCCATTTGGACATTTATCAAGAAAACCCATTTGCTCTCGACACTTTACACTCCATAGAATAGGGCTAGGACAAAGTTGCCCTAGGTGACTTGGTCCTCCTTTTTTCCTCTAAAATTTGATATGTTAGAGTTGGCATTTTATTATTTGAATTTCAAATGTCAAATGTTAGCTATCGAGATTTAATTTTAGAGAAATTAGATTAATTGCATATAAATACCTAGTCATTTCACCATTTGAACTAGCAAGAAAGAAGCTGGGCAATCTATGATCAATCACTTTTGAAAGAAACTGTTATCAAGTCAAGAATAGTCAAGAGCAGATTTATTGCAGCGTTTCAACATTAAAGCATCATGTCAAGTTTTATGTGAGTTTGTTCATGTTTATCTTATCATTTTGTTTGTGAGGACTAACCCTTGTAGATCTTCCACACAACCGAGCCAATTTACAATCAAGTCTTGAGGTGATGTGCATGAATTCAGTCCTTCAAAAAAATCAGATTTGGGTGGTAAGTTGCAGTCCATTGTTGATTCATCATTTATTTTTCATTTAGCCTTTATCCCTCAAAAGGATAAGCTCTCTATTGTCAACTTTTCCATTATGGAGGTGGAAACATCAACATGGGGTTTGACTGAGGCAAGCTCATATATGACACAACCCTTCCTCTCTCTTTGAATGTACATGTTACAAATCTAAAGAAGTTTAGAGGAATATTGAAGATCATTTATCCATTGTTGCATTCAAACCCTACAACTTGACAAGATATAAAAACTTAATTATTTCAGCATCCAACGAAGATTCGATAGTGAGACCCACAAGGAAGAAAGCTCTAAGCAAGCTCTAGAGGACTGTGAAATTAGATTGTAGATTCAACTCTACTAGGACATAGTTGCCATAGGCGATGTGATCCTCCAAAATCAACTCCAGATTCATACCACAAGTGCATAAAACTTTGCTCAATTTGTTTCCGAACTCTAAATTTGTCTGTGACTTTTCAGATTTACAATTTTTCATCAAAGTAGTTTATTTTCATCATTAGTCAATTGCATCATTGCACTTCATAAAAAATCCATTTCTAAGTCCCCAAATTCAAATTCTAGGATTGATTAGCTCATCTTCAAGTTGCAAATCAATTTCATATCCTCTCCAATCTTAAATTTATTGATAAGGAAGGCACTGGTCATTGTGGAAAAACCCCTTTTAAATCGTAAGCTAAATTCCTAGGGTTTCACTTTCCCAACTTATCATTTTGGTGAACCCAACACATTAACATTATAGAAATTTTTAAATTTGAAGCATGCCATCCTAGATCTAGGGTTCGTATTTCATTTTTTGCATTGTTCATTTAGGTATTCAATTTTGCATCTTAAAAAGCGTAAAAATTCAAAAAATTATATATCGTATTGCATCATATGTTGCAATAGGGTTAATTTTACTTATCATAGGTCAGATCTACATTCTAATTGGATTTGGAAATTTGAATTAGGTTTGAAATCAAATCTAAAAAAATTCATTGCATTCATTTTAGCATTTTGCATATAGGTCAAAAGGTGAAAATTCGCATTATTTTGTGTCAAAAAGTCATAAAAATCATCATTTTCAGACTTTACATATTAGGATTAATCAATTGCTGCATTTTGCATCTAGAAATTATATTTGAAATTGTCTTTTATTGCTTGAGATTTTTCAAAATTGTTTCATACTTTCATTTTACATTGCATAATCATAAATAGGTCAATTTCTAAAAGAAAAATTCACTGTCAGACCTGCATGCACATAGAAAGCGGAACCTTAGATAGTATTCCAGACACTCAAACTTTGAAATTTACAAAAAAATATGTTGGACATAGTCACCTTGGGCACTCTTTTCCAGCTAATTTTGGTTCAAATCTTTATCAAACCTTTGTCTCTATGTTTCTTGTATGTTTCTTCTTTCTAATTTTTAGTGTTGTGTGTTTTACTATGATTGTTTTGCAATTTAGTGTTCATAGTGGGAACACCTAGTGTTTTAAAACTCATAATACTCCAGCGAGAAATAGTTGTAGACTTATTACATCCCGCATTGTTGTTACATCTGTTGTGGATCTTGAGTCCTCCAATTCTTTCACACAAGGTATTATCAATATCCAACCCATTTTGGACTCTATTACTAATCCTACCATTCCCATGACAACCTCATGTAAATAAGCACCTTTATAGATGTTGAGACAGCTATTTCCTAAGTGCCTAATGATAAACTGAAACAATTGGACAAAGAATTAGATGGATTACAAGACTACTTAAGCAATGAATCCTTATTAGGAAAAATAGTGCCTATAATGGACAACCTTAGGAAACTAATCAATGATTCCCAAGGAATATAGGTTTTGCATAGTCTAGCTCACATAGTAGATGCTAACATCCCTATGGTAGTTGGTTGCACTCAAGCATTAGGATACACTCTAAACCAAGGAGGAAAACAAATTTCTCTCCCCACAACTATACCTTCTATTCCTACATTTGCATTTCCAATTGTAGCTTTAATGATACAACACACTAATAGAATAATTCCAAGCTTGGGGCTTCTTAGTGGGAATCCATATAGTTTTATGACATCACATGTGACACCTCAATATTCATCACCTCTTATAAATTTGCAACATAGTAGTCCACCAAGCACTTACACAATCCCACCATATTCACCAAACTCTCAAAACATGTCAAACAATGATGCAATTATAAATCAACTTTTATAAAACATAACATCACTTCAACAAAAAATCTCCACATTGAATCAAAGTCAACATGGAAAACCACCACAATATCTTAAGAGGATCCCATTTTTAATTGAAAATTTGAAAACACCTAATGCCTCAAAATACTGAGATTCCTAGATTTGATAAGTACAATGTTAAAGGATACCTAATAGTCATGTATCAACTTATATGCAAGTGTGTAGTGACTTTATTTTCAAGATAAACTCCCAACTAAACTCTTTCCAAGATCATCGAAAGACATGGCCTTGGAATGGTTTTTCTCCTTACCAAACAACTCTATAAATTCATTCAATGAATTGGTTGATGTATTTTAATAGGCCAAAATATAGCATAAAATAGAACATAATTGGCTCTCATCATTCCCCCCAAATTAGCATATTGCATGTCCTCATGCAATCATTATTTTTAAGAGGTTTTGATTTGTATTAGCAGCTTTTGGATTATGACTTTCACCCTTTCACCCTTGCTCATTATAATTTTTATGTTAGTTCCTCATGACAAGCTTCATTTTTTTTAGTTTTTCACTATTCATACCTCCTGTAATTCTTTCAATCTGTTTCTTTCTCTCTTTTTCTCTTTTGTCATTTTTATAGCATCATTTTTCAAATGCAATATATAGGAGGTGTCTTCAAAAATTTATCTCCACATTCATGAGCTTTTTGAAATGGGTGAAATGATAGGAAATATGAAGAGTGAAATGATGAATGATTATAAAAGGTGAAAAAGAATGGATATTGGATTGGATAATAAGGATAGTAAGGATGGTGGAAAGATGGGTAATAAGGAATGGTGTTCCTCCCCCCAACTTAAAAGGTTGACCATCCTCAAGAAATAAGGAGAGGATAGGTGAGAAAGTTGCTTATATGACTAATATAATGAGCAATATTAATAAATCTAAAAGATAAAATGATGAACAATAAAAATTGACTATTTTACCAACGTGCATGTCCATTAATGCCAAGAGAGCTTAGAAATAGTGAATCTTCAACAAGGAACCAAAAGCTGCAACATAGGAAAGATATTCATCTCACTGAAACATGATGGATCATACTAATGGTGGCCAATTTTGTCTGCACTTTTGCGAACACGTCAACTAAATGTGAAACTCATGCCACAGATGATCAAAGTTAAACCAATCACAACAAACTAGAACACACCTACATAAGTGAGTTGTGGGAGGTGCTAGAGGAACTCAGATAGAGTGAAACAACAATGGAAGCATCTGAGTGTACCTGAAAAGGATTAGCCCAAAGAAATAACACAAAAAAAATTCATTTTTGTCATTTTTTTTCTTTTTTCATTTTTTTTTATTTTTTCAATTTTGATAATGACAAGTGATCACTGACAAGCCAGTTTTAAATCACTTACTGCTTAGTGGAACTTTAGAAACAATTTTCACCACTAATAATTTTATTCAACTACAATCCAATAGAAATTGGTTTTCAAATTGTAGTTGTCTAACAATGTCCGAAGGTTTTCATTGTTAGAATTTATCGTTTTTTAATTTTTCTTCTTTTTTTTTTCATTTTTTTCATATGTTTCCTTGTGAAAAATTACATATAATGACCAAAGAAAAGGAAACTTTCATATGGACGTTGAAGTGATACCATCCAAAACATAGAGTTCATTTGGAATCCATTCAATGAAATTCACCATTGAGATTGGTTGCATGTAGATATTGAAATGATGACCAACAATATTAAATATACCTTCGTTGTGATTGACCATGCATAATTCATAGCACCACTGCTACAAGAAATCTCGATCTCATTTATCTCATGCCACTATATCTGAAAGCTACTTGTAGAACTTAAAAATACATTCCCAATCACTTGGTTGAAATAATTACTTACAATAGAAGCAATCTTCCAAAGATAAGGCTATGTCTAGGAAAGACCAATAATAGTCTTGTAACTTATCCAATATGTCCATATAGCTTAGATAGGTGGATGAAACAATCTTGATGTTGAAGTGTGATGTATTATAATGTGTGCAAGCTCTGTGTTCATGTCTTCAAGTGGTCTTTGGATCTATGGCTTGTGAAAATTTAGCCAAGAACATAGTATCTTATTTCTCATACACCGAGTTGCATGTTGTCCTCCACATGATCTGGCATCAATGTTGATATTGAAGAGAACTTTTTTCCATGAATGTTGAACACCTCACCCAATAATCCTCTTGTGGTTTCCAAGAGAGAGAAACATAAAGGAAATTGGATGTTCATCATACAACTAGCACAAGCAAAAAAAAGTGTCTTTTAAATGCTCATGTAGAGAAGTATCATCAATTAGTATTGGTGCAAAAGTCTAGGATAACTAGACAAGAAACCTGAAACCATACTTTCAAGACCAAGCTTATCAAGTATAGTAATGCAATATTATCTTGTTAATAACTCCACCATTAATTTATTAGAAAATGAAAGGTAGAGTTATTAATATGAATATTTGATAATAATAAAATGAATGAAGAAATAGTATTATAATGAATTCCTACGTGGACACAAAATTAACACAAGTTCATGCATAACTTGTTTTGGTCCAAATATCACACACTTGGTTTTATTGGAAGGGCCAAAGAAACAATTAATGAAAGCATTATTAAAAATCAGCCCAAGATTTTCAAAACTCAAGGGATTTACCCCAAACTTAACTTCATACTGCAAAATCATGAGGGAATTAGGACAATCCAAAGAATCAAGAGAAACAATGATATGTAATAATACTTTGAGACATGAACAATAGTCATTTATAACATGTTTGGTATGTTCATTAATACATTCAAACCCATCTAGTTGTGTTTAGTCATAAAATCAAGTATTGGTGGTGTAGACACTTAAAAATATCCTGAATGATATCATACACTCGAATCGGATATACTAACATCGCTTCATCTTGAAACCTATCCTCTTCTTGCTTAATTAATTAAATTAGCCTAGCTATTTAATTAATTGCATCATTTTCATCCATTAATCTAATTAGGTTAATTCACCCCCTTTCATGCTAACATTTCATTGTATTAAATTGAATAAATCAAATTATTTAATTTAAATCCTAAAGTCCTCTTATTTAATTAAACAACTCTAAGTTATTTAATTAAATATCATATCACTTTCCCCTTTTTTCATTAAATCATTTATTTAATGAATATCCTATTTCTCCTAATTTGCATAATTTAAACTTGGTTTTAATTATCAAATTACTAATTAAATCCAATCCTCCCACTTGTAAGGGAATATTCCTCCTTTGCACATTCCTCCAAAAATATTCCCATGAAATATTCCTTTTCACCATTTAATTTGGTTTTAATTAACTAAATATCTAATTTTCCTCACCCATGAGAATATTCTCTTTCTTCACTCATTTGGAAAAAGGGAATATTCCTTTTTGAAACAAACTTTCAACAAGACTTCTTGTGAAATTTTTGAGAGTGTGTTTGTTTGGATGAATGTAAGCCCTTGATTAAATATCATCTTGCATCCTCAACCCTTGATGGGAATTCATGATCCTTGCCTCCATCTTCCTTCCTTTTTTACCATTGATTATCTTTTTCAATCTTAGCCCTTCATTTCTCATTTGTCTTCCTATAAATAGGTCACTATTTGGAGACAAATGGATCCATATTTTAAGAGAAAACTTATGCTGTTACAATCACTTTCACTTGCACTCATATTTAGCACATTTTTTAGCATATTTTTAGCTTAATTTACTTGCATCATTAGCTTAGCATCCACTAATGGCTTCCATGGTAACATAGATACATCCATTTAGCCTATTTCATAATTAGGGTTTTAATATTTTTAGGTTTATATCCATTTAGATTAGCTTTACATACACCCATATCGATCATCTTAGCCTACATCATGTTAAAATAGCTTTAAATTATGTTTTTGTATACATCTATCATTAGTTTTGTCAATTCTCTTAAATAGAATCAATCAAAATAGGCTCATTTATCCACGAGATTGGTAAAAGGTCGCCATTCCACATCAATGTGACACCACTCACCCAATAGGATAAGTTTCAATGGATTAGAATAGGGGTTTATGAAGCTTTTGTGTTTTTAATATGTTAGTTTTAATGGATTCTTAGTTTAGTTTTGAATTGAATGATCTTATTGGGGCTAATGTTTAGTGGCTTGAATATACTTTGAATCCTCATTGATCAAGTGTAGTCAGCCCATACTAAGTTTTTGGTCATATTTTGGTGCTAGAAGGAGGGCATGAACTAACCAATCTGATGAATTTCTTGTTAAATCTTTGTTTTGTTTGTGTTTTTAGGTACGCCACTATTGATAAATCACTGACACACCTTGGGTGCGTCACTATACAATAACACATTTGATTTTTAAAACAACGACACATGATTAATTTAGCAACACATATTAAATTTCTTCACCACACATTTAAATAGCGATGCTAAGCTAATTTTTCATCATGCCTTAACTTTTTATTTAGCGACGCAATTGATATATCAACACATTTTATGTCATTGGTTTCTGCAGACTGACGCCATCAATTTTCTAGTATAACGACACACTTGCTATATGGCGATGCTATTGATGAAATTCAATGATGCCATTGATTTCAACGTTGTGATTTACTGGTAAATAGAAACTAAACATGAATTTTGACATGTGCTTTAATTTTTTTGCTTTATCTGATCACTAACATGTCCCTAAATTCTCATTTTTTGTTTTTAGGCTAATTGGTTTTGTAGATTTGGATGATAAAACTTGAAGTGAAGAAACATACTATTGTCATTTGATTTCATAATTGTAACCCATTTATGATGATTTATTTCACATTTTAGGACCAAGCTAGATTTCTTTTGGGCTTTAAAATGAATGTTCAAATTGGTTAAAACTGAACCCTCACATCATTTTGCTTGTTGGTTTAAAATTGAACAACACATTCTTCACACTTCAAATTGGTGTTTAAAATAAACTCTTTTTTCTATGATGGATTAAAATGAACATGTGTCTAAATTTCTTGAGTAGGCTTGTTATGAGTATCCACTCCCCTTGCGCTTCGTGTGATCTTGGGTGGAGAGAAACAAAAAAGTATACTTTTTCTTGTTGGAAGAACTTATCCTCTCCCCTTGCACCTTTTGGTAATCTTGGGTGATGAAAGTAATTTTACATTTCAAATATGTGTTACCTTTAGCAAGCTTGCCTCCCAACTTGTGAGGGAACGATCCAAGCAGTTCTTTTTTTTCTAATTTAATTTAATTTATTTTTTCCAACCTTGAATTTGCAGCAAAAGTGTAGGCAAAAGTTAACTTATACAGCTTAGAACTTGCAGCATAAAAAAAAACAACAATTATAGTTGGTCTATACATGAACAACTGAACAATACATTGGAATACATATGAACAACTAGATAAAAGAGTGTTGAAAGAAAATATCTCTTGCAACTCAATCCATGATATAAATATTTGGCATGACGAAAGTCATTGACCAACTAGTGTAGTTACACTATATTGACAATCATCTCCTCTAGTATCTGTGTGATATGCCAAAACCATTAGATGTTTCTAAGCATTGGCAGTCCTCTTAATTGAGTGAATTCTCCATATATGTATAGCACTAGTTTATCCTGAGTATGGTCATTAAAATCCTTGTTTGTAGTGGCTAACCAAGTCCAAATTGCTAAAACGTATTTTAAGGTAGTGCATTGGAGTAGCATTGCTCCAAGAAGTTACTTACCATGTTTAGTTTTTGATTGAGGCAATAAATAAAATGGGGAAGGGACTCCTTTTCTTGGTGTGTTAAGATGTTACATTTCCTTGACATAGCCTATTTGTCCATTTCATCTTCTTGGATTAATCATCTCTTCTGATGGTTGGTGAGCCTACTAATAAATACTTACCTGCTCTATCTAGGATCGTAAATTCTTGAGAGTCGGTTTAACACTTCCTTGGTTCCAAAATAATTGCAACCAAACATCCACGAGTCTTTTAAAGATTCCAAACCCTTTGGTCTAAGTATTGATACCCTTTGACAAAACCTTTATATTGATGCTTGTCCTAAGGATTTATTCTTATAGAATTCTAAATATTTTGGTTTACATCTCAATCCATACTTCCCAAAGTTAATCTTGGTAACTATTCCCGTAACTTCATCCTTTTCACAAAATGGACCTTGTGAAATTTGTGATGTTTTTGGTATAGACATTTAGTTTGAACTTAATCAAGACAAGTGTTTGTGGTAAAAGAAACTAATTTAAGCAAGATAAATTAAACAAATTGAACCCCACATGACCATTTGGCATCTGATCACTTTGGTTGAACAACCTAACCTTATGCCTGCTATCATTCAACCAAAATTTGAACTAATTGAGGGAGAACAAACAAATATAATTAGTAGTTTGAGAAGCTTCTCTTTTGAAACAAAGGAAACACCAAGTCAGTGGAGAAACACATCAAACATCTTAGACTAACAAGAGGAACATGTCGATATTATGGCCGAAAGGCCCATATTACCACTTCCCACGTGACAATAAATATCCTCTTTTCCCACAATCTTAGGCTTCTCTAAATTATCTCTCACAAAATCAAAATCCCCAAGAGAAGGTCTACATGTCATCACTTCAAACTTAGGAATCATAGTAAAAAATCTATCAATAGACACCTTGTCTAGCTATTTACCGCAACAAGAACATTTTGGTAAGGAATTTTTATAGATGTGTCTCAATGAATGATCCTGAAATGTATGCTCAATATGAACCCCTCATTTAAATAAAAAACTCATCTTTTGGATTGAGTTACTTCTAAAGTTCTAGCATCTTTCTCACTACCTTGGTCTTGGAAAAATAAAGTTCACTCTAGGTCAACATTGGGTCAAACATTTCATCCACCCCCTTTTATCAAAACTCATCCTTCACCTCACCAAAATTTGTAAAATTTTGAATACACCAACACTTTGGACTTATACATCAATCAGCCAAACCTCTAACTTAGCTACTTTGTTTGTGAAATGAATCCTTTCCCATGCACCTAGTTCAGTTAGTTATCATCTTTGGACTAGTTTATCTTGAAGGTCATGAGTCTACCCTAAAGATTCAGAAGTTCATAAACATCTTTTATCCAAAAATAAAAACATAAAACTTAAGTCAAAAGTGTTATCCTAGAATGTTTACAAAGATCACTCCCTGCATCATTCATCTTTTCATCTCCCATTATCACCATTGCTCCAAAAAGACTTAGAGCATCCCTTCTACCTATATTTGACTCATCTAGAGAGTTTAAACATTACAAATCTCAACACAACTCTCCCATAGGTGACCCAAAATTTATGGTAAAGACAAGATCACAACATAAGAGAATCATGGAGAAAACCAAATCCACATTCACCTCAAGTGATCCCAATCCTCAATAATTTATCAAAGAAGTCAAGTTACCCCATCACAACAACCCTCATCTCCATCAGAACCATATGAGATAGAAGAAATTATGAACAACCCATTTGAATTTACTAAGGAAGAAATCATGGAGTAAAAAAAAGAACATCAAGACTTAGAAAATGTAGCTCCAATTTCCCCATATTTTTTTGTGCAACCTCTAACACAAGGCTTAATGACTCCATCACTAGGGATAAATAAGGCATCCATTCCTAGTATTGCAACTAGTCTTGTTAAATACTTTGGCCATAATATTCCATTTGAAAGAAACACACTTGTGGGGACTGTCAACACCAATCCATCCACCACTTGGACACCAATATTTGGTGTTTCTACCATTCCCGAACACCCCTTGCATCAACATAAACCACTTACACTTCATGAATCAATGACAACCTCAACATATCAAGAGTACTCCTCTTCATCCATCCCCACAACTACCACAAGTGTGCCCAAAATCACACAAGGTAGTATAGGCCAATTGTCTCAAATAGATCAACAAGGGCATGCCAATACCCTTACACAAAATCAACCCATAACGCAAATAGGGAAATCTTCATCCAACCCCCCCTTTTGGTTCATCCACACCATTGGTTTCACAAAACATGTCTATCCCATCCATCACCAAATCAACTCAAAACAATCCCTTGGTCACAAACCCCATCAACCAAGGTAACACCTTGGTCCCACCTCAAATACAACAAGGGAACCCCCTACTCTTTGGACAAGAAAAATATTCCAATCAATTACAAGGGTTGAGCATTCCATTACCATCACAATACATAATGGAACCATCATCATATTTCTCGTCGATCCCTCCCATCATGAAAAATAAAATGGTACCTCAAGCTTACATTCCTCCATCCCAATCCACCATCTTGCAAGGAATGTTAAACCAAGGGAACCCCCAACCTCTCATCAACAACCTACTACCCGCACAAAACATCAACTCATCACATATATCCCAACAACCAACTGATCCTAAATTGAAAACACATGAATTAATTTACAACAAGCACAATAGGCTTATCAACAAGTCATCCAACAACAACAACAACAAGCATCCTTAGCAACACAACAAGAAACCCTAATAGAAAAACAACAGTAGCAACAACAACAAGTAGCCTTAGTAGCACAACAAGCAGCCCTAAAAACACAACAATAGTAGCAACAACAATAAGAAGCCTTAGCAACACAACAATAGCAGCAACAACAACAAGTAGCCCTATTAGCACAACAATAATAATGGCAACAACATCAAGCAGCCTTAGTAGCACAACAAACAACAAAAAAAATCCTAACATCAAGTAACCTTAGCAACCCAACAACACTAGCAAGGACAACAAAAAACATTAGTAGTCCAACAACAAAAACAAGCCCAATAACAATAACAACAAGGTTCCTACTATAATCCTCAATAGAACATTGTCAATACAAACATGTTAGAAACATATACACCAATACCACAATCACCTCTGCAATACCCCACCCATTCATACACACCATACAACACACCATCATATTAGAATCCCACATACAATCCATGCTCAATCCCACAATATGCAACATATGTTCCTCCACCAAACCCACAAGATGATTTAGCATCACAAATTAAGGCGTTATTACAAGAAATGCAAGATCTATGAATGGGAAAAATGAAGAAGCCCCATACATAGAACCTATGTCCTTATGCATTTGATCAAAATATCGCAATAGTATCGTTCCCTCCTAGTTTTGAAATCCAAAAATTCAATAAATACAAAGGGAGAGGAAGTCCATTGGACTAGGGATAACTTTAAGAACCCCCCCCCTCGGAAAAGGTGTAAAATCTTCCCTTTTATTTGAAAAAAGTTATTAATTTTCCTGGTGAATCTTATGTACATTATTAAAAAAATAAAAAAATCCTGGCGAATCTTAATGAATAATTGGTAAAAATAATAATCACAGTGGGGAATCCTAGTGAATAATCACTAAAAATACTAATTTTTCAATGGTGAATCTCTCCTTTAAAAATTTGCATAGTTGGTCGGTGCAGTTCCCCCATATTTTTTTGTGGTTTTTTTAATATTGAAGTAGGGGCCATGGGGCGACAGCCACCAGTGAGGTCAAGGGGGAAAATCCCCCTTGTGGGGGTTGAGGAGGCAACACCCCCTCGTGAGGTCCAAGGATAGCGGCCCCTACACGCTCCCAACACATAGATTAAGCATTTTTTAAAATTCTCACTTAAAAAAAAGACTATATGAAAAGTGAAATTGTTACCATCAATTAGCTTTTTAATCAAATGGCTACAGGTTAATTCTGTGACTTTATATGCATGTGCCTTTTAAAAATCTTGTTGAGGCCTGGAATTTGTTTTGGGCCACATGATTAAAGCTAATCGTGTGGCCCAAAACAAATTACGGGCCTCAACAAGCCTTTTAAAATGCACATGCATATAAAGTCACGGAATCAACCTGCAACCACCCGATTAAAAAGTTAATCGATGGCAATAAATAAAAAACCTATTCAAGGATAAAATATCCCTAAAATGAAATAGTAATTTATTATTAGTGGCAATATTGCCCCAAAATTAATGGTAGGAATATAATATTACTGGCGAATATAATTAATATTTGTAATTACAGTATAAAATATTGGCGAATCAGTTCCAATGATGTATTGTTTAAAAAATAATGCATAGGCAAATTAATCGAGACAATTATTTTTTTGTTAAAACCTGGTGATTCAACATCCTTTTTAGCTTGTACTATTCGCCATTTCTGGAGGTCTTGATTTCAATTATTCGTCGATTGGTGAAGATTCACCACTAAAGTTTTCCCTACATTGGACCATATCAAAGTTTCATGTCATGTGTATGGAGGTCACCTACAATGAGTCCTATTTGATGCACCTCTTTCCTTGAAGCTTGACAAGCCCAACCATTGAATGGTTTTCTCAATTGCCTCTAGGTATCAAATCCTTCCAAGAAATCACTGACAAATTCATAGATCACTTCTCCTTTAATCTTGACATGGACGTAAGCCTAGAAGAGTTGTACACTCTCAAACAAAACAAAGGAGAATCTTTCACCATTTTCTTACAACGTTGGAGACAAAGGGCTAGTAAGAGCAAGTGGCCAATTCCCAATAAGAAACAAGTAGGGATCATCATAGAGAATTTAGATCCAGATCTATCCTTCCACTTAAACATGCAATGCATTACCTCTTATGATGAGATTGACCCTAGAGCCCTTAACATCAAGAGATCTCTAATGAGAAACAAAGGGTTAGTAAGAGCAAGTGGCTAATTCCCAATGAGCAACAAGTAGGGATCATCATAGCGAATTTAGATCTAGATCTATCCTCCCGCTTAAAGATGCAATGCATTACATCTTATGAAGAGCTTGTCCCTAGATCCCTTAACATCAATAGATCTCTAATATCATAGGGAAATACTCAAGCCTATAAGGACAACTACCCATCAACCAATTCAAATGATACACATTGTGTTTGGGCTAAGAACACGAATGTAACGAATGATGGTTTTTGGGGATACGAGATGGTTCTATCATCATAGAATGGACGTCTAAGACAACAGTGCCTTAGTGATTTTTATTTCTTCAAATCACATCAAAGACACAAACTATGCCATAAAGCGAAAACAGGCACAATGGATCCCCCATTAATCTTTCTGAGAAAAGTAAATACATAACTTATAAAAAATTCAACACAAGCACATATTCAGATAGCAAAATAAAACAACATGAAAGAAAAACATATGGACACATAGATTTAAGTGGGGAAAACCTTTTCAAGTAAAAAACCCCACCCTCCAAAACACTTCGCTCAAACTATATTATTCAGCAACAAACAATTACAATACAATATCATAACTATGTTCTTCAGAATATTACATCCTGTCCATCTGGAGAATGTAGACAAAACAATATTCAAAACTTTCACACAGTTACAATGTCTTTAAACAACATGCTATGTAGATTCCCTTCAGCTCCTCAGTTGACTATCACAGCCAGCCTCACGACCAGTCCAGCCTCAAGGCATCTTAGGTTTACATCTTCTCAGAATTGAGAGACTAAGTGTTCATGGTAAAGACCGCTTGAACACTCTCAGCCTCTCACTCTTCACTCATTATCCTTTATCGTGCACACGAGATTATATTATAATCTCTTACCGTGTGCCTACCTGTTCTGCCTATTCAAGCAATCAACGATCATCAGGATATTTAATTATCCCACCTGCAAGCTTCCATCACTCTCTGATAGCGTGCACCATCTTCTATAAACATCGAGCCGCCTAACATTAAAATAAAGCTACCTATCACAATCAGAAAATAAAATTTCAGCCAATCAAATCTTAAAGATCTTGCCACGTGTCACTTTCACATTCGTTCGTCGCTTTGACCTTTGGTCAAACTCGGTCAAGCTCAGTCGGCCGAGCTCGAAGCTCATCTCTATCTTCCACCGTGCTACCGCTCTGAGTCCAAACACCCACTGCGGTATGGCAGTGAGCCCATGTCGACCCTCGGCCTCCAACCGCGCTACCGCTAGGCTTGGCTTCGCCCACTATAGTATGGAGGCAACCGCTAGATAGACCGCCACAGTCACACTTGCACTACTACGGAGGCTTCTAGGCCACCCTGCTGTAGGGCAATGACCGCCCTGGCAGACCACCAACGGTCATACCACGTCACCCCAGCTTAACAAACAATCATTTTCGGTATAGCGGTAAGCACCATCGCTGACCACCATGATTTCACCATGCCACCGCACTCTGACTGCCAGACCTCCACAGTGAGGTGGTAGCTGCTATCGCTGACTGCCAGCCATCCACCGCAGCCACCGTGACTTCCCTGAGCACTGCCTGCAGTAAGGTGGTAACTGTCACCAGACCATCGCCCTTCAACCATGCCACCATGCCACCAACGAGCAACCACCATGGTAAGGAGGTAAGGCCTTTATCTACCAACGCGTCACCAACTGTGCTACCTCGCCACCTCCGAGCGAACCCTATGGTATGGCGATAACCGCCACGTCGATTGTCATCACTCACTGTGCCACTGCGAGTCTAGAAGAAGACCGTCACGGTAGGGTGGTAACACCACCCAATCGCCAGACCAAGCAAGGTGGCTCATGGTAAAGCGGTGAACTGCACAACTGCGCCACCAAGGCAAGCTTGCAGTGATAAGTTGGTAAGGGCCAAAAACATGAAGAAATCGGCCAAGTCTTCAAGGGAAACTAGAATGTTGAGGCATAGATTTCCCAACAATCTCCCACTTGAATAAGACATACTGGCTTCCTCCAAAATGCGAACAAGGACCACCACCATGCTTTCATGCTCCAACCAAGACACCTGCAATGACATTTGATAAATGTCCACCATCGCAAGCTATAGCTCCAAACATCCAACACAGGAAAAAGGAACAAGCCAAGGCATATATGCACCAGTCTCCGGAACACAAGCATCAGATCCTTCAGGCAAAAAAGGCATAACAATAGCAACAATGAATCACAATGCGAACACGGAATGAGAAACCATTCTCTAGAACAAGATAAACCATCAGCTAGAAAAGCAACCATAAAACTGACTACCCTCATCCAATTGACCAAACCCACGTGGCTGAAAACCAGCACCCACAGCTCGTGCTAATTCATCCAACCACCCATACCTCTCGATATGAACATCATTGAACTCATACCATCACACAACCAACCCATCAACAACAAATACAAGCACCATGTGTCAACTAGTCAAATGACCAAGCATGTCCAAGTACTCCCACTGCAAAGGTACTATCCAGATGAATGAAGAAAAGCACCATCACACGTGATCCATGCATACCAAGTCCACCAAACTCTACACATAGAAAAGAGTAACCATGTAGTTACGAGGAACACCCACACTAATATGCACAACCTGCAACCACCTACTGCAAGAAACATTTCTCTCAATAGTCTTCCACATTCTTCCAAGGTTCCATATCTTACTGAAGAAGGAAACACAAGAACCACGACTTCACATAAATCTAAATTCATATGAACATTAAGGAAGAAAAGACCAAAATAGAGAGAAACAACAAATCATAACGTGTAGCATCCTCCTACATACACTTCTAAGTGCCAGTTGTGTCAAGAATGATCTTCTTCACATCCCAAGGGAAATGCCTTAACAATATCCAACAACTTCCATGAATGTAAGCATCTCAAAAGAAGATCAGACTAACCCATATAAACATCTCCTATCAGTCCTTAAAAGCACAAGGATATACACTATGTTGTCCACCTTCCATTATGAATCCTCCAAAATTTTAAAACAACAACTCAAGATTCATAACTATGAAAGATAAAGCATATCACATATCTGAAAGCTATAATGGGAAAATACCTTTCAAATAAACTTCACTATCGAGTAGACCAAGAATAAAGAGATGCTCCTCCAAGATATACAAGCCACCATGACTTACCCAAGAGCAATCTCCTCACCGATCTTTGTTGAACTCGCATTCAACCAAGGTGTAGGCTACTTGGACTTTCAACTATAACCAACAACATTCTTAAGAGAATTTTAGCTTCACCTTATTCTCCATGCATCCATGAGCACCAGAAAACTGCCATCTCATGTTGACTCCAATCTGCATTACTACACTTAACATGAAGTCCTCCAGCATATGACCAAAGTACTCAAAACATAGAGAAACACCAGACCACTGTCAAAGCTCCTAAACGTAGGAGCAGGAACTTATCATGACACCATGATCTTACACATCCCTCTTAGGAGATACCCTACTTCAAGTGAACAAGCTATGGTCTCAAGAGCAATGCATCATGTCAAAACTCTAATGTACAACAAGAGTATACATGACATCAAGCAAACACAACTCTAAACCAACATCACCTGTCAAGCACCACCAACATCTTAGCCAAAGACTACCAACGTCCTCCATGGCTCTAAGATGTTGCACACCTTCAAATAGTGACCATGCAGATGCAAAAGAACTCTTCTATAGCAATAGGATCTAAGAGTCCCACCAGAAGCATCTACAACACCAAAGAAGATCATTCATCACCAAATAATGAATCCACAATCACTGCTAAAGCTCCCACTGAACCATGACCGACTACCTACTAATCCAAACAACCTCCAGGTACAATCGACAACATGTCCATCAGACAACAAAGCCAAACAACACCAAGATTAGTAGATCACGTAGACCACACCAACACTGTCAAGAGCTTACACAAGCTAGTGTACCAAGCTCTCCATGACATCATGATTCACATGCTACTGGTCCATAACCGACTATTCAAGTACTCAATCAACATTCCTCCTCTCATCTCAAAACAGCCATGCCAATGCACAAGTGACCATAGACGAGGTCAGCTAATAGATCTGCACCACACTGTTACAACCTCGTGGATATTGACAGTCCACTTTTGAGTTGTCTCACAACAAACATGTAGGTAAGGACAGCCCACAACATTGCACAACTCGTGGATGCAACCAATGAAACCTGCAAATCTATCATCGCACTGGAAACTGTAAAACTAAGATCATCAAAGAGAAAAACCAAAGCAGACAAACATGAATCAAATACCAAATCAACAATAGATCCGATTTGCCAATCACCTACACAACTCAAGCACCATAGTCTAGGAAACCAGCAAAGCAAATTCCACAAGAATGTTGAATGAAAAACACATACTAGCATTCCCATGCAGAGAAGACATCACACCTCCTCAAAACATGTTGAACTATAATTATCTCATCCAGTCACACCCCAGAAGCCAGGGTCTAGAAAAATAGTTGAACAACAACTCCAAAAACCACAAGTTTTCCTTGACCATGTAAAACCTACAAAACCACAGTGTTTATAAAACACCCATGCACCTCCATATTCACTGCTCATTTGGACAACCCAAGAGTCTGCACATAACCAGCATGGTTAACCAAAACAATGAAAAACATGAATATGCATCATAGAATTTTTAGGAAAATCTACAAAAAACCTTCAAAGCCTAAGATATGAATCTGACACATTTGAGTGTAAGATACAGGTAAGTAGGAACAACGGGTCCATTTCAGACTAGTTCCAAAACCACAACCAAGCACAATAATACGAGAGAGCTACAAAAGTTACAGACCACCCAGATCAACTTCATAGCCTTCATCCAATTAGAGCAACAGAGAAAATGCCTTCAGTGCTAAGTCAGAACACTCAGCACAAGAAAAATGCTCCATGGATGAACAACAACACAAGCAACTGCATATCGCTAGGGAGCCTCTCGCACAGACACCCAGTATGAAACCACACTCTGCTGCAACACAACCATAAGCATACCTCACACCCCATGCATCAGGATCATTTTCTGCCAACCAAGAGCCTCAGACCACATCGCTGCAATATGATCAACTCCAGTATCTCCAATGTCTTTCAAGCTATGTGTTGAATCAAAGAAGCAGGAACTTCCACTCATCGAAGGATCAAACAACAATAGATTCCTTCAGATTTTCTCAAGCTTGCCAGGCTAATTAATCTTCACATGAGAAATGCCTAGAACTTCAGTAACCAAGGGAAGGCTCTGACACCACTTGTTGGTATCATCAAGCCTTGACCTCCCTTAACTAGCTCTGATACCACTTTTTGGGGATACGAGATGGGTCTATCATCATAGAATGGATGTCTAAGACAACAGTGCCTTAGTGATTTTCATTTCTTCAAATCACATCAAAGACACAAACTATGCCATAAAGCGGAAATAGGCATACTGGATCTTCCATTAATCTTTCTGGGAAAAGTAAATGCATAACTTATAATAGATTCAACACAAGCATAGATTCAGATAGAAGAATCAAACAACATGAAAGAGAAACATATGGACACACAGATTTACGTGGGGAAAACCTTTTTAGGTAAAAAACCCCACCCTCCAAAACATTTAGCTCAAATTGTATTATTCAGCAACAAACAGTTACAATACTATCTTAGAACTATGCTCTTCAGAAGAATACATCTTGTCCATCTGGAGAATGAAGGAAACACAATATTTAGAACCTTCACATAGTTACAATGTCTTAAAACGACATACTATGTAGATTCCCTTCAACTCCTCAATTGACTGTCACAACTAGCCCAGCCTCAAGGCATCTCAGGTTTACATCTTCTCAGAACTGAGAGACTAAGTGTTCCTGGTTAAGACCGCTCAAACTCTCTCAGCCTCTCACTCTTCGCTCAGTATCCTTTATCGTGCACACAAGATTACTTTATAATATATTACTATGTGCCTACCTGTTCTGCCTGTTCAAGCAATCAATGGTCATCAAGATATTTAATTATCCCACCTACAAGCTTTCATCACTCTTTAATAATGTGCACCATCTTCTGAAGACATCGATCCACCCAACATTGAAATAGTGTATCCTATCGCAATCAGAAAATAAAATTTCGGCCAATCAAATCTTAAAGATCTTGCCACGTGTCACTTTCACATTCGTTTGCTACTTTGACCTCTGGTCAAACTCGGTCAAGCTCAGTCGGCCGAGCTCCGAGATCATCTCTGTCTACCACCGTGCTACCGCTCTGAGTCCAAACACCCACCGCGGTATGGCGGTGAACCCATGTCGACACTCGGCCTCCAACTATGCTACCGTTGGGCTTGGCTTTTCCCAATGCAGTATGGTGGTAACCGCCAGACAGACTGCCATGGTCACACCCATGCTACCGTGGAGGTCGTCATGCCACCCTGCGATAGGGCAGTGAGTACCCTGGCAAACCGCCAGCAGTCATACCACGTCACCACGGCTTAACAAACAAGCCTTCGCGGTATAGCAATAAGCACCATCAGTGACCGCCACAATTTCACTATGGCACCGCACTCTGACCACCAAACCTCCACGGTGAGGCAGTAGCTACTATTGTTGACCACCAACCATCCACTATAGCCACTGTGACTTCCTCGAGTACCACCTGCAGTAAGGTGGTAACCATCACCAGACCGCCGCCCTTCAACCGCACCACCGCACCACCAACGAGCAACCACCACGGTAAGGAGGTATGGCCTTGCTCCGCCAATGTGCTTCCATCGGTGCTACCTCGCCACCTCCGAGCGAACCCTGCAGTATGCCAGTAACCACCACGTCGACTGTCACCAGTCACTGCGCCACCGCTAGTCCAAAAGAAGACCGCTATGGTAGGGAGGTAACACCTCCCAACCGCCAGACCAAGCAAGGTGGCCCATGGTAAAGCGGTGAACTACACAACTATGCCACTAAGGTAAGCTTATAGTTGTAAGGCGGTAAGGGCTAGAAATATGAAAAAATTGGCCAAGTCTTCAAGGGAAACTAGAATGTTGAGGCATAAATTTCCCAACAATGGTGTGGTAGATGCTAAGGTGGTCCTAATTTCTCCTAGGCCAAACAACAATCAAATAGTCAACGTTCAACCCATTATGCAACAAAAAACACCATCACAAAACAATCAGATCGACAACACTGAAACTCAACAAAGATGAACCCCTAACAAGAAAAAGTACCTGAAATGCAAATACACGCAGTTGTCAGAACCTATTGAAACCATCATGAAGAAATTGGTAGAGTCAAATTAATAATACTTCCTAATTTTGAAAACTACCAAGAACCACATGATAAACCACCCTGGTACAACGAAAAATGATCTTTATGACTTTCACAAAATCAAAGGGCACAAATCATCAAACTGCATGAAGCTCAAGAATATTATCCAAGATCTTATAGAGAGTGAATCCATATCTATTGAGGTACTAGCCGACAACTAGGATATTAAGATATACAAGAACTGTATGCCAAATCATAGCAAAGGAAACAACACTAGAAAAGCTATGGATTACACAAATGTACAACATACTTGTTCCAATGTGTTCGCTTCCTATGATAGTGTCATCACTTTCGTCACCATCAAAGGGCCTAGTGCGGAGTGTGGAGTCACCACACGATGTGGAAAGGTCACCATCCAAGGAGTCCCAACTCAATCTAGGGTACAACCTACTTTTCCTATATCAAACCCTAGCAAGTACAATCTCCTAGATTAGCTTAAGAATACCCCCACATAAATTTCTATCTTAGAACTATTGAGGCTATCCCCCGCACATTATGAAATCTTAGAGAAGGCTTTATCTTCATCATTCATCCCCGAGGATATTAATATAGAAAAATTTCAAGCTATGGTAGGGCATATCACTGATCATCTTCTCACCTTCTCAAAACGAGACCTACCATCGCAACCATCTCATAATCATGCTTTGCACCTTGAGGTCATTATCCATAAGAACAAAGTTAAAAGATTCTTAGTAGCTGGAGGTGTTGGTCTAAACATTTTCACCCTTCAGTTGATCAAAAAATTGGGCTATTTAGAAGATACTATTGAGAAAGCAAATAGTACCACCATCAAAGCATATGATCAGGAGTGGGTATCACGAAGCATCATCGCACTACCCATACAAGTGGGACCCATCATTGCATAAACTACATGCCAAGTGTTAGACCTTTATCTCTCCTATAACATCCTACTTGGCCGACCATGGATCCATGCCCTAAAATATGTAGCTCTGACCTATCATCAATGTGTAAAGTTTCCTTTTGAGGGCAGAGAAGTTCCCATCCATGGAGATCCTGAACCTTTTTACTATTGCAAGAACCTTGAGGCTAAGTTCTATAAGATATCCCAGATTCCTAAAAAAGATGAAGGGCCTACAACATCTTCCTCATTTGTTGACCCATCGTCCCTTGCATGTACCTCAGAAACAAAAACACCCATTGTGCAGAACATTCTTGACATCAAAATAGTGATCCAAGATAATGGTTTTGGAAACTATAAATTAATGAAGAACAATTTTGTGTTGGGAGAGCTACCTCTTTCTCCCAAATCTCATGGGAAACCTGTTGAGAAATTATGTCTCAACTTCCAGCTTGAAGTCCTCGTTTTCATGCCTTGGTGATTTTGTGTTGTTTACAAGGTTCTGGCGGAGGTGGAGCCAGGATGGAACTTGGCATTGTTCTATTTGCCTAAGTTCCGAGTCTCTGGCAGAGGCGGAACCAGGATGGAACTTGGCATTGTTCTGTTTGCCTAAGTTCTGGGTTTCGGTTCTCGTTCCTGCTCCAACTCCGCTTCCTACCGTTTGTTTCTTCTCGCTTCGCTTCGCAGGTTCTGGTGGAGGTGGAACTAGTTTTGGAAGTTGGCAATGTCCATTTGACAGGTTCCTGTTTCAGTTTCTATTTCGACTCCGGGTCCGACTCCTACTTTTGTGATCTGGTTCTTCTGGATGTTTGGATTCTACTCGGGGTGTTTTCCTCTGCCTTGTCCTGGTTCTAGATTATTGTTTCTTGCAGTTGGCGGAGGCGGAACTAGAAACGGATTGGTTCCTGATCTTGGACTTTTGGTAAAGTCCTATTTTTGTTCCTATTCCGTCCCCAACTCCGACTTCGGTCTTTTGTGTTCTCATCTTGGTTTGACCCTGGGTTGACTTTACCTAGTCAGAATTGTTTTCGATGAGTTCCCCTTTGCCGTGGGCGGACGCGGAACCGAATTGGTTCCTGAACTTGTAATTTCGGTGGAGTCATGTTTTGACTCCAATTCTGACTTTGACTCCGACTCCGACTCCGGCAGTGTGTATTTTCGGTGGAGTCATGTTTCGACTCTTGTTCTGACTCCGACTCCGACAGTGTGTATTTTCAGTGGAGCCATGTTTCTACTCTTGTTTTGAATCCAACTCCGGTAGTGCTATTTATGACTTGAAGTCTTGGTCGCGCTCGATGTCTATTTGACCGTTTTGGTTGCTCTGTCAGCTACGATTGCTGATGGGTCTTGGACGCGTGGCACCTGCTTGAATAGTGATTGGACAGATACCAAGATAGTTATTGTGGCAGTTGCATTTGTCAATGAAGGGTGGCAATCTCAACTGTTTTGAGTAATGGCTTTGAATGCAATGATGGCTTGTTGCAGGAGATCTGTCAGATCCGACCAGTTGCGTGATTTGAGGATGGACTTCATTGCTCTTCTGAGTCGGTTACATATGGATGAGAGATGTGTTATTTCTCAGAAGTTAGACAAGTTGGGTTGAGTCGTGAAGTTGCAGAGCAAGTTGAAGTCACAAGTTGAAGAACAAAAAGGACATGAGTTCTTGAAGAGGGTTTTGAACTGTATGTTGTGAAAACATTGTAACAGTGGATCTGAATCTCTCTAGGTGATTGTGAGCTGAGCAAAGAAGTCTGGATATTGTATGTAATCAATTCATTATTGTAATACAATTGATTTGACTTTGTGTGGTGGGTTTTTTGCCTGAAAGGGTTTTCCCACGTAAATACTGTGTCATCTTTGTTTGATTATCTTTCTGGTTTCTCATTGCCATGGTTGTATGCATCTCTATAAGTTTTAGAAACTGTTAGTTTTTCATTTTTGCTTCTCTCCCCTATAGTAAAGGTGTTAAGGGAATGTATTCCGCACTGTTGGGTCATTAGATCCGCATTCTTTTCCCTTCAAAACCCACACCTATCAACAAAGAGGTCAAAACAATAAAGATGATAGATACCACCTTCACCAAGTGGGGGGATTTGAACAAAGAAGATATTATTGAGGAGGATGTCTATAAACTGCTATATCAAGATGAACGACCTATCCCTGTTCTTCCCATGAAAGATGACAACAAAGGATTGTAGCTAATGAAAGGAAGTGACAATAACAAGAATGAGAAAATGGGAAAAAATGATAATGGTTTGTTAGAACCCATCATTCTTGAATGTCCTAAGAATATTGGATTAGGTTGTAGCACTAGGAAGGTTACCCTTCTTGGCAAGGGTACTTCCACTAAATAGGTTGAGGCTTCTTCTTGGTTACCATCATCGTGTGATACTACCCTAGATGACTTACACCTAGATGTTTCTGACCTATTTGAGAATAAATCTCTTCATGATATCGACAACATCCTTCACCCCAAATGATCAACCAATTGAAATAAGCCTAATATACCCACAACTCATTGACTTGGATGAACGAGGACCACCAATTCTAGATTTATTCAAAAATGATGAATTCATGGGACTCCATGACAACTTATCATGGGAAGATCACAAAGATAGTTTTTATATTGAGCTAGATACATGGGCATACTATGGGGAGACAATTGAATCCTTCAGTCACAAAATTGGCAATATGAAAATAACATGCAAATATTTGAGTGAAAGCCACATTGTGGCACTTTCTGATCCTAAAATAGTAAAAAGAAAGGATGCATCTGAGGGTGAAAACCTCTCTGAGGCACCCCAAGATGAGGGATTAAATCTCCCCCTTAGTACCAAGCATCCAAAGATGTCAACATTTCTAGCAGTAAAGGCCACTCTATTCAATGTGGGAACAAAATAGGCACCCAATATCACTTTCTATGCCAAATATTTGTTGGATGGAGAACATAAAAACTTAGCAGTGTTCCTAAAAGAGAAAAGAGCGAACTTTGCATGGTCATACATAGATATTCTAGGGCTCGATCCAGAAGTGGTTGTGCATCATTTAGCATTATATCTTGAAGCTAAACTGATAAATAAAAAATTAAGAAAGATGCACCCTTAGATAACAATCTTGGTAAAACTCAAGAGTTACAAAATCTTCTTGACGTTGGATTCATCTGACCCATAGATTATTTTGAGTGGATTTCCAACCTAGTACCAATCTCCAAACCCATTAGGAGCATCAAAATAGACACAAATTTTAGGTATTTAAACAAAGCATGTCCAAAGGATGATTTCCCTCTACCTAACATTGACCTCATTGTTGATTTAATAGATGGGCATGCAATGTTGTCACTCATGGATGGTTTTTCAAGATATAGTCAAATTATGATTGCCAAGGAGGATCAACACAAGATTGCATTCACTTGTCCATGGGGAACATATTTTTGGAACGTGATTCCATTTGGATTAAATAACATAGGAACAACCTATCAAAGAGCAATGACCCTCATCTTTCATGAGATGATCCACAAAGCAGTCAAAGATTATGTGGATGATATTTTTTGGAAAATCAAAGAAAATGAGTGAGCACATAGAATTATTAGGACCCATCTTCGATAGACTTGAAGAGTACAAGTTACAAATAAATCCAAAAAAGTGTGTCTTTAGGGTTACATCAAGGAATCTCCTTGGCTACATCGTGTCAAAAAGAGGGACAAAAATTGATCCAAAAAAATTTAAATCCATTCTAGACATGGAACCACCGCAAAAACTAAAGTAGACGATAGGGTTACAAGGAAGATTACAGTCCATCAGAAGGTTCAACACACAGTTATAAAAAAAAGTGCACCCTTTCTCACATCTTCTCCATAAATAACTAACTTAAAAGTGGGATGAGAAGTGTGATAAATATTTCCAGTAGATCAAGGACTACTTATTGAAACCTCTAGTGCTCATGCTACCGATACCAAACAAACCATTGATCTTGTATATATTAACAACGTCAACAACACTAGGTGCTCTTCTAGCACAACATGATGAAAACGGAAAGGAAAGAGCCATCTATTACATCAGTAGGACCTTGGTGGGCTATGAAATGAATTGTTCATCCACTGATAAATAATTCTTAGTGTTGGTTTTTTCTTCACAAAATCTTAGACATTACATGCTATCACATCAAACCAAGCTTATTACAAAGATCAACCCATTGAAATACTTGTTATCCAAAGAGACTCTAACTGGGTGAATGGCCAGGTGGGTAATGATCTTGATTGAATTTGACATATAGTACATGGAGTGCAAGGAAATCAAAGGACAAGTGATCATAGACCAACTAACAAAGGAACCTATCTATGCCAAGAACCCGTTAATATTTGAATTCCTAATGAATCAATATTCCTTGTCAATACAGCAAATCAATGGAAAATATATTTTGATGGATCATTTACCCAACATGGATCAAGGGCTGGTATTCTCTTTATCACCCCTCAAGGTGATTGTGTTCCAAAGTCATACAAGATGTCAATTCCATGTACTAACAACATTCCAAAGTATGAAGCCCTAATCATAGGTCTAAGGATAACATTTCAATGGTATATACTAGAGTTGAAAGTCTATGGAGACTCACAGCTAGTTATCAAATAAGTCAATGATGACTACCAAACTAAGGATGATAAGCTAAATCCTTATAAGAAGATGGTAGAAAGTCTCAAGGACCTTTTCATTGATATAAATTTTGAGAATATTCCTCGCATGAACAACCGAGTACTAAACACTAGGAAATAATTGAGCATTGTTAGGCATGCCACACAATGTACTTTAATGCAACTTCTTGCACCAACTTTAAAAATCCCAAAATTTGAATTTGTGTGTGTCATCATTCGTCCTGGTTCCTTGTGGTATCATGATATATTCACCTACCTTAGCAGAGGAACCCTCCCATCTGATATCACCTCCAACCTTAAAAAGACCTTTGTTAAAAAGGTATCTCGATTCATGATCTTAGGTGATACCTTATACCACCGAAGCATCGAGAGGAAATTTCTACGATGTCTTAACCAAGAGGAAGCCTTGACCACTTTAACAAAATTAAATGACGACATATGTGGTTCCCATTCTAGTGGTATGACTTTAGCTAAGAAACTATTGAGGATGGGATACTATTGGCCAACCATGGAAAGAGAAGCCTATCAATACGTGTAGAAGTATGTGTAGTGTCAACAACATGCAGATCTTATTCATGCTCCAATTCAAGAGTTACAACCAATGGTCACACCTTGGCCTTTCTCGTAGTGGGGGCTTGACCTCATAGGAAATATTACTCCAACCTCATCTAATGGCCATAAGTTCATCATAACAACCACTAAGTACTTTACCAAGTGGGTCAAATCCATTCCTATGACATACACAATGGAGAAGAAAATTGCCAAATTTATCTTGAATTACCTTATCTATCATTATGGTGTTCCACAAGCCCTTATCTTAGACAATGAAATAACCTTTAAGAATCAATATGTGAAAGAGCTATGTCAAAGATTTAACATCAAACTCGATTCTCTACCTCGTATTACCCCTAGGGAAACGGTCAACCTGGGGCTGCAAACAAGACCATTCTAAAAATCCTAAATAAAATAGTCAATGAAGCTAGTTGTGACTGGCATCTATAGTTAAATCCCACCCTTTGGGCCTATCAAACCAGTATTCACATGCCTATAGATGCAACCCTATTCTCCTTGGTCTACAGATCAAAATTTATCCTACCTATTGAGGCCGAGCTTCCCTCATTGTGAGTGTCACCACAAAACCTGATCAATGATGAAGAATATAGAGTATCTCGGCTAAATGAGATAGAATTATTGGATGAACGTCATCTTGACGCCCTTAATCACTTGCAAGTATACCAAAACTGACTGAAAAAAAGTTATAACAAGAAGATCAAGATTCGGTCTTTCTAGGTAGAGGATCTTGTTCTCAAGTAGAATCAAAAGAATCTTCCAAATCAAGACAGTAAAGGGAAGTTTGATCCTAACTGGTTTGGTCCCTTTATCATCACAACAAGCTATCGATCAGGAGCATATCAATTATCAAAGCCTGAAGTTGAACCCTTGCAGGAACCAACCAATAGTCTGCATCTTAAAAAGTTTTATGCATAGGCTTGAAGAGTGTAAATCTAAAAATACAAAAACAAATCAAAAAATGATCAAAATCCAAAAAAATAAGAAAAAGGATTGAAAATAGTAAAGAAAAAAAATCATCCTTTAGTGAAAACCACTTTAGTGGCACTTTGGGCAAGTACCTTGGTGAAAACTTGGCAAACAGGTGCCTTGCGTAAATAAAGCACCTCCATCTATTCTTCGAATTTTTATCCTATCATCCTCTACATCACATCTGTCCTATTTTCTCCATCACCCATCTGTGGCTTGCATCATAGCTTGATATTGTGAAGTATCGTATCCCCTTTAGTACTACTTGGCATATTCCTGAGGTCAGTTTTTCCTACCTATATCGAGGTAGTGTATTGTATAACACTAGGGGAAATTCAGTATGATCAAATCGAGTTCTTGTATATCTTAAGGTTATTTGGAAATCTCTCTTGAAAATCCAAAAACATTCATAAAATATCATCAAAATCCAAAAACACTTGCAAAAATCTAAAAATCCAAAAACATTCAAAATCCTGTATAGCTAAAATCCAAAAACATTCAAAAATTGTAAAGTCAAAATCCAAAACATCCAATACACTTCAAAATCCCTAAAAGGGTCAAAAAATTGAAAATCCGAAATTAATACCTTGTCGAACTACAAGTCTCTGAGCTTGAACATAGGCAAGGCCATCATTGATGTGCCCTCGAGACACCCTAGGTTAGTATTTATGAGTCTATCATAATAAACTAACAATCCATCAACTGTTCATCTCTCATCATTAATAAGTTGAGTTAATCAAACTACGTGGCCTTTGTATGTATAATGTAGGTAAGGCTCATCTTTGATAAGCCCCCGAGGCCCCTAGGATAGTCTTTTAAGTTAGAATCTTGGTCAAAAAACTTGGAAAATCCCTAAACATTCAAATATCCAAAAATCCAAAAACATTTGAAACATTGAAACCCAAAAAAATTGAAAATTTGGGAAAACCCTAAACAACCTCGAATAATCGAAAACCAGAAACATTCACTTTAACATTCAAAAAGACCAAAAAAAACCTTAAAACATTTTTAAAATACCAAAAACATTGACATATTTTAGAAAAACCCAAAACCATCCATCCCATTTCGCTTGCACCCACAATAAACCTTCATCCATAATAAATAAATCCTCACCTTCGACCGTTGGAAAAACAAATAGAAATGAAGTGTCACAAGTCGTAAAGTGAGAACCTAAGTGTCAAAATCTAGTTTAGATCAAAGTTAAACAAGTCAATGAGGTTTGTATCAATGGATTATCATACCCCTCATCCTAATCAAAGCATTTGATCAACATGTCTTGAGATGCATCCTTCCTGCGATGGACATCAACATCAGAAATCACCTTAGCTATGTTAAAACTGGCAAGAGATATAAATAACACTCGTTATTTTCCTTTGATCTTTTCTTATGATTTATCTTAATGAACCATTTTGATGACCTCTCGATGATGTCTCAACAATTTAGAGAGAAAGGAATGGGGCATCGATCATTATCTTTAGTTTGTTGTGCTTTTGGTATTCTTGTAAAATAACCTTGGCGCATACTTACTTAGTTGTGTGTAGGGAAGTTGTTTGGAGTATATTGTTGAGTATTGCATATGCTTTGGTCCAATGTATTCTGAACTACTAAACTACATTCCAATGAGGTTTTTGTATGTCAAGGTGTGAAGAAGAACTATCCTATTTGTTTGTTGAGTCAAAGTCCATTACACTAGATACAACACCATCATGGTTATCGATACCTTGATGCATCGTGTCTATTGTTATATCAAAAATAAGGAATGATGGAAAATCCCAATCCCAAGATATGAGAAAATCATCATCATTATCTCTCTCATCACCATATCCAATAAAGTCTCGATGGATCATAGACTTGTTGGAATATTTGAATCAATCTACAAAATCAATGCTCACATCATCTCATTCTTCTATCTTCTTTCTACACTAACCTAGTATAATGGAAGTCAACAAAAACGTCATCATACATCCATCATGCATCCACAACATCATTATCATGCATACATCTTGCATCATCACAACATAGATCATAATAAAAGAAAAATCCACTACACTATCATTTAAGTTGTTTAGAATAATATAGATTTGTTATTCTAAGCATCTTAATGCATTACATTGTCATTCATAAACATCCATATCATGAACATTCATAACATCCATACTATAATAATTTTCCATATCGATATGCATACATACATCATGACATCATAAATTGCATAGGGAAGTACACAAAAACGAAATGAATCCATCCATACATCTTGCATAAGAATAACATTTTCATATCATAGCATCCATCCCATAACACATCATATAAAGGTACTGAAAAAGAAGATAATGCATCCATTGCATTGCATTGCATATGATAAAAATTACACCATAAATCATCATCGCATATCACATATGGCATAAATGAAAGAAGTGCATCCATCACATTGTATTCATATATAATCATATCATAAACACATAGCATCATATCATATCATATGCATCCATATATCATAAAGCATGAAATAAAGGAACATCACTTATCGAATCTGGATCATCTTGTTTATATATCAAAAAGAAATGGTGACTATCATGGTACAAAATCTAAATCAGTGTATGAGTATCTAATCAAGAATACAATATCGACGAGGCTATAAAAAATGAGCCCATGAATGTATATCTGTATAAATAATCGAGAAAACAATCAAAAAGTGTATAAAAATGGATAGCCCTGATGGATACTCGAATCACCCCTAACTGATGGATGATCCTTAGCTCTAGGTGGTGCTCCCCTCCATTGTGAAAAATCAGGCTATCTCATCACTTGAGGAACATCATGATGATAGTGCATGTAGCAATATGTAGCCTTAGCAACTGCCTCTCTATATAATTGCATGAACACTGTCCATCCCTATGAAGCAACTGTCACTACCTCAAGATATTGTCTCCACCCAATCTCTTGGGCCACCTATAGGTCCAGTTGTTGTCACAACTAAACCTCTCGATCCCTCTACACTGTCATGGCCTGAAACTGCTAATGGAGCTGGTCTCACTCTACTTGTAGTTGATCTCTCTTGGTTGTAACGACTTGTATCTATGCCTATAACTGGGCATCTGGATGTATGAGTGGAGAAGGTGGTGCTCGATCTAGAACCTATCCATCGTGCCCATCTTATCACCCTAGGTCCTGGTGACCCTGATATGGTTGCTGCTGCTAGTGCCCATCTCTTGGCACTTGGGCCCTATCTCGATCTTGATCTTTCTGGCCTCTACCTTTACCCCCATCTCTATCATCATCTCATCCTCGGCCTTGGCCTCTACATCCGCCTCTCCCTCTACCTCTAAGGTATCCCCTACTAGATCTGTCAGGAAAATGAGTGGCTTGAACCATGCATCGTAAGGAGGGGTAGTCCGCACATATGGAATGCCCAGATCAAAAGCCTATGGCTGGACACCGAGCTACCTGAAGTCATTGATCACCACAGAGGGGTCAATCTATAATCCCCACTACACCTCCCTTTATGATCTCACAAAAATAGTTGTATAATCTTAAGGAGGCACATCTTGTACCTCCTCGAACTGGCGATCCATGCAGTCTGGAAGATACCACTTTATCATGGTGTGCTCCCTCCCTTGGAGGTAGTGAGTGTTTGGCAATATCAAGCTGTTGATTATCATCATATCAGGCTAGATGTTGCAACCACAGTCTCCATCAGAATACAATCATGTCATTAATGCCATGATGCCAATAAGCTAGACTTGTAGGGCTCATGTGTTGAAGATTCATCAACACCCTATACCTCAAAACAAATAGCTCATCCTTGTGGATATCTACTAAAACCACCAGTGGCCTCAACACTGCAATGTGCTCGTATGCCAATAAATGAAGAAGATTCACACTTGCTCTAATGCTCCAACCCTCCTAGTAAATGGCCTTGTGCATATCATGGTATAGTGAAGCCAAAATAATTGTGCCCCATATGTAAATAACACCCCTCCTAATCATTCCCTCCCATGGCAATCCCCATTCAGGATTAAAACCTTTTCCTTGTCAATCTAGAGGAATAACTCTAGAAATCAGTACTACAACAAACAATCTGAAGATGGGCACTCGACCCCGATATACGTTAACGTCAATCTAAGAGCTAACAAAAATGAGTGAGTGTCTATGTAGAAGAGAGTGAACATCTAGGTCATAGATGACATGCTCGCCGTGAATAAACAATCACAATATGTGGCACGTGTCCTCCAATGTACCAGTGGCCTCATTGGTGGGTAGGTGAAACAAAGAGGTCTTGTTGTGCCACATCTCAATCAGCGTGCTCATCATATCCAAATGTGTTTGAACCTCTAGAAGGAACTCAATGAAATGTAACCCCAACATCCCTAGTCGCTCTACCTCCAAGTCATCAAAGTCTCCTGCCACTACCAAAATTTCAGAACAGTGCTCTCGTGACATTAATGGTGGGGGTCCTCCTATATGTATCATGCAAATACCATCAATTTGCTAAAAAAGTTTAAAAATTGATCAAAATTTTAGACCTTGCATCTGAAACATTAAAAGAGTCATTGAAATCAAAAACTTCACTCTTTCGAGGGTGTGTCGTTGTATCCATTTCGGGGGTGCATCGCCAATTTGGCGATGCATCTCACTATGCTCAATAGTGAATCAACATTTACATGTGTTTCTATATCAAAAAATTGGGGTGTGTTTCTTAAAGCTACATGCGTCACCCACCACTTCCAAGTGATGCTAAACCTAAATAGGTTGCGTGTCACTATATCAATCTAGTGACTCCCTGATCAAATGCACCGCCCAACCAAAAAATCATGGTTTGTTGCTAAATTGGCGGTGCGTCGCTATAAAATCAATAGTTATTCTTCTGACGCTTCAATAGCGTCACTATATAGTGAGAGACCTATTTTTGACCCCCTATTAATTGCACTTAAAAGTGAAAATCAAGGCAAATTTTGAGTCACATACCTAAGGCCTTGTGTTTTCTCGCTGTTGGTACTCTCGAACCTGCTCCAAAAGGTGAAGAGGAAGCACTCATTGCGCCATTTCGTTAGGAGGTCAGAGCTCAAAAGGTAAAAATCTCTATAGGTTTGAATGCACAAATGAATTGAATGTGGCCCTTCCTCACCTATTTAAGCCTAAAAATTAGTGGTCTTTTCCCTAATTTGATCCAAAAGCTAGGGTTTTGGCCTGTTTTACCTATTTTCACCCTATGCAACCTATTTTGAGCCATTTTTTGTGTTTTTGGGGCTATTTTTGGCATCTCATGGCCTGTTTTATCCCTTGTACCTATATGTTACCTTTATTCAGAAATCAACCCAAAATTCAAATTTTTTGCTTGATTTCTCAAGGGGGCAGGGAACCACCTTATTCCTTCTGCTAGGGCATAGTGGGGCATCCAAAAAATGAGATTTTAAAAAAAAAAATTATCAGAGCAACAATTTTTTTAATCCAAATCAACATCATCCTTTGAACCAATGTAACAGGTACCTCTCTTCAAAGAGGGGAAACAAGTAGACACTTAAAAATTTCTTGAATGATATCATGCACTCGAATCGGATATACTAACATCACTTCGTCTTGAAACCCATCCTTTTTTTCTTAATTAATTAAATTAGCCTAGCTATTTAATTAATTGCATCATTTTCATCCATTAATCTAATTAGTTTAATTCACCCCCTTTCATGCTAATATTTCATCCCATTAAATTGAATAGATCAAATTATTTAATTTAAACCCTAAAGTCCTCTTATTTAATTAAATAACCCTAAGTTATTTAATTAAATATCATATCACTTTCCCCTTTATTCATTAAATCATTTATTTAATGAATATTCTATTTCTCTTAATTTTCATAATTGAAACTTGGTTTTAATTATCAAATTAATAATTAAATATAATCCTCCCACTTGCAAGGAAATATTCCTCCTTTGCACATTCCTCCAAAAAGGGAATATTCCCATGGAATATTCCTTTGCACCATTTAATTCGGTTTTAATTAACTAAATATCTAATTTTCCTCACCCATGAGAATATTATCTTTCTTCGCTCATTTGGAAAAAGGGAATATTCCTTTTTGAAACAAACTTTCAACAAGACTTCTTGTGCAAGTTTTGAAAGTTTGCTTGTTTGGATGAATGTAAGCCCTTGATTAAATATCATCTTGCATCTTCAACCCTTGATGGGAATCCATGATCCACGCCTCCATCTTCCTTCCTTTTTGATCATTGATTAGATTTTTCAATCACAACCCTTCATTTCTCATTTGTCCTATAAATATGTCAATATTTGGAAACAAATGAATCCATCTTTTAAGAGAAAACTTATTCTGTTAAAATCACTTGCACTTGCACTCATATTTAGCACATTTTTTAGCATATTTTTAGCTTAATTTACTTGCATCATTAGCTTAGCTTCCATTAATGGCTACCATGGTAACATAGATACATCCATTTAGCCTATTTCATTATTAAGGTTTTAATATTTTTAGCTTAAACTCCATTTATATTAGCTTTACATACACCCATATCGATCATATTATCCCACATCATGTTAAAATATCTTGCATCATGTTAAAAGAGCTTTAAATAATGTTTTTGTATACATCTATCACCAGTTTCATCGATTCTCTTCAATAGAATCGATCGAAACATGCTCATTTATCCATGGAATTGGGAAAGGGTTACCGTTCCACACCAATGCGACACCACTCCCTCAATAGGATAAGTTTCAATGAATTAGAATAGGGGTTTATGAAGATTTCATGTTTTTAATATGTTAGTTTTAATGGCTTCTTAGTTTAGTTTTGAATTGAATGATCTTATTGGGATTGATGTTTTGTGGCTTGAATATACTTTTAATCCTCATGGATCAAGTGTATTCAACCCATACTAAGTTTTTGGTCATATTTTGGTGCTAGAAGGAGGGCATGGACTAACCAATCTGATGAATTTCTTGTTAAATCTCTATTTTGTTTGTGTTTTTAGGTACAACGACACTATTGATAAATCATTGACGCACCTTGTGGGGTCTCGGGGTCAAGGGGCAACGCCCCTTGGAAGGTCTCAGACCCTTGTTTCCAAGCACATTTTCTCTCTTGTGTTGCCTTCAATTTTTTAATTTTTGAAGCATTTTTCTCCTAATATTGACGCATTTGAACTACCTTGAAAATGCAACATTTTTAACGTTTTTGTGTTGTTTCTTCAAACTAATTTTTTATCAATGAATCAAAAAAATTAGTGATAATATATATATAAATGGTACTTAACTTCTAATATCATCCTACAAACTTAAACCATGCATCTATATGATTTAATACAACGTAAATTAGGAGTAATCACCTAAAAAGGGTCGATAATTACATGGGATTTCATCCTAATGCATTGGTCCTAACTCAACTCACTAAGATAATAGGCCTTTGACACCTTTCCTCAACAACGACGCAAAAATTATAGGCCAAAATATAACATAAAATAGAACATAATTAGATCTCATCACATGTATTCAACACTTTCAAGTAAACATTGGACCTCGAATAACGTTATCTGATTTAGTGCATTACAAACAAGGGAAACATGAAAATGTGATAGACTTTATAGGGAGATATCAGTTACAGTACTCATAAATCAACTACAATCTTCTTCTTGTTGATGTTCAAAGATTTTTCACTAGAAATTGCAACCTAACATTAGGGATAAGATATTGCTAATAAAATACCCATCCTTTACAAATTTGTGTATGGCTCTTCATGATTATTAGATATAGGTTAGTCAGTATGAAGGAACATCTTCATCAACTCCTATTGATTAATATGAATCCATGCCTCAAAACAACTATCAACCATTCAAAAAGAAAAAACAAGAACTTTATAAAAATAAACACACCTCAAACAACTAACAATATTGAGCCTCAAGTCGTGGCTGTAAGTTCAACTACCTATCAATTTAGGTAGAAGGATAGACAGATTACCCAATTAACCAATTCCTTGGATTTGATCATGTTAAAATTGTTAAATGAGAACCTAATCGAATTACCTTCGGTTAGAATCGTGGACACAACCAAACCTTTGCCTCCAAAATTTAACTCTAAAGTATTTTTCCAATATCATCCTACACCTGGACATGATACAAAATTATGTATGTGTCTTAAGCATCAAGTGCAAGATCTCCTTGATTTTAATTGAACATCCAGTTGGACAATATTAATGACAAAGGAAAGAATTCTATTTATCCACCCAATCAAAACTTACAAATTTTCATGAACCCATGCCAAATCATACATCCAACTTTGTATAATCTTGTGATGATAAGAATGATGAAGATGATAGTTTAGAAAATATGGCCACTTTAATATATGTTAAACCTCATAAGGGCTAAACCACTTTATTACCCTAAATTTGTTTCACACACATTGATGCACCTATACATGTACTAGATGGTCCTCTCTATATCACTAGACATATCAATGAAAAACCTACACGAGGGATACTCATTGATCCCATGTGTTTAGAGAACGCGATCATAGAGGAATTCTTGTTTATGCATGATATTTATCAAGATTCTTATAAAAAACCAAAAGCATGGTTAAAAACTCATGATGGTTTCACTTACCCTGGAATAGGTTTGATCACTCTTCGACTTAAAGTGGGACCAAAAAAACTATATGTATCATTCTCCATCATTTTGACATCAAACCAATCTTGTGTGAAGCTAGGATATCCATGGATACACTCCATGAATGTAATCCCACCAGTCATCCACAAGTGCATAAATTTCCCATTTAAAAAACAAATATATATAATTCATCATATGGTTTTAATCCTTTGGCTTCCCGTGGAAACTTTTTATTAGATGTTTTTGGCCTCAACCCATAGAATCTATCAAACCTTGTGAAGATTTATTTTTTAGGTCATATAATTTTTTTAAGGCAAAGCACATACAAAGGTATCTCTTAGAAATATTCCTAAAAATGATAAGGCTATGGTGGTTCCTCCCACCCCACAAGTTGTTGATGAACCCATGTCTGAAGAAAATACTATCCCAAGTACACAAGCCATTTATGTTATAGTTCCTCCACCAATATCATACAAAAGACCAAGAGATCATAACAATATTACCTTTGTGCCAACAAAATAGACAAATTTATAGACCCAAGGAGAAAGAGATTACCCAACCCTGGTGGTCCCTTCAGTTCCTCCTTTAAGAGAATAAAATAGATGAATGGTTGAGAAACCTTCTCTTACACCTTCACAAATTAAAAAATGCACAAGAAAAAACATAAATGCTAAAGAGCATAGGCATAGACGTCATGTTATTGCTCATTAGCTGGGTGAAAATAATAAAAATTACGTAATGATAAAAAGCCTATGCAAGATGAATTACAAATTTCATCATATAACCTCAAAATAATAATTTCAAAGTGTACAATGATGTCAAGAAATGAGAAATGATACATCAAAAATGTGGCAACATGAAGTCTTTGAATCAAGATACAATATATCAGATATGACCACGGGATCTTGTGGTACTAACCCCAGAGGTCATAGGCCTCTCCCCAACAACACCTCCCCCTGATGGTCCTGGACCTCCTCCTGGTGGAACTCCGCCTAGTGGGCCCCCTAGGAGTGGTTGCGTGATGCCCCTACTAGTGGTCCAAGGCTGAGAATGACTAGATCTGGAATGAGCATAGCTAACTCTCTGCTCGGCTGGCACAACCTCATAATATTTTCCCTTGTAATACTCTGCCTTCTTGGTGGACTCACAAAGCTCTCTAACCAAGTTCCTTATCCCAACACCCTCAGCTACTATCTGAATCCTATCAACCACTACTACTACCTGCTCTCCCTATCGTCGGGTGGCATCTCTCTCTACTATGAGGGTGGCTACCTGTGCCTGTAGTTGTACCATATGTCCCTATATCTATAGTTGTGTTGGTACCTGTGCCTGTAACTAACCCTGGGCCTAACCTAACTATGCCTACAATGCATGTACCTACCCATGTAGAGTCTGAATTTGTGTCTGCAAACCAAATATCTTTTCCTACTACCTCTAAGAGGGCATCCTCGGTACAACTGGCCGCTATCTGGAAGGTGCTGACCTCCTCCTCTTGGGGATGACCCCAAAAATGGCACATCTCTCGCTCCACCTCCACCATCACCCCCTTCGTCGCCACCATCTCCACCATCATCTCCATCCTCCTCCTCAACCTCCTCCTCTCCTCCATCCTCCTCCATTGCATTGCATGTCATGCCCTCCTCCCAACCTCCAACATGGGTGTAGGCTCATTGGGATTCAAGATCCATAGAAATTGATGCGTATACAAATACACGACATATTTTGGTGTTTGTGTATCAACGATCTCAGGATGGTACTACCACAATACTGGTTGCAAACCGTAATACTCTACACACACGACATCATAATCTAGTGTAGGCCCCCACTTTGGAATGTCCTGCCTCTGTCTAGCATAATGTGCCACTCCCTATGGCATACCCTATACTATGTCGTACTGTCTATACACTCAGCCAAAAAGGAATCTCTCAATGATGTACGACATCTTGCCGATTAGGTATCTCGAACAAAATACATAGGGCATCTTTGTATCATCCTCTGCCCATACCTCACAGTCAAGATACAACCACCAAATAACTATGTCTAAGTCATCAAGGACCCTCCTCCAATACTCTAACTTTCCCAGCTTATGCTGGACAAGTGGCCCTGTATAACCAAAAATGTAGGGTCTCCCTGCTGGTCGAGCCCTCCCTCCCACTGGTTGTGTAACCGCTATATGCTCCCCGGCCTAGAGCTATAATGTACACCCCATTGTGAGACTGCTAGCTAGAAGATATAAAAACTGGTGAAGATCATGGTATAGGTGTGCAAGCATGCACGAACCCCACACATATCTAGTCCCATGGGAATCATGCCCTCTAACACTCAACCCCAGCCAACTAAAAAAGCCCTTTGACCTATGGTCGAGGTAGAGAAAACCACCAATAAATCCTGCTAGAACACATGGCAAGGGCTGATGGGTAGCAATCAACTCCTGCCAAGAAATCTCGCATCCACCAAGCTGACCATCATGAAAAATATATCGTATGGATTCAGTCCCTCCCTACTCCTCGTGATCATAAACCACTAGGTCCCCCATGACTAGTATCCTCAAAATATGATAGATGTCCTCTGGTGTAACTTTAATCTCACTGATCGCCAAATGGAAGGTGTTGTGGTCACTATGCCACCGCTCTACAAGTGTCGTCAACAACCCCTAGTTAATTCTGTACTAGGGAATATCAATCAATGAAGTAATTCCACACTAGTCAATAATATCTAAGTTTGTCGAGGTTAATTATGGGATCATGTCCCACATCGAAGGAAAGCGCTCTTGAACCTATAATACTCCTAGGCCACCCTCCTATGATGAAATCAACATATCAAGTCATCACATCAATCAATCAACATATCAAGTTAGCACATCAATCAATCAACCTATAAATCAACATATCAATTAATCAAATCAGCTCGCATGAGATTTTGATCAAATCTCGAGGAGCACCTATCCTATCATTGATTCTCATTTATCATGAGATCGATCAACATCAATCAACATATCTTTGACTCTCATTTGTCATGAGTTCAATCAATCAATTATCCTTATCTATCCTATCATCATTTCCCGCCTATCATGAGGACGATCATCAATCTATCAATCAACATCATCATATCATCGGCTAACATGATCATCAACCATCAAAATCTAGGAAGAATCATTCAAAATCATCACTTTTGGCTCAATGCGCTAAAACAAAATTTCTATGTGTTAATTTACCAAATGTGCTAGAAAATTTACTCAATGCACTAAAACAGACCTTCTATGCGTCAGTCCTTGAATCCGCTAGAAAATAAACTCTATGTGCTAAAACAGAGTCTTGATGCGTTGTTTCCCAAATGTGCTAATTGCACTACCCTATGTGCTACATTATCCTATCTATGCGCTATTCCAACAACCTAATGCATTGTACCGGGTACCCGATGTGCTATTTTCCTAGCCCTATGTGTTAAAACGTGTTGAAAATTGAATTTTAATAAAGGAACAAAGCGAGAAAAAATCAAATTCAAAATTGAAAAAGGTGGTTCTCGGGGTACGTACTGGAGGTCCGTATGCGGCTGGACGCTGGTGGTGGCGAACTCGCTCGAATCTGTGAGTGTGGCAAGAAATCCTATCCATCTTGGCTCTCTTCTCTCTCTCATTTTTCACAATGCAAAGTTACAAATGAGCTTTATTTCGCCCATTTTGACCTTTTAAGGGGTAATTAAGGGGGAATTATGGTGGCATTTATTTAATTTTTCAAAATGAACCTTTTAATCAACTAATCACCAATGTGGTAGGACTCTAATCATTTTCAAGAGATAAATCAAGTCATCCTCATCAAATTCGAAGATCATCTCAATATCATTGAAAAATAATTTAATCATCAAAAATTTCAAAATTTCAAAAATCATTAAAAATTTGAAAATCCTCGATTTATCTCCCGAGGAGGCATCCATTCATCATCACTGAAAAAAAATCAACATCTGGGGCATATATTTATCATCGCGGTCTGATAAATTTTTCTTTGAAGCAATGCGTCTGCGCACATCACTTCAAAGAGGGGAAAAATGTATACACATAAAAATAGTCTGGAGCACAAATTAATTAAATACTTGTTATTTAATTAATAAATCCTAATTATTATACTAATATAAATAAATTGATAAATTTATTTATATGGTTCATTCCCTAAATTCTTCCTTTCCAAAAATCACTTTCATCTTAAATTAATTAAATGCACAAATTAAATAATTTGTTATTTAATTAATTTTCCCTCTTCCATTTAAATTTGAATTTTTAATTCAAATTGGCACATGTCTCCATATTTTTCTAACTTCTTTCCAACTCAACTGTCACCTCACAATGTGTCACATGAAATTGTTTTTTTCTAATTTCTAAAATGAGAATTTTCATCAACCTAAAACAAATTTGAAACCACCTTGGACACATGGCTTCTTCTTTCCTTTGATTCTCTTCAACACTTGGCAAGGTGTTCTCTTGAAGGGAACCGCCTCCATGATTCTCTCCAACCTCCTTGTGCTCAACTGTTGATGCCTCAGGATCACAATCTCGACCATTCATCATTGCCACATCATCTCAAGCCTAGAAAAATCTATAAATAGAGGGCATTTCTACAACTTTTCATATAGATTTGGATTACAAACTTATGCTACAGAAATCTTAGTGCAATTAGAGAGCATTGTAGTGTGTTTAGCATTTTAGTTCATTTAGTGTTATTATAGCAGTTTCACTCTTAGTATCTTAGTTATTGCATCTTTTATACAACATAACTATTAGATTCGTATTATCAATTTTAGCATCATTTGAACATATCATTACTCCATCATAGACCATTCAACATAAAAGAATGAAAAATACACTGATGTAGGCATGCAGTTTGCATTACACAACATCTTCTCATTTCTTAGGTTGTCATCTTTGTAGATTCATGTGCAACACTTTAATAGATCTGAGAGAATGAATTTCAAAGGTCCTTAAGACTAGAGAACCATAAAATGATTTGAAAGGACAACAGTAGCAATTTAATTCTGTTATTTCTATTTTGTTTATGTAATACATTGCATTGATGTGTGTGTTTAGTTTTATTAACTATTTACTTTCATTGACACATTTTAAAACCACACAGAACTAAGTAGTACCTCTCCATCATCATCTGATAAACCCTCAACATATTTTGATAGGAAATCAACAAGTTGTGAAAGAGTAAGTCTACAGTAATGACGTCGATGCACTTCAAATTCATCTTCACAATTGACCCAAAAGTCCTCAAGTGTATCCCTATGTGAATTACTTTTCTCCAACCGTGCTAAGTAATGACCCAAAGGATTGTAAAAATGCCTCTTAGTGAGATACTTGAGGTAGAGTTTTTCTAACTTGTTCGTCATTAACTTGCAATCCACAACAGTCTTGCACTTGTATATACCTAATCCAAATGGAAAGGTGAATGTTGACTTGTGTCGATTGTGAAGAAAAGAGTGAACTTCTTGAGCTTGTCTTAGAAAATCCATGAATAGGACCTTGTCTGACGAGTACCTCAGTAGCATCAGAGGTTCTCTGGTGTAACCATACACTCGAATATATCTGAAAGTGGGAAAATGGAAGAACCAATCCACCCAACTCTCCATTGCTGATTTTTCCTCTAGTGAAATCCTGATGTGCATCTCATTATCGAGGTCTTTGACTGTCTTCATGAGAAAGTGATCATTCACCAACTTGAAATCTTGTTCAGCCTTTGAGAACTCTAATTTTGAGTAATATTCATGAACATGCTAAACACCAAGAGCTCCATTGGTCTTCAAAGTTCTAAAATTTCCTTGAAACACAATTAAGTAGACCAAAAAAGAAACCATGTAAAACTTGTGGATTTTGAGGAATTTTGTGATTTGTTGGTGAAGACACTCACTGATCAACATTGCCCAGTCAAAGTGTTCCTTGTTGTCGATAATCTGAGAAATGACATAGAACATCCATGGTAAAAAAATATGAGCTTCCTCTTGACCTATAACCCGATTAAGCAAACTAATCAAGATAGCAATTTCATCTTTGAACTCCCCACGCCCAACCTTCTTTGGCATGTTGGTTTTTTGTGCTTTTAGCCACCTTTGAGCAACCTTTCTTTGTGATATTTCTTTTTCTTCTTTCCATATTTTATCACAATCCTCAATGATTATGGCATAATTGTTTGAGCAAGTAGGAATAGCAAAGCACTTTTCAACATCCCTCGACTTCAAGCTGCAAATGTGTCTCCCATCAGTTGATCTAATTTGTCTTGTGGATGAGTCATAGTGCTTAATGCAAGCAATGATGAAATCAAGATAAAAAACTGTGATAGGAATAGATCTTGCTGCTAGCAACCTAGAACGCTCAAGAATTTTGATTGTCATGATGCTAGTGCCTTCCAACGTGCTCAGATTGACCATTGGATATATGTGACCCAAGTCTGTATCAACAGTTTTCAAAAAAAATTGTACCAAGACCGATTTGGCCTTGTAATCTTTTGGGTTGAATTGTATTTTGAAAATCTAGATTTTTTACTGTGAAAATGGATATGTTCGGACAACTTTCAGAAAAAGCTGAAAAATGGCTCTAGGATAGACTAAAAATAGCCGATTGAGGTTAAAAAATTCAAAAAAAATCTAAAACATGGGTTTTGTAGAAAATTGAATTCTAAGAAAATCGAGTTTGTCAAAAAATTGAAAATATGAGTTTTAGCAAGGCATGTAAAGGGTTTTCAGTCGCAAACTATAGTGGTTGTAGGGGCTCTGGGGCAATTTTTCCTGAGAAAAACTAAAACATGGGTTTTGTAGGCAATGGAATTCTAAGCCAACCCAGATGATTCAATTTTGGAAAAAATGAGTTCTTGAACCACATGCAAAGGAATTTTTAGAAGAAAAGTACAGTGCTTCAAAATGTGAAGCAACGAGGCAATTTTCTCAAAAAACTATAAGACATGGGTTTTACAAGTAACACTGAAATATGTGAACCTAGATTATCTGATTCTAAAAATTATGTTGTTTACTTTGACATGTGAGAGAAAACCTAACACAAGAATAAAAGAATTTTAGAGATAGAAATAGAAGTTTATTATTCTGTCTCTGAAAAAGTCGCCTATGCTTGAATTAGATTTGATGAAGTTTGCATGCACTCAAAAAATAAAGTCTAGATCATGTATCTTCTAAACAATTTGGACCTGGCACTATGAAGAACATTGAAATTTGTCACCTGTAGCGCCTTCAGATCTTTATTTTCTTGATAAAGATGTGTTTTCTCTCACCTGTGATGAAAAATAATGGACGCCTATGCCTAAATAAACAAAATTTATCAGAAAGGCATCATAAATGCATGCAATTGCTTTAAAATTGGTGCTAGCTTCTAGTTGGACCTCCAAAAATCAACACCTCCTTCTGATTGGACCTCAAAATAGTTAACTGGATGAGAAATAAGCCCTAATTAGGGCGCCACCTTCACACACTTCAATTAAGTGTGCATGCAAAAATAAATTGCCAAATTGCAAGCAAAAATCAAGTCTAGTTGAAGTTGACTTGAGAAGTTTAATTGAAGATTTAATTTCAGTTAACAACTTCCACCTTTATAGGGCGCCACTTCTCTTGAGTTCAAAAGTCAAACTTTGACTTTGGGCATCACTTTCCAGGCTTAGCCAATTTCTTGAAAATTTGAATTTGCGAACGTCGTCGGAGCCCATGTTCTCACTTATTCTGATTGACTGACATGTCGAATAGATTGGTTGACAGTTTCATTGAAGAGTAGGATCAAAACTAACAAGAAACTCCTTGAGGCTACAAACCCTAATTCTAACATCTGAGGCTTCAAAATTTAGGGCGCCCTTGGCCTCTAAGGGTGCTTTTAGATTCAGACTTCAAAAAAAATTCAATGCATTTTCATCATTTTGAAGGTGATTTTGACCTTATTTTATAATGTGTTTTAAAGCATTCGAAAAAACTTTAGAGCAGGCTAACAAGCTCACTGCGAAGTTGGATGGATTCTGAAAAAGATCTCTTATAGAGCACTTTTCTTTAAAAAATCATTTGGCAGCTGAAAAACATGGGCGCCCCTGGCTTCCAGGGGAACTTTTCTTCTCAGAGAGCCATTTTTGCAGCTAACTAAAAATTCACTTAAAGCCTGACCGTAGGTTACTATCAAGTCTTCTGACCTGACTGAGGTATGCAACACAAATTTGGAAGCGTCACAGACAGGATGAATATCTAAGATGACCCAAAAGACAGAATTTGAGGCTCCAAAACCTTGGGTGCCCTTGGCCTCCAAGGGCGCTTTTTCTATTTTCTGACATTTTTGACCATGATAAAACATTATGTTTGACTCCTAATTTTGGCAGTTCAACAACTTAGATTCATCCGCTAACATATTCATTGTGAAGCCAAACCAAGTATGAGATAAACATCTTGGGTGTCATTTGATCAAAAACCTCCACCCGCTGCTTCAAAAATTTGGGCACCCCTGACCTCCAAGGGGGCTTTTCTGCCTATGTTAGTCACTTTTTCAACCTCCTTCATTTCACATTCAATCTCCAGTTCCAGGTGCTAGACATATCTTTTAGACTGGTTGGTAGGCTCATCGCGAAGCTGACAGGATTCTAGAGAAGTCCTCTTGGAAGTGACAAATCTCATAAATTTGGTCTGGACCCCTAAAATCAAGGGCACCCCTAGCTAGTAGGTACTCTTTTGTCTCCAAAGAGAAAAAAATTCAACTTCTCCTTGACGAAAATCCCCTCTGAGACAAAGCATCATTTTGGACATACCTTGCCATAGAATCTTCATTGGAGTGTTTCAAGCTTAGATTTCGACACCTGGCACCTGGCTATTTACCATTGTTGACCTCAAAGATCCTAACTTTTCACTTGAAAAGAGAAAACTACCCACTAGACTTAAACTGAGTTTTAACTAAATTTGACTTCACCATTGTGATCGTAAAGTAAAATAAGCCAATCAAAACAATTTTCAGTCAATCTTGACAAGTTTCAATTTTTAGGGTTTTTTGCCTTAAAATAGGGGTCCAACAACCCTAATTTTAATTTTTTTCAAATTTTACTATTATCTTTCTAACATCAAACTGACTAAAATCCCATACTTGATTTGCCAAAAAACTATGTTTTGACATCATTTTTACAAGGTTTAAACCATTTTAAGCAAAATTCCTTAATGAAGCAAAAAAAATTAGGCTCCGTCTGGTGACCATATCGGATACCTAGGGCATAGGAGAACCGAAAATCTATGAGTTTTTGTAGACCAGTGACTTAACAGTTGGGCATTGGAGTTAGGACTTTCTTCCCTAGTCACCTAATACTTGAACTTTTCCCAAAAATCACCTATAACAAGACTACCTAAATCACCTAAAACACAACATAACTTCACAAAACATGGAAACACATAACAACATAACGAAAAAGCATAAACAAATTAATTACAAAAATTTACTCCTCCCCCATAGGGATGAAGTGCTTGAGATATTGCCTATTGTATGGCAGCGGGACCAGCCTTCCATCTTGATGTGAGAGAATATATGTGTTCTCTCCTTTGGATTCATAGATCGAGAATGATATGGATAAATATAGAAAAGCAATATTGATCATATATGTGATGTCAAACACTAACTTAGTAAGATGGGAAGTGTGGTGTACCATTTATTGTTAAATTCTAGGAAAATGGAGTAATATACATGAGGTACATTTGTGCATCATCTAGTGATTTCTTTTACGTATGCAAAGTGAGTAGATATTTATAAAATTAAGAAGCAAAGTGAATATTGTTTAAATAAAATGGAGTGTATGTAAGTAAATTGATTTTATTCTACAATATGGTGAATTTCATAAAGTGTATTATGTTATGACGTGTGAAGTGAAAACAAGTAAATGTGTTGTTCCCCAAGTATGAGATACAAGATATCCGACTTGTGAAAAGGGTGGTGGACATCTAGTACGATCCCCTATGTGTACCCTTTGTGATGGCCTTTATGTAAGCTAGCTAGTTGTGAGTTTATGTAAATGTGTTAAGCATGTAAGTGTGTCTATTTAATGAAATGTGATGTATTCCTTTGTGTTAGTCTTATTGTATGTTAAATGTGTACCCCTAGTGTATGGTTCCCCCCTTATGGGAGTGAGATTCCAACTAGTGTAAATAGGGGTTGAGAGGCACATTTTCACCCATCGAGAAATTATGAGCTTAGGGTGATGTCCCTAATCCTGATAAAGGATCTATGACGAGACGTTGTAATCCTCTCATGGACGTTGATCGTGGCCTACTCCCCCACATATGATAGACACACTTGTTGGTTCATAGTGAAAGCCTCTTCCTTGATGTTTATAACCCATGGGTAAAGGATGGAATTACATGAACCATATTGATGGGGATGTTGACCCCGTTTTATGATTACAGATTTTGGGTACTTCAATAATGCAAGACATTGATACTATGTGGAAAATTCCACCATGATATTGCACGCTATCATATTTATGTGGTCAGGGACCACCCGTTATTGAAGGGAAAAACATGCATAGATCTATTGACCCAACAGTGCGGAATACATTCCCTTAACACTAATACAACAAAGGAGAAGAGCATAAACCGGTTTCAATAGCATTCTAAAACTACTTGAGATGAATACATGCATGTAAAATAAAAAACTGAATATAGCATTCACATATTGGCTCAACATATACATGGGAAAACCTTTTCAGGTAAAAAACCCACCACACAAAGTCCAGACAATTTGTATTACAGTAACAAAAAATAGTTACATACAAAAATACAATCTTCTCTAATTAGCTCACAATAGTCACTTCTAGAATTATCTCACTGTTACAATGTTTATTCAACATACAGTTCAAAAACTCTCCGTACCTGCAATTACGTACTTGACTTACTTAAGTCATACATTGCATTCAATACTATCAACCAAGTGCCGACTATCAGGTACAATCATCTCAGATCCAATCGCACCAATAATCTTCCCATGCTAATATTCCTGCATCAAGCCATCTAGGCATTAATGCCATTACCCAAATCGAGTTTTGTTTCACCACTCTGGGTTGACCTGCACCTGCTGCAATTACTCTTTTGGTTTCCTTCCAATCATTGCTAGACATTGACCCACGTGTCCACAACCCATTCGCCAATCGCTCTCTGACTCTGAGTCAAACTCGGTCAATCGCTGGTCCGAGCCCATCTGAGCTCCCTTCGTTCATACCGCTCCACCACCGAGCTGAGTCGACCCACCCGTGGTAATGCGGTGAGCCCGACCGAGCTCACCCACAAACTTCTCCAAGCTTGTCTGCTAACCGTCCCGCGCTACCACTGCTGGCTTCAGGACTCACCGCGGTAATGCGGTAGCCATCTTGGCTGACCACTGGCGGTCTTATCGTGGCCACCACGGTTAGTCACTTGACTGCCCGTTGTGTGGCGGTAACCGCCATCCAGGTCGCTAGCGGTCTTACCACAGCCACCGCGGTCAGTCACTTGACTATCCGTGGTGTGGTGGTAACCGCCAGCCAGGCCGCTGGTGGTCTTACTGTGGCCACCGCTGGCAGTCTTACTATGGTCAGCCACTTGGTTGGTCGCGGTATAGCAGTAATCGCCAGCCAGGCCGCTAGCAGTCTTATCACGGCTACCACAGTCAGTCACTTGACTTTCTGTGGTGTGGCGGTAACCGCTAGCCAGGCCATTGGCGGTCTTACTGCAACCACCGCAGTCAGTCACTTGACTGTCCGCGGTGTGGCGGTAACCACCAACCAGGCCGTTGGTGGTCTTACCGCGGTCACCATGGTCAGCCACTTGGTTGGCCGCGGTATGGCGGTAAAGGCAAAAAAGAGACAAATTTAACACCAAGGCAAGAAAGATGGGGCTTCAAGCTGGAAGTAGAGACATAGTTTCTCAACAAGCTCCCGCTTGGCGAACACTTCCAGCTACCCCCATGGCTTGGAAATATCACTGTATGTCATAGGCCCCAAGGCCCATCGATTCTGCGCACCATCTGAACTTGTTTGTACTAACCGGCTTTGTCAAAGCATCTGCAACATTATTCAAGGTGTCCACCTTTTCCAGACTGACCTTGCCATCTTCAACCATATCCCTTACAAAATGATCTTGCACGTCAATGTGCTTGGTCCTGGCATGAAAGGTTGGATTCTTTGCCAAACAAATGGCACTTTGACTGTTAGAGTAGATTGTAATCTTCCTAGCATTAAATCCAATGTCTGAACACAAATGGTTTAACCAAACCGCTTCCTTGCAGGCATGAGTTGCAATCATGTACTCTGCCTTTTTCGTGGATAAAGCAACTACAGCCTGTCACTTGCTCATCCAGCTGATAGCTCCACCATTTAGCATGAAAGTGTATCCACTGGTGGATCGCCTACTGTCAATGTCCACTGCCCAATCTGAATCAACATAACCTTGAATGCTGAGAGTCCTTTGTGATGCAACCAAATTGTCATGGTAACATAGGGCGTAGTCTGAAGTCCCCTTCAAATACCTGGATACTCTCTTCACAGCATCCCAATGTGATCTTCTCGGATTTTCCATAAATCGACTTAGAACTCCCACTGCTTGGGCAATGTTTGGTCTTGTACAGACCATAACATACATCAAAGTGCCAACAACACTTGCATAAGGCACACTGGTCATGTCCTCCATCTTAGTAGCAGACTTTGGACAGTCTTCAATGGACAACTTAGTTCCATGCATGATTGGAACAACAAGTTGCTTGTAGTCATCCATGCTAAACCTCTCCAGAACTGTCTTCACATACTTACTCTGACTGACCCAAAGATTTCTGCTTGTTCTATCCCTGGTTATCTCCATTCCAAGAATGTACCTTGTTGCACCAAGATCTTCCATTTCAAACTTTGCAGACAACTGAGTTTTAAGATCAGAAATCATAGTCTTGCTATTTCCAATGAATAACATATCATCCACATACAGGGTAATAACAAGCACATGATCATTCTCATATTTATAATAAATACAGTGATTAGATTTTGATCTCACAAATCCAATTGACAACACAAACATGTCAAATTTATGGTACCACATTCTAGGAGATTGCTTTAAACGATAGAGAGATTTATTTAATTTGCAAACCAGATTTTGTTTACCTCTTTCAACAAAATGCTTAGGCTGGGACATGTAGATTTCTTCTTCCAGCTCACCATGGAGAAACGTTGTCTTCACATCCATCTACTCAATTTCAAAATCATACACAGCTACCAATGATAACATAAATTTGATGGATGTTAGCTTTGCTACAGGGGAAAAAATCTCTCCATAATCAATTCCCTCAATTTGAGAAAAACCCTTTGCAACCAGTCTAGCCTTATACTTCTGAACACTGCCATCAAAACCCGTCTTCCTTTTGAATATCCACTTGCAACCAACAAGCTTTTGCCCTTTTGGCAATGGTACCAAGTTCTAGGTTTCATTCCTTTTCAAAGAATCCATTTCTTCATTCATGGCTTCCAGCCAAGACTTTGAATCAGCCATGTTGATTGCTTCTTTAACATTCCTAGGTTCATCAGTGTTGGTAATTAAAGCATAGGCATAGTTTGAATCTAACATAGAGAAACCATACCTTTCAGGTTGCCTTTTTTCTCATGTAGACCTTCTTACAGGCTGAGGTTGTTCTTCATCATCGGAACTTCCAAAGCTATTTGAGCTCTCCTCAATCTCAGGTACACCATGCAGCTCTTCCCTTTCTGGAGTTTAGGGAATCTCAACTGCATCCTTCTTCTTGTCACTTTGATCTGTCACAAGCTGTTGATCACTTACTGAAGGTTTTATCTCATGAAATATCACGCTTCTGCTATACAAAACCTTCTCAGTAACAAGGTTCCAAAGTTTGTATCCTTTCACACAAACTCCATAGTCGATGAGAATACATTTGACAACCTTTTTATCCAATTTGGATCTCTTTTCATTTGGAACATAAACATATGCCTCACAGCCAAACACATGGACATGCCTCAGAGAGGGCTTCTTACCAAACCATGCTTCCAAAGGCGTCTTGTCAACCAGAGATGAACAAGGAAATCTATTTAATAGATAACATGTTGTAGCCACAACCTCAGCCCAAAACTTCTACTCTAGACTAGCACCACTTAGCATACTCCTTTCCTTTTCCATTAGTGTCCTGTTCAACCTTTCAGCAACTCCATTTTGCTATGGAGTATAAGGCGTTGTTTTGTGCCTTTTAATTCCATGATCAATGGAATACCTTTCAAAATCTGCAGAACAAAATTCACCACCATTGTCTGTCCTTAAACACTTGATTTTCCTTCCAGTTTGATTCTCTACCAAAGATTTAAATTCTTTAAACCGACTGAACACTTCTGATTTACTTTTAATAAAGTATACAAATTCCCTTCTCAAACAGTCATCAATAAAAGAAACATAATATCTAGACTTCGATAATGAAGGAACATTAACTGGACCAAACACATCCGAATGAACATAATCCAGTATACCAGAAGATTTGTGAGGAATAGAATAAAATGAAACACGGTGTTATTTTCCATAGATACAATGTTCGCAAAAATTGAACTCAAGGTTACAATCATCAAGCCCTTCTACAAGCTTTTTATTCTTCAAGGTTTTTAAACCTTTCTCACCAATGCAACATGACCAAGTTTGTGATGCCACAACATAGTCTTCTCAGCTGGGGGTTTTACCTCCATATCATTTGCAGCAAGAGAAGTGTCTTCATCTTTCTCTACAGGTGCAACATTACATGACTTTATAGAGGCACTGTTACAAAGAACAGTTCGTGCATCCAGCTTGTACAAATGCCAGTATGAACACCCTTAGCCAACACCATTGCACCTCTAGCCATTTTACATCCCTTACTTGAAAAAAAAACTTCTACACTAGCATCATTTAACTTACTAACAGAAAGAAGATTTCGAGCTAGACCTGGTATGTGAAGTACGCCACCAATACCCTTGACTCTCCTGTCAGGAAACTGAATTCTGACTCTTCCTCTGCCAACTATCTCCAGTGTTGAATCACTTGCCAAGTATACCTTTCCACCGTCATACTTCTCATTTAGAGAACCATTCTCTATTGGATGTCATATGAAAGGATGCACCTGAGTCAACCAACTAGTCATCATCTAATGCTTGAGTTGTCAAGGCTACTACAATGAAGGCATTTGCATCACTTTTAGAAGATTCGTTGTTAGAAGCATTCTTCTTCTTCTTCTCCTTGCAGTCCTTCCTGATATGTCCAAGTTTCCCACAGTTCCAACATCTCACCTTGAACCTTTTACCAAGAGACTTTGATCTTCCTGCAGATTTGGATTTCAACTTCTTGTCCTTCTTCTTGCCTTTCTCCTTTGGTTTACCTTGAACAACAAGGGCCTCTTTGGCCATCTCTGAAGACTTCCTTTGCATCTCCTCAGATAGCAATGAGGCAACAACGTCTTCCATCTTGAAAGCAACAGTAGTGCTTCCAATGGCCATCACAAGATGATCCCAACTATCAGGTAACGAACACAACAGGAGCATGCAATGATCCTCCTCCTCTATCTTTACACCTACAGATGCCAACTAAGTAACACTCATTTTAAACGAGTTCAGATGGTCTACAACAGATGCACCTTCTTCCAACTTCAAGGAGTACAACTTCTTCCTCAGGAATTACTTATTTACCAGAGACTTTCCCTGATAAATATCACCAAGCTTCTTCCATAATGAAGTTGCAGACTGCTCCTCATGGACGTTCAGGAGTACAAAATCAGCTAGACTCAATCTTATCAAACCTCTTGCTTTTCTATCAGCAAGATCCCAAGCTTCTTGTGTTGTACTTTGTGGCTTAGTTCTAGACACTACAATCCAAAGGTCTCTATCCACAAGCAAGTCTTCTATCTTGAGTTTCCATAACTCAAAGTTACTGCCATTAAACTTTTCAATGTCTACTTTGCTAGATGTACTCACCATCACAAATAGAAACAAGTTTTAACAATGTAAGACTCCCACTAAAATAATATCAGCACAAAAAACTAATCTTTCCTACAAGGATAGCACAACGGGCCAGGCTCTAATACCACTTGAAGGGAAAAACATGCATAGATCTATTGACCCAACAGTGCGGAATACATTCCCTTAACACTAATACAATAGAGGAGAAGAGCATAAACCGGTTTCAATAGCATTCTAAAACTACTTGAGATGAATACATGCATGTAAAATAGAAAACTGAATATAGCATTCACAGATTGACTCAAGATATACGTGGGAAAACCTTTTCAGGTAAAAAACCCACCACACAAAGTCTAGAAAATTTGTATTACAGTAACAAAAAATAGTTACATACAAAAATACAGTCTTCTTTGATCAGCTCACAACAATCACTTCCAAAATTATCTCACTGTTACAATGTTCATTCAACATACAGTTCAAAAACTCTCTATACCTGCAATTACGTACTCAACTTACTTAAGTCATACATTGCATTGAATACTATCAACCAAGTGCTGACTATCAGGTACAATCATCTCAGATCCAATCACACCAATGATCTGCCCAAGCCGATCTTCCTACATCGAGCCACCCAAGCATTAATGCCATTACCTAAATCGGGTTCTGTTTCACCACCCTAGGTTGACTTGCACCTACTGCAATTACTCTTTTGGTTTCCATCCAATCATCGCCAGACACTGATCCACGTGTCCACAACCCATTCACCAATCACTCTCTGGCTCCAAGTCAAACTCGGTCAATCATTGGTCTGAGCCCATTTGAGCTCCCTTCGTTCATACCGCTCCACCGCTGAGCTGAGTTGACCCACCCATGGTAATGCGGTGAGCTCGACCGAGCTCACCCACAAAATTCTCTGAGCTCGTCCACTAATCGTCCCACGCTACCGCTGCTAGCTTCGGGACTCACCATGGTAATGCGGTAGCCATCTTGGTTGACCGCTGGTGGTCTTATCGTGGCCACCGTGGTCAGTCACTTGATTGTCTATGGTGTGCGGTAACAGCCAGCCAGGCCACTGGCGGTCTTACCGTGGCCACCATAGTCAGTCACTTAACTGTCCGCGATGTGGTGGTAACCGCCAGCCAGGCCATTAGCGGTCTTACCGCGTCCACCATGGTCATTCACTTGATTCTCTACGGTGTGGCAGTAACCGCCAGCCAAGTCACTGGCAATCTTACCGCGACCACCGTGGTCAGCCACTTGGTTGGCCGCGATATGGCGGTAACCGCCAGGCAGGCCGCTGGCGGTCTTACTGCGGCCACCACGGTCAGTCACTTCATTGTCCACGGTGTGGCGGTAACCCCCAGCCAAGCCATTGGTGGTCTTACCACGGTCAGTCACTTGATTGTTCGTGGTTTGGCAGTAACCACTAGCCAGGCCGCTGGCGGTCTTATCACGGCCACCTCGGTCAACCACTTGGTTGGCCGCAGTACGGCGATAAAGGCAAAAAAGAGACAAATTTAATGCCAAGGCAAGAAAGATGGGGCTTCAAGCTGGAAGTAGAGACATAGTTTCTCAAGAGTTATTGCATGTTATAATACTTTTGTGGTTAGAGAACCACCATTCCCCTCCTCCCCCTTAGGTGGCTTATCAAGTCACATGGTGCTCGTAATGTGTAAATTCCATTGTTGAAAAATAAATTATTCAAAATTTCTTAATTGATGTTTTATTTTATTTTGTCTTACTCCAGCAGTGTGGAATTTTACATTTATTTTATTAGGGTAATCAGCCATTTGAATATTTTTATAGTCCAAGTTTTCTCAAGGACTTATTTAATTTCACTTTTGAATTAAGATTGGAATGTTGAAATGTAGCTACAATTGATCTTTATTTGTTTTTTTCTCCTGATTTTATAATTTTATGTTTTATTGAAATATGATCTTATGATTTCTTGATTTGAGGCTTCTTAATGTTTAAAACTACTGGTAAGTGTGGTGTAAAGTGGCATATGTAAACTGCCATATCCCAGGGGGGTTTCCCTAGCAGGTCGTATAGGGGAGTAGATGCACTCGGGAATTATGAATTATTTGAAATGGGTTGCAAATGGGACCGGTATGGGATGGTCATTAATCCATTCTTCCCCTAGTTCTATGATTGTTCTTATTGTACCTTCCTTTTGGAGGCTAATCCCCTTAAACAAACAAGGGGAAGGTACTAAGAAATGTATGGAGGGGTCCTTAAAGAAGGGCCTCACGACCATCATTCCTAATGTCTATGGCATCCAAGAATATTCATCCTTGTAAACCCCATTGTGTGAGCCTTGTGTTGTAAATGTGATGTGGTTGTATGAGGAGAGTCTCACCCAATTTGGGAAGAGCATCTTTTATATGAGGACAGGTGCACCCAATTTGGGAAGAGCATCCTTTATATGAGGATAGGGACACCCAATTGGGAAGATCATCCTTGCTATTTTTGTGTGTACATGTGAAATTCAAATAAATGTGATGTGGCATACCTGTGAACTATGTGAGAAAGATAGTAACATATGATGCAAATTTAATATTCTTTGAGACATGGTATGAGTGCCATAATTATAAGGTAAAATGTTCTCTTAAGCATATATTTGGACAAAATGTGAAGCTAATAATTCGGTGACATGTTTGGTCAATGAAACAAAATATTTTCTAACATCATCAGTGATGTTTATGGTGCACAAAATTTTTGGAGGTGCATCAAAGGTTATGAATTCATTTAGATATATTTTTGTGTAATTTAATTGAAGTCGATTACATTGTTAATAAACTAGAGCTACATGGATGGTTGTTAGCATATGTTAATTTGATTGTATATTAGATAAATGTTTCATTATGAGAAATTTTGTTCTAAGTATTTAAAAATTTAATTCATGGAAGAGATGTCTCTAATGTGTGTTTATAGCTAAATGTTTTGATTCTTTTATCAAGAAAGTAAAAGTAAATAGTATGTTTGATAGATTTATGTGTATTTTCAGACCTTAACGACTTCTAGGAGGAAGTCTAAGCTAAGGGGAGGGGGATGTAAGACCCCACCTTGCATGTGACTAATACAACCTTAAATTGTTATATATTTATCCTAAATAGATGATTAGATATATTGGAGGTGATAAATAAGGTGATTGCCTGAAAGTAACCTTGTAGTTATTTTTACCTTATATTATATTATTATTTTACTCGATTAAGATGTATGTGCATGTGAATTATTGAATATGACTTGAAATTATAAGAAAATTTTGAAATAAAATAATTGTTATGCCGTATTACATTGGATGAGTAATTAGCTATGTAAATAGTTCATGAATAAAGTTACCAAGTTTTGACTTAAAAATAACGTGGTTTATTATTATTGTTTAACTATGCTTAATTGTGTTGTGCAAGAAAATAAGTGAGTCGATGCAAAATTAACATTATAAGCCAAGAATCGAATATGAAAATAGGAGGATGGATAAATAATGGAATCAAATCAAATACATCTTTGGGAAGTTCTAAGTGTAACCCTATTTGACTTAGAAGGGCTTGAGGTTTAATTATTGATTGGGTGATTATGTTTGAGTAAAATCCAATTGTAGGACATGTGATGTGAGTTTGGTTGGGGTTGGAACCCTTGGTTAGGATCAAAATTTGTATGGATTCTCGTGTGGGTTTTAAAAAGGGATTATTGAGTCAATTTCTTTTGTTTTTGAACAAGAATAGACCCCTAGGACCTATACCTATGTGTTTGGAACCTTTTTGACATGTGAACTTGTCCTTGGAGTGTAAAAAGATCTCTCAAAAGTCCACATTCATGAATGTGAAGAATTCAAAAGGTGTTGGAGCTTGGGAAGAGTGACTTGTCACTCTCAACCTCCCACTCCCAAAAAATTCTTGGAATTAGCACAAGACTCACACATGTGCGAGCACTTGTGGGAAAGAGTGTAGGTTTGGAGGATTCCTATATACCTCAAGAAGATAGAAGATTTGGGTGTTACCCACTTCTCCTTTTGGGGAACTTTAGAGAAGATGGTAGGAAGAATGAGAAGATGAGAGGAGTCATATGGGAAAGGGAGTGATCCAGATGGCTTGGTTGGAGAGGAAGGAGGGATAAAAGGCTTAAAGTCCAGAACCTAAAGAAAAGAGATAAGTTTTACTATAAACATTTTCCTTGTTTAGTTGCAGCAAGAGAGTGATATGTTTGTGTGGATCTTTGTTGAATATGGTGGGTGAAGAGTTTACATGTATGCAATATAAATGTTGTGCTATTTTTATTCCTTTCGTAAAAGTTTGAGAGGACTCCATTCATCATCTTGGGGTTGAAATATTATTGCTCGGGGGTATGGCTAGAGCCCACGAGGCTCCATGATGCGATTACGGTAGGGTGGAGAGCAAGCCTTAACCAGCTGGGTGTCCTTCCTTGTATTCCCTTAAATCTGTTGTAATATGGAAATGTAGTGTTTTGATGTAACATGAAAAAAAAGAAGGTTAATTTCATTGATATATATATATATATATATTAATAGTAATAAAAAAATTCAATCGTTATCAATGTTATTTATAACAATGTAGGCTGAAATATGATTTTTTTCTATTTTTCTTACATGAAGAAATGTAATAGAGGTAGTCAAATGCATTATCATGTTATTTAGGACATTTCAATAAATATATATATGTATATGTATATCCTTTTTATTATGGAATGTTTGGCTAAGGGATCAATATCCCACTGACATGAAGAAGAGAGACTCTTGAATTTGAAATGAAAGTTTCTAGAATAAAGAAGTATTCTTATGTATTATTTGGAAGCAGTAATAGTGTATATTCATTTGTATTTTCCTTGTAAAAAATAAAAATAAATTAAAAAATATAGTGCTACACAGTTAACTCAACTAAACAGAAATGCACAACAAAGTGCCTATGTCGCTTGAATATCTGAGAGTTTTATTTTACTGTTTAGAATCCTTGCGTAGTAATCATAGAAGGCAGTTTACAAATAAAAATATTCATCACTTGCAAGAAAGTAATGCCTCAGTAGAGGCCTTGCATCAAATAAGGGAGCTAGGTGTTGAAACTGATGGTTTACAGATAATCCTCTTGGCCGCTATTACTCCACAATGGTAGTTCTCTATATCATGAAGTAAAGTGAATGGAGTTCAAGTGAATACTTGGTTGAGCTGGCATGGCTTAACCGACACACTCTAAGCTGGTTTGATTGCTTAGGTGGCAGATGTGGGCCCCTTCCTATTGTCAACATCTGTTACTCTCGCTAGCATCTGTTCTCATTGCCGTTAACTTCAAATTTAAAAAATTTCGCATGCAATGTCCCATCATTTGACCACATAAAACATTCTCACTCCATAAATTTTTATACAAATGGTTTCTGTAGCGACAATAGTGAAAGCTTCGAAATAGGGTATGGGCATCCATCGAATCAGAATAGAAGGGGGATTATTGTCACATATTACAGTTGGAAATGCTCGAGTAGACATTTGTACAAAATGTGGAAGCATAGACAAGGCACATGAATTTTTTGACCGAATGCCTTGAAGAAATGCGATTGGTAGGTGTAAAGCCAGATTCTGCAACCTTTGCTAGCATCCTCCCAACCTGTGTGAAAATGGGAGCTTTGGAATAGGGAATGTACATCCATCATAGATAGAGGAATTTTTTTAGATGTTGTAGCTGCAACTGCCCTGCTTGATGTGTATGCAAAGAAGTAGTCCCAAAAATTTAAAAGGAAAAAATAATAATCTTAATTTAGATCATCACTCTACTCAGCATTCAAATAGAGATATTTCACTATACATTTTTTTTTTCTGTGTCAAAATAGGATATCTTTTAATCTTTATAATAAAAATAAGATAAGTTCATTCAACATTATTTTTGTAGATGCCACTCTATCTTATTTTCTAGTTTCCATTTATATTCAATTTTAGAGTATATAAGTGTAGATTGATATTTATTTTAGTTTAATATTACTTTGAATTAAAGTTTTGAATGTATTATTTAGTATATGATTACCTTCTTTCTTGTTGTGATTGTGTTTTTCATTGTGAATTTCTTTATTATATGATTGGACATATTGCCACTTGGGACCTTGCATTACAATTGTAGAAAATTTGGTCTTAGAGCCTGAGGTTTAGTTTGTGGAGAGGTGAAAGCATCACATGACATTGACTAAAGTTTGCAACTAAGAGATTTCTATCCATAAAATTTGAGGATGGGTAGAAGGTAGTGTGGATGTCCTCGAGTGTGTTGGTTATTGTGTAGGTGTGGTGTGCATTTTTTTATAGAAAAAGTGTCGAAGGAGAGAATAAAAAATTTAAATGAATTATTGTGAGTAGATGAGGAAGGAGCTAAGCACATAAAATAAAAACTCAATAAATAAGCTCATGAAGAAGATCTTTAAACCTAAAAAATGACTTAGGCTTTGTCCCTTAACAGTGAGGCTTTGATGGGTTTCCTAAAATTTTAATTTACATGTTAATGATTGATATCTTCAATCTCAGTCCTAAATTAGAAAATAATATGAAGGATCTAAGTCAATTCTTTAACTATGTGACATTACACATTACACACACACATGAACACAATGAAATTACATTGAAGTCTTGAGACACTAATGATAAGGATTCCCTTCAATATACAAGTAGCATTATAAAATCCTAACAAAATAATTTTAAAAATTTTGTTAACCCTCCAAGGGATGATGCAACTCTAATCAAATTTCAATTATTGTTCATGGATTGTTATGCTTATTATCCATTCATAAATCAATGTTAAAATACTTGAAATTTGTTTGAAGGTAAAACACAACTTAATTACATGTAAGCACTAAGGATCCAAACTCAACTTAAGGTCCATGCTATCTAGCTACTAAACTTAATATTGTTAGTTTTCAAGAAAATAGTACCAATTTTTATACAAGAATATAAAGATCATCGATTTTTCAATTTTCCATCAAATGACCATGTGACAATCTCTAGGACCTATTAGTATTAGTTCCAATGCTTAGTACCCCATGTGCCTATGAAAATTGAATAGTTTCAATCTAGGAGTTTACTATGAATAATGAATATAATGTATAAGTTGTGACCAACCTTTAATTCACTCATATATGTAAGGTATTAGATTTCACTTAATTTTTCCCACCATAAGATCAATGTTACTAAAATTCTAGGGATAATCTAATCATATAGTCTATTATTCCACTTGGACACCATCACAACAAAGCATATCATTTCATGGAGTGATGACAAGGTATATATACTTGACCATCTATTGTTCTCTACATTAAATTTTTATCAAGTATTGAATTAGTTATATGCCTTATTCATTTCATACATTATAGAGAGTTGACTATCACACATAGGATCCACTAGACTTTAGCTAGTTGAATTCCCTCCACAAGATCTTATATATTTAATTAACTAGACTTACATTTACATATATAAAGAACTACAATAAGTCCAATGGGGCCAAGCACAAGTTAATAGTTGAAACACCTAAGAAATCCAACACCACCTAGCTATAACTAGCATTACCATCATTCTACACTCATATAATGACCATCATTTGACATCTATAAATCTACTAAGATTATTAATATTGACCACAAGAGTGACCATGTATGTCTATTCTCCCTTAATGAGTGTTATACAACATAATGAGGCCTTATGAAATTAATTATTTCTTAGTTCTTCTTCTTACCATGCAAGACCTAGGGTAATAATAACAAATACGTCCTTTTTATTAGCTAATATGCTTTATCACAACACACAAAGTACAAACACTCATGAGAATTATTCTACTAGATTCAAAACTATAAGATATTAATGATTACAACTATTGGATTTCACCATATAACTTCTTGATTATGAGATTCTACCCACTTGTACATACTTCAATAGAGGCTTCACTAGATCCTTCATTATCTTTCTTTCATACTTAAATATTTTGAGTGATCAACACCCTTCTTACACACAAATTTCATTAAATTAGTAGCCTTTGGTGACTAGCCTATATTAATACAAGTATATGGCTTCTCAATCCTCTATTCCTTATGTTTTATTTGTCAAGTTTGTAGGTTCATCAAATTATTTAAATTTCATCTAAGATCTCTTCATGATCTTAAATTATTTCATTCTCTCAAGGTTTCTACCCATACATTTTCAATGGTTTGTAACCACTTATACATTTTTTATTTCATCGTGATATAATATGTCATCGAATGTACTTGATGTATTTAGAATAGAAAATAAACCTTTTGTAATCTTGGTATTTTAATGTGGAGTGGGATCCAATTATTCTTTTGGAATATTTTAGTTTTTCTTTAGAACCCATGTGGAAGTAGTATCTTCAAATAAGGCGGCATTGGGATTGTTTAGAGTTGCTTCCTTATTCTTCTTTAGAGAATAAATATGAAATTTTCCTTGTTTTCGTATATATCCAGAAAAATTAATTATCTTTCTCTTGCTTTATTGGTAGAGAACAAGGGTTATAAGTTGGATTTTTTACTTAGAAGCATATAAAGGGGAAATGTAAAGGGCTTCATTTGCTCCTTATTTTTCCTTTTTATTAACTTTTTATTTGTTCTTTTTCATAGATTCATTTTGTATACTTAAAAAAAATATCTTTGTATTAAAGAAACAACTATTTAATACTCTTACAATCATGAAAGATGTTCTTGAGAGTGTCCAACATAATTTTCACCTGTGAAACGACTTTATTGTAAAATGTAATCATAATCATTTGAATCATGTGGAATATCTTGGAAATATTGCAATCATCATGAGAATGATTATGTTAGTAACATGTGATTACAAAATTTTAAATGTAATCATTATAATTACAATCATATAGAAATGCATAGAATTTTTTATCAATATGGTAGGGTAGTGGAAAATTCCAAAAGATATACCTCCCAACTAGGGGACACCATCAAAATAATGTAAAGTATATAGATATGTATGTAGAGAACAAAGCTCTAAATCTCAACCAATAATATTAGATGGATTATCATCTAATAGATTATTCTCATCTTATTTATGTGGTTCACAACCACCTTTAATTTTTTGAATTTTAGCATGATATGATGTCATTGAATGTGCTTTATATATGTAGAATAGGAGAAATACCCTTTGTAATATTGTTATTGTACTAGTGGAGTTAGATTCACTTGTTCTTTTTTAATATTCTATTTTTTCTTTGGAACTTATATGAAAGTAACACCTTTAAAAGAGGTGACAATGAGATTGTTGAAAGTTGCTTTCTTATTCTTATTTGGATCATTAGGAGGAAATCATCCTTGCTTTGGTACACATGAAGGCATGATATAATGTTATTCTTTCTTTATTGGTGGAGGACATGATTTATAAGCTGGTTTTTGTGCTAGAGGAGTATTAGGAGGTAATGAAGAGGGCTTCATTTTCTCCTTATCTTCCTTGTTAACTTTTTCTTGATTATTTTGTTTCACATGCATTTTTTATAATTAATGACTTCTATCTTTGGTTTCGTGAGAAGCTTCCATTTGATGTTCCTTAACCTTGCAATCATAACAAATGTTCTTGAGAGTGACAACGTAATTTTAAAGTTTGAAGTAGTTGATTTGAAAACAAGTACATATGCATCTCTCATCACTTTCACAATTTTCTCTTGACAAACATATTTTAGGCATTGATGCATCATAGAGGGTATCCCTTTAATTATTGTAACTAAGATCTCCTAAGTAAAATTCAAAATATAGCCAATGAAGGAATGATATGGAAAAATTCATCTACCTACTTAAGCCCCATGTTAAGAGAAAAGATAATACTCCCCAAAGTGTCCACAAAAATGTCATGGGTTATGTTTAGAGCAACACATAAATGCGTATAATTATCTGATGGTAAATTTGTAATTATATGAAATTATTTTATGCATATGTTATACTAATTGCCTAGATCAATGTGAATACTTCACATTCTTGACCATGAAGAAAACCATGACCATAAAGTGGACCACAATAATTGTGGTTTTGAATATCCTCATAAAATGAAATAATTGAAGGTACATTGCTTGAGGTGAAATTTTATGATTAAAAGCTATAAATGTTTTTGTGCAAGTGTGGGAAGAGGAACAAACATGATTTATATCCATAGGATCTTTATTCATATGTGTGTACATCATAGAATTAGTAGGATGATTGAATACTTATTAGTGTTCAATATTGTTAGAATGTGTATGCAATGAAAAAAATATTAGCATAAATTTCAAATTTTGTTTTAGTGGAGAAGCCAACCAATTTCCCCCATAATTCACACCATTAACACGAATCACATTACTATCAATGGGATGTATGATTTTATGCTTGAATACCATACAAGTATATGTATGGTGTTCATTAACTCTATGAAAAATGTAGAAGAATTATTCATTATTTAACTCTTAATTAATCCTCTAGAAGAATTCAATAGATTGATGGAATTAAGGCTGACCAAATTATTATGAAAGTTTGAAGAACATTATCCAATGGTTTGCTAGGCTTTGTAAATTTTCTAGGCTTTAATGTTTGAATGATACAAAAATAGATTTGGTAGACATTTGATTGGAACTAGATTTAGATTATTTCTTGTCATTTCCTTTTTGAAATGTATTGTTCTTTTGACATCTTGAAGGTTGGAGGAAGTGAGGGAGACCCCATAATTCCAACCATTAGATTCAAATAGTTAAAGTTCAAGATTTTTTACATGAACACACAAATTTTAACTCATAAATATTGAAAGCTAATTTCATTGTCATTAGTAGACTCTTTCAAAACATTTAGTTAATTTTTTTAGTTGATTCTAAGCCCATATTGACATATAAGGGTTGTAAGAAAGTGGTGGCTAGCTCGTCAAAATAATGGATAGAAATAGGAGCTAAGAATTAAAATTATTCAAGGGCATAGTCCTTAGGGTTCATAGAAATATTTTAGGTAAGACTTTATCTTCATATGCAATATCTAGAAATGTATCATCAAAAGCTCATAGGCAAACATTGTAACCACCTTTTCTATAATAGAACTCAAATATAGCTACAATAAAGCCAGTGAGCAATGGGTGTGTAACAACCTCAAATGCAAAAGGTGTGCAATGTGGAGGATTATATGTAATAGAGTTAGAGCTATAATTTTCTTCTTAAGTTGAGAAAACTACTTCACTAGTGTATTGAAGGTTTAGAAGTGTAGGTAGTAGTGGTATAAGAAGTATGGGTAGAATGAAGTATGTCTAAAGGGAGTGAGAGGTAAGAGGGAATGAAATGGTAGTAGAAGGAAAAATCACACTATAAATGTATAGTTTCCATAGGATGACAAGGAGAAATGGTAGAAGGAATAGTGGTAGTACTTTTATGGGTGTGAGTAAACACTATTCAACTTTAAACTTAGAACTCTAACTTAGACATAGATCATCACAATTTATTAACATCATAAATCACATACATAATACCCATCTAAAAAATAATTATTTCACTAATTTCAACCTAAACATATACCTTATCTAAACCTTCCTCAATTCCCTTAAACTCAGAGCAGTTGCAACTACCTCTGGAAAAACCCCTCTATCCTTTATGCTTTGATGGATGTCCATACCTTATTCCAAAGCTCCCATTTGGCATAGGCTGAGAAAGGTTGTAGAGTCTACCTTTACACCTACCAATTGTAATTGTTTGCAAAGTCTCTAAAGCCTTTTCAACAAATCTATTTTGTTAATATCCCACAATCAGGGCGTTCCATGAGAACATGTTTCTTTGAGGCATTATGTCAAATAGTTCACGTGCCTAGTTACAAATTTTGCTTATCCTGCAATCATGGCATTTTGTCAAATAGTTTGTGTGCCTTGTCTATTCTTACACTTTCTACATACATGTCTAGCAGCGTAGTTTAAAGCTACAACACTTGAAAAAATTCCTCTATCTATGATTGATGTCCATACCCTGTTCCAAAGCTCCCATTTTCGCATAGGCTAGGAGGAGTCTATCTTTACACCTGCTAATCGCATTTGGATGAAAGCTTCTAAATCCTTTTTGACAAACATTTTTTGTGCATATCCTGCAATCAAATCATTCCATGAATCCACATTTCTCTGAGGCATTCGGTCAAATAGTTCATGTGCCTTGTCTATGCTTCCATAGTTTGCATAAATGTCTACCCGAGCATTTCCAACTATAATATGTGACAATAATCCCCCTTCTATTCTGATTTGATGGATGCCCATAACCTATTTCAAAGCTTTCACTATCACCGCTGCAGAAACTATTTGTATAAAACAATTATGGAGTCAGAATTTTTTATGCGGTCAAACGATGGGACATCGCGTAGGAAAATTTTTGAATTTGAAGTTAATGGAAATGGGAACACATGCTGGAAAGAGTAAGGGATGCTGACAATAGGAAGGGGTCCACATCTACAACCTAAGTGGTCAAACCATCTTAGAGTGTTCTGGTTAAGCACCATTGGTCGAGCTAGCTCTCCCCACCTTGGCACAACCCTTGGTCATCTGATCATTTTTTATCCCCTGCACTAATTATTCACTTCACTGGCTCTACAAAATACCAGACACAGTGTGTACAAAGTAACATCATGTTGGAAAAAGTGCCTAAATCCATACTGACATGGAACTCCTAAAAGAGCAGTATCGTTGAGACCCTTGGAATTTCTTGGCAACGAGCAACTATCTCAGAAGATCAGATCGCTATGACCTTGGATCTATCTTGGTGATGAGAACCATCGGGGTGACATGATCTATCAGAGTGAGTTTCTGAACTTACTCTGACAATAGAGGTCTTGGTGACGTCAGTGTGACCCTGTAGAAGTATCGACAATATCGACGTGACCGAGACAGTCAGGGTGACATCTCTAACTCGCTCCGATGGAAAATGTCTGGGCGACAAAGATCATCGGGGAGAGTCTTGGTGGTGAACGCGTCGAGGAGACTTGTGTTGTCGGTGTGACCTCCTGATCTCATGTCGATGGTGTTTCTCTTGTCGATGGATCTTCTCTTGGTGAATGATTAGTGTGACTCTTATCGATATGTGCGATCTTAGTGTTCGTTGGGTCATCGGGGAGACATGAATGTTCAGTGAGACTTCCTAGTGTGTTGGCGATAGCGATTATCTTATCGATGGTCCTGAGATCGGGGAGACTTCACCAAATTTTGAGCGATGGATTTGAAGGAGCCGATGTCATGTGAGATAGCCCATGGGCAGTCTGGGATCAGTGAGACATTTTGTTGTCTCGCCGATGAGCGATAAAGTTGAAATCGGTTGACCAAGCATTTGTCCTACGTGTTTTGTCTTGGACCAATGAGTGATACAGAATGCAAACAAATTGGGAAGTTGAACTATTGTGACCTTTTTCTTGTGGGAAGCAAACAAACAGCTCAAGTGATGGATGAAAATTTTGGTCGTGGGTCTGGTTGAGAATGTGAGTCGAATGATCAATGAGTGAATTCCGTTGTATGCCGAATGAAAGTATTGTAATAGTGTAATTCGATACAAGGTTGATCAAGGAAATGTTGTTTCTATAGAATTGTCATCTGAAAAGAAGAGACTATAACTTGTATGTAATTTTTTTTACTGTAATACAAGTGATCTTTCTTTGGTGTGGTGGGTTTTTCTCCCGTAAGGGTTTTCCCACGTAAATTTGGAGTTAATTGTTTAATGTGTTTATTCCTTAGTTTTGTTGTTTCTTTCATGTGTGCCTTAATGAATTATAATTGTAAACATTAAAAGACATATCTCTCTTCTCCTCTCAGACTTGGCATTAGGAAAATTTGTTCTGCTATTGATTTTTTTCCTAATAAGTGGTATCAGAGTCTGGCCAGTTGTGTTATCCTTGTGGGTAGATTGGTTTTTTGTGTCAATTTTTGTTCAGTGGGAGTTTTGTAGAAGTCTTGAATTTGTCTAATTATAGATTAAGATGGAAATGACAAGTACGTCTAGAAGAATTGAAATTGAGAAATTCAACGACAACAATTTTGAGTTGTGGAAACTTAAAATGGAAGACCTGTTGGTGGATCATGATCTTTGGATTGCTATGTCTGGAATGAAACCTTCATCCATGAAGCAAGAAGATTGGGATCTCGCAGATTGAAAATAAAAAGGGTTGATAAGACTCTGTTTGGCAGACTTTGTTCTCCTGAACGTTCATGAAGAGAAGACTACCTCTACGTGGTGGAAAAGACTGGGAGGTATTTATCAGGGCAAGTCCTTGGTAAATAAGTTGTTCTTAAGGAAGAGAATGTACTCTTTGAAGATGGAGGGAGGAACATCTATTGCTGATCACTTAAACACCTTTAACATTTTGATTGCTCAGTTAACATCTGTAGGTGTGAATATTGAAGAGGAAGATCGTTGTGTGCTCTTATTATGTTCTTTGCCAGATTCTTGCGATCACTTGGTGATGATGATTGGGAGCACAACAACCACTTTCAAAATGGAGGATGTGGTTGCTTCTTTGTTATCATAAGAGATGAGAAGGAAATCTTCTGAGATGGCAAAGGAGGCTCTTGTTGTTCGAGGAAGATCGAAAGAAAAAGGACAAGAAGTCCAAATCAAAATTAGAAGGGAGATCAAAGTATCCTGGTAAGAATTCCAATGTGAAGTTTTGGAACTATGGGTAGCCTGGTCATGTCCAAATGTATTGCAAAGAGGAGAAAAATAAGTGGAAGAATAATTTTTCTGACAATGATTCTTCTCAGAGCGATGCAGATGCCTTTATTGCAGCTTTGGCAACTCAGGCATCAGATGATGTCTGACTGATTGATTTTGGAGCATCATTTCACAAGACATCTCATAGAGACTGGTTTACTAAGTATGAATAATGTGATGGTGGAAAGGTGTATCTAGTAAGTGATTCATCCCTGGAGATATTTGGTCGTGGAAGAGTAAGAATCCAGTTTCCTGATGGTAGAATTAAGGGAATTGATGGTGTAATGCATATACCAAGTCTGGATCGAAATTTTCTTTCTGTAAGAAAGCTAAAGGATGTTAGAGTGCAAGTATCATTCTATAGCAATGGTTGTAAAATGACTAGAGGCTCGATGGTGCTGGCTAGGGGTTCCCAAATTGGTACTTTGTTCAAGTTGGATGCACTGGATGTTCAATGCAACATTGTCTCTGCAAAGTCACAAAAGGTTGTTCGTAAAGAGAAGAATGAAAATTCTCCTATTGGAGCAAATTCCTTGCAAGTGAAACTTCGAGCGGCTGGCATCAGAGGCTCGATCACATTGGTGAATTTTTTTTGAAAGCCTTGAAGAATAAAAACCTAGTTAAGGGGATTGATGATTGTAATCTTGATTTTGAATTCTATGAACATTGTATATATGGAAAACAACATTGTGTTTCATTCTACTCTAGTCCTCATAAATATCCTAGTGTTCTAGATTATATCCATTCTGATGTGTGTGGTCCAGTGGATGTTCCTTCGTTATCAAAGTCTAAATATTATGTTTCTTTTATTGATGATTATTCGAGAAGGGCATTTGTTTATTTTTTAAAGAGTAAATCAGAAGTGTTCAATCGTTTTAAGGAATTTAAAAACCTTGTGAAAAATTAGACTGGAAGAAAAATAAAGTGTCTAAGGACTGACAATGGTGGTGAGTTTTGTTCTGATGAGTTTGAAATGTATTGCAAAGACCATGGGATTAAGAGGCATAAAACAACACCCTACACTCTGCAGAAAAATGGAGTTGTTGAAAGGTTGAACAGGACGTTGATGGAGAAGGAAAGAATTATGTTGAGCAATGTTGGTCTAGAGAAGATATTCTGGGCTGAGGTTGTGGCTACAACATGTTACTTATTGAATTGATCACTTTCTTCAGCACTTGTTGATATAACTCCTATGGAAGCTTGATCTGGTAAGAAGCCCTCTCTCAGACATATTCATGTCTTTGGTTGTGAAGCATATGTTTATGTGTTGGATGTGAAAAGATCTAAATTGGAAAACAAAGCTGAAAAATGTATCTTCATTGGGTATGGTCTTAGTGTGAAAGGATACAAGCTTTGGAATCATGTGACTAGGAAGGTATTGTACAACGAAAGTGTAATCTTCCAGGAACCGAAACCTTCTTCAGTAGATCTGCAGTCAGGGATGAAAGAAGAGGAAAAGAAGAATGATGTTTTTGAGATACTTATAACTCCAGGAAAAGAGGAACAACTCATTGAAAGTGTACCTGAAACTGAGGAGATTTTGAGCAGCTCTGAGAGTTCTGAACAAGAAGAATAACCACAACCTCAGCCTCATCCTATGAGGAGGTCTACACATGAGAAGAAACAACCAGATAGGTATGGATTCTCTATGTTAGATTCTATTTGTGCCTATGTTTTGATTACTAACACGGATGAGCCTAGGACTGTAAAAGAGGCAATTGAAATGTCTGACTCAGATTCCTAGTTGGAAGCCATGAATGAAGAAATGACATCATTAAGGAAAAATGATACTTGGGATCTGCTTCCATTGCCTAAAGGTAGAAAGCATGTGATCTGCAAGTGGGTGTTTAAAAAGAAAATTGGTTTGGATGGCTGTGTTGAAAAGTATAGAGTGAGATTCGTTGTGAAGGGTTATTCCCAAGTAGAGGGAATTGATTATGGGGAAATTTTTTCTCCTATAGAAAAGATGACATCTATTAGATTTCTTTTATCACTTATTGCAGCATATGATTTGGAGATTGAGCAGATGGATGTGAAGACAACGTTTCTTCATGGTGATCTTGAAGAAGAAATCTATATGTCCCAGCCTGAGCACTTTGTGAGAAAAGGTAAAGAAAATCTGGTTTGCAAGTTGAAGAAATCTTTGTATGGTTTGAAGCAATCACCTAGGATGTGGTACAAGAAATTTGACACATTTGTTTTATCTTTGGGATTTATAAGATCAAAATCACATCATTGTGTGTACTACAAGACTTAAAATGATCTAATTCTTATTATTTCCCTTTATGTTGATGATATGATGTTCATAGGAAATAGTGAGTTAATGATTTTTGATCTAAAATCTCAGTTGTCTGCAAAGTTGGAAATGAAAGATCTTGGTGCAACTAGGTATATTCTAGGGATGAAAATAACTAGGGAAAGAAAGGGCAGAAATCTTTGGCTTAGCCAGAGTAAGTATATTAATACTGTTCTGGAGAGATTTGGTATGAATGATTGCAAGCAACTAGTTGTTCTAGTTTTGCAGGGAACAAAGCTATTTGTAGAAGATTTTCCGAAATCTCCTACTGAGATGGAGGACATGGCCAGAGTGCCTTATGCTAGTGCAGTTGGCAATTTAATGTATGCAATGGTTTGTACAAGGCTAGAAATTGCCCAAGCAGTGGGATTTCTTAGTCGATTTATGGCGAATCTAGGAAGGACACATTGGGATGATGTGAAAAAAGTGTTTAGATATCTGAGGGGCAATTCAGACTATGCTTTGTGTTACCATGGAAATTTGGTTGGATCACAGAGGGCTCTCAACATTCGTGGATATGTGGATTCTGATTGGGCAGGGGACATTGACAGTAGAAGGTCCACCAATGGATATAATTTCATGTTGAATGGTGGTGCAATTAGCTGGATGAGAAAGCGACAAGTTGTAGTCGCTTTGTCCACTACGAAAGTTGGGTACATGGCAGAAAATCATGCCTGTAAAGAAACAATTTGGTTAAAAAGTTTGTTTTCTAACAATGGGTTTAATGCAGGGAAAATTACAATTTACTGTGAAAGTCAGAGTGCTATTTTCTTGGAAAAGAATCCTACTTTCCATGCCAGGACGAAACATATTGATGTGTGGTATCACTTTGTATGAAATATGGTGGAGGATGGAAAGATCTTTGTAGAGAAGGTGGATACTCTGGAAAATGTTGCAGATGCATTGACAAAACCAGTAAGCATAGACAAGTACAGGTGGTGTACCGGTTCGATGGGCCTTGGTTCCCATAAAACTCAGTAGTTTTGTTGTGCTCTGGAGGTGTCAGTAAGATCTTCATCAAGTGGGAGATTGTTGGAAAAAGTGCCTAAATCCTTACTATCATGGAACTCCTAAAAGAGCAGTATTGTTGAGACCCTTGGAATGTCTTGTGAGCAGCTGTCTCGGAAGATCAGATCGTTGTGACCTTGGATATCTCTTGGTGATGAGAACCATCAAGGTGACATGATCTATTAGAGTGATTTTTCGAACTTACTCCGATAGCAGAAGTCTTGGCGACGTCGGTGTGACCCTGTAGAAGTCTTGGCGATATCAGCGTGACCAGGACAGTCGGGGTGACATCTCTAACTCGCTTTGATGGAAAATGTCTGGGCGATGAAGATCATCAGGGAGAGTCTTGGCAATGAATGCATCGGGGAGACTTGTGCTAATGGCGTGACCTCCTGATCTCCTGTCAATGGTGTTTCTCTCGTCGATGGATCTTCTCCTAGTGAACGATTGGCATGACTCTTGCTGATATGTGTGATCTTAGTGTGCGTTGGGTCATCGAGGATACATGAATGTTCAGTGAGACTTCCCAGTGTGTTGGCAATAGCGATTGTCTTGCTGATGGTCCTGAGATCGAGGAAACTTCACCAAAGTCTGAGCAATGGATCAAAAGGAGCCTATGTTTCCTCATAGGGGACGTTAGAATAGACGTCTCACAATAAAACTAGAACGTATGAAATGCTTACCTACGCTCTCAGGGTAGGCGACTTGATGCAGTTGTGAATGTCAAAGAATGATGTCAGGTACGCAACTGTTGTGTGCATTTACTTCGTGTGTTGTAAGTATACAAGCACCATTACTTCCATCCACATAGCAACCCCATGTGTCAATCAGCTATATCTTATGACAATTCTCATTGCTGCCAGTCAACGATTTTACTGATACATAAACATTTAGCATTAAAATGCCCTCTCCTGCCATTAGGAAATACCCAGGGATTTAATTGTGAAGAAAGGATATTTTGTTAATCTTGAATTCACTGATATTGCAGACCGTGAAGAGTAGATAGGGCGAGCATGGAATAAATGGAAACAAAATAGGCTATACAGAATATTCAAGGCGTAAATCTTAAGACTCGTCTACAAGTTTTTTTTTTTTAATATTCGGCTTAGGTGCAAGCTTCATAAAGACCAGCGTAATTTTAGATAGAACAAATGGCCTACTACAACTTGAGCACAATATGGCAGTGACCCATTCTCTATCATCATAGAATTTCAATCAAGTTGGTGAGAGCTTATTAAAAGAAATGTTTATTGCTTACTATGGATGGCGCTAAGTATAGATTCTAAAAGCGATATTATTTCTAACATAGGATTTAGCCGCCCAGCTGAATACTGGTCGATTTTATTAAATTTGGTAGCAGTCTTTATTTTGTTTGTTTATGTAAGGACCAAGAAATGTGAATGGTCATGTTTAATAAATGCCACTGACTTCTTAGGCGGTGTCTAGGTCCGGTGAACTCATCGAATAAGAGTTTCTTCGTGTATCACGCTTTAAATGGTTTCATCTTTAAGCTTACGCAATAGAATGTATAGTGTCAATAATGCAGGCAAAGCAACTTCCCCAGTTGTCCAAACGATTCAGGTGCCACCTAATAATCGCTGGTCAGTTTTATCAGCAATAATTGTTGGCTGCACTTAACTGCGAGCGTTCAATGCTCAGATCCTCAAACCTTTTTGGTTGATCCATCGACTTGCTGGTTTGATTGCAAATTATTAGTCTGTGTCTCTAAAATTTTATATCGTTGCTATCGATAGGAACTTTTTCCTTGTGTCTTGGCTGACCCAAATGCAAATTTAGGGGTCCGTAAGAAATGCAAGAGGAATAAATTATCAGATTCCTTTCGAATGTATAAAAATATTTCATCTTCCTGTACACATATCCTCACCGTATTTCTTTAAGAAAACTGTGGAAGAGAGGTAACTCTAAGGAAACATTTAGATCAATAAAATAAATGACAACGTTGTATAATTTATTGCAACTAGTGGCAGAGATAGAAGATTTTACTGAAGGGTTTGTCTTTTGTAAGGGTGATACAAAGTTCAATATTACTATTTTTTTTAAATAAATATAGAACTCGCAACTTAAATATCGTGCGATCTTTAAATTCTCTTACCTTTGTTTATTCTTCCAGTAGTGCATGTATAGAATTGGATATATTTATATATAAGCCGATCATTGTTGTAATAATTGCAAGATCAACAGTTTAAACAATTGAAATTGGTATTGTGAGTTAGACGGAATGGTGTTGAAAATTTGATGCTTCTAAAAAGTCTCTTTAATAATTAGAAGACTTTGATTTTAGTCAAAGCCTCCTCTTAAAAAAAAATATGCCTTAAATTAAAGAGGTGGGAATATATACCCATTCCCCTATAAAGAGAATCATATTATTTTAAAATAGAATTATATACCGGATGAGCATTAGGTTTATTAGAATTTTAGAAAGGAAAGTAATATGTGAAGGAAATGGTAATTTTATTTGTATTTAACTTGGATCTTTTTTTAGAAGAAGTAAATAAATTAAATATAGGATAATTATCATTTATATATATAAAATAATAAATAAACAATTAATAAATATTAGTTAAATATAAGTAAATATGTATGTTGTAATTTATTTTGACAATATTATTAAATATTGTTTTTACGGTGGTGGTAACAAAAAGTGTTGCAAGAAACAAATGGTTGTAAAGTAATAGTGTTGATACATGATTATAAAAAAAATAGAATTGGTTTTTCTAGCTAAACTTTGTGGCATGTCCCCTCTCACGATAATCATTAGGGTATTAATATTAAAGAAAAATTAACCGTAACATCTCCCTGAATCATATTATTAATATTGACATCGTCATGATTCAATATTAAATCCACTAATGTTAAATCATAATAATGTTATACGTCAATGTAGGTTAGCATTACTATTTCTATGGTTATTAGCAAAATGATGATTGTATACCATTTTTGGGGCTCTAACATTAGTGTTATTAGGAGCATGTATACTCACAAGTATGGTATATGTTCAGTTGAGATGGTAGCTTCTCTTTATGTCATGTGAACATAAATAAGCACCACAAAATTTTTAATGCATATATAATAAAATTTAGTGAGAACAATAGTATATAATAATTTCATTGTTAAAACTATCATTCCTGAAAGTGACATCCATGTGTGTGAGTGTGTGCACTAAGTTGTCAAGGTCATCTATATCATCAGAAGCTTATAGGAGGATTTCATGTTGGGCTAGGTTGACATAGCAATAGTGGTTTTATGCTAAAGTTTCAAAAAAAGTTGGTTGCATTTTTTTCCATTCATGTAAAAATTAGGGCATGACACTCTCTAGGCATTTAGAGCATTAATTAGCTTAAATAGTTGTTAACAAAAAAAAAATTGTCCATTTTCTAGTGAAAATTATGGGCATGACACCCTAGCCACAAGGAATCAAATTTTCCATGCATTCCTTTAGGCTCATGCCTTTTGTCCCATAACAGGACTTGATCTCCAATCTCGAAGTCTCACTGACGAACCTGCTTATCAAAAAAAAAATTCACTCACTCTTGATGCTGAGTGATTGTGTCAACAACCTCCACCCTCTCCTCTTTTAGCTTCATTAGGTACAAAACCCTCTTCTCGATTGGATCTTTGAACTCTCCATCCTCCACTCTGGATGCTAGCTACAAGGCAGATAATTCCATTGCGATAAGTAACATTGCTTCTATACCATACAAAAGTGTAAAAGGAAAGGTGTTGATGGCTCTTTTGGGAGTGATTCTACCCACCCAAAGAGCATCATATATCTTTTTGTGCTAAGCTCAGTGATTTGAGTCAACCAACTTATGCACGATTGTGACTATGTTCTTGTTTGAAGATTCAGCCTATCCATTATCTTGAGGGTAATAATCTGATGAATGTGACAACATGATGTCGTGATCAAAAGAAAATTAAGTAATTCCTCTCATGAGAAACATGTTGCATTATTAGCCATAATTTTGTGAGGCACCTTGAAGCACAAAATGATGTTCTCCTCCAAAAAGTCACAGATGACTTCTGAGGTAGCTCGCTTGGTAGGAATAGCTTCAACCCATTTTGTAAAATAATCTCTCGTCGTAAGGACATAAGCATGCCCCTTACTAGAATGTGGGTTAATGGGACCTATGAAATCCATACCCCATTGTTGAAATGGAGCATCGATAATCACTGGCCTGAGTGGAGTAGCTATCAATCTAACTTTTCTGGCAAACTGCTGACACATTTGACACCTATACATCCATTCATATGTGTCATGAAACATGGTTGGCCAATAAAACCATGCTCACAGGATCTTGAATGTAGTGACTCTTGATGAGAAGTGACCACCGCACGCTTGACTATGAAAAGTATCCAACAATCTTTGTTGTTGGTCTCTACCAACACATAATAGGAAAGTTTTGTCAAGGCCACGCTTGTACAAAATTTTATTGACAAACACGAAGTTTTGTGCTTTCAGCTTCAATGTTCTCTTCTTTTGTCTTTCCATGTGATGTGAACATTCTCCATAAGTTGAATAATACCATAAAGTTATGTACCATTCCTCCAAAAAATCAACTAATAAGAACAAAGGAAGGTCCTCTTCAAGTTTAGTTTCAATTCCACCATTGCTTTGATACTTTTGATCTCCATCTTCTGCCAAATACTGACAAAGACCTTGTCCGCATAAAAGCTTGGTTGGCTTGATCTCCATATCATATTCTTGAACTTTTGCAATCCAGTTTCCTCTTTTCGTGCCCATCTCCTATTGAGTTAGCACAATTTTTATTGTTGGATCAGTGACAAACACCATTGTATGAGAATTCAATATATAAAACCTGAAACTTTTAATAGCTCTAATGACATCATACACATTCTTCTTAATTTAAGAATAGTGTGATTCACTATCTTTAAAACTGGTGCTCATGAAAGAAATTGGAGATTCTCCTTCTTCACTAAGCTTCTGAGTCAATATAACAAACAACGTGTGTTTCAACGCATAACAATAGAGGATAAAATCCTTCTCAAAGTTAGATTGAACCAACATCGGTGTGTTAGCAATAAATTATTTGATTTTGGTAAAGGCTTGCTTGCCTTCTTCTATCCATATGAAAGTGGATGTCTTTTTCATCATAGCTGAGATTTCCTTCATCAGCTCTGAGAAATCGAGTACAAACCTCCTCATAAATTTGACTTTATTGAAAAAGGAGTGTACTTGTGTTTTGTTGGTTGGAAGAGACAAGTTCTTAATTGAATCCACCCAATTTGGGTCAATTTTAGTTCCCTCTTTGGAAACAATATGGCCAAGTAGCTTGCCCTCTGTCACTGCAAAGATAGTCTTCTTAGGATTCAATGAGATCTTGTGATACCTACATCTTTTGAACACTTTCACGAGGTGTGAAAAGTGATCTTCCTACTTACTTGAGAAAACGATCAAGTCATCAAGCTAGACAACTATTATTTTATTCATAAGATCCCCAAAATCTAGATCCATGGCCCTTTGAAAAGTTGCACAGGTGTTGATGAGCCTAAAAGGCATCCTCTCATAAGAAAATGTTCCCTATGGTGTGGTGAAAGTTGTCTTGATCTGATCCTCCTCTGCTAGTGCAATCTAATTGTATCCAGAGAAACCATCAAGAAGTGATAACATCTTTGAACCAGTGACTATATGCAAGGTATGCTCCATGATTGGTAAGGGGTAGTTGTCCTTCAAGGATGATTGCTTCAAAATCCTGAAATACATGCAAATTTTGATTTCACCATTCTTTTTGCATACAAGAACTATGTTAGACAACTAGGTGGAGTGATGAATTGGAAAAATTATCTTCTAGCCCACAATCTTCTAAATCTCCATTTAGATAGTATCTTGAATCCTTGGATTATAATGTCTACTTTTTCTTGAAAGGATTGACATCAAAATTCAAAGGAATTGTATGTGAAAATTCAATGGGTGCGAAGACCTTCAAGTCTTCGTAAGACTAGGGAAATACATCTTTGTATTATTTAAACAAGGCATAAATTTCTTAGCCTCTTTTGGAATACACCACTCTCCTAGATTAACATGTCGAGGCTTGTCTTCAATGTCGATGTTTACTTGGTAATGCTCAGAAGAAGTATTAACACCTATCATCTTTTGGTCTTAGATGTATCAGTCATGCCAGTCAAAAATGTTCTCTAAAGACACTAGACCTTTGTGAATTTTATTTCCTCTCAATTGAATGATCCCAGAATCTACAGCTTCAAATTCTTCTATAAGTGATTCTTTGAAAGGAGTGGAACTTCCTTCAAAGATCAACTCTTTGTAGTTGTCTCCCATGATGAGAAATTATGTAATATCATTGTCATCATCAAAGACTTGCTATTTGTCTAAATTATCTAGAATAGTTGGCCTATAGATTATCTCAATAGAAAAATAACTCTAATGAAAATTAGAATGTGGCATGAATAGAGCAATTGATACCACAAGGGCATCAACTTTTCTATTGTCTGTACATGGAATGTGTTTGATGTCAAACGCATCGAACTAGTCGATGGCATTCCACACCCTCTATATGTAGGATTGAAGGTGACTATTTATGACTTGGAAATTATCTTTGATCTGCTTGAAAATCAACTCTTCGTCTCCTTCAACTCTAAGTAACTTGATCCCCATATCCTTTGCATTTTTGAAACCTAATAAAAGCACCTCATATTCTGTTGTATTATTAGTGCATTCAAATTGCAAACGGTATGCAAATGGATATAGATGACCCTCAAGAGAAGTGATCACAACTCCCACTCCCAAGCTTGATGTTGAGAAACTATCGTCGAATTGCATCGTCCACACTTTTGATTCTTCATAAAATGTAGTTGTGGAAAGTGCAAAATTCTAACTGTCTTCAGTTACTTCAGATATCATAGCATATGTCCCTGGACCTATGTCTTGATATAACACTTGTGCTTGTGGATCCTGGGACTTCACTGTGAACCTTGAATTGGCCTCTGGTTCCAACTTGAAACTTCCCTTCTTCAAGGGGATTATCGTGAACGACCAATCCATTTGAATTTCACCTTCAAGGTCTTTGTAGAAACTCATACTAAGCAACATCCCGTAACTGGTTGGAATTTCAGCTATCAAGATAGTCATCATAATTTTATTTTTAGGACAAGAAGCTAGCCTTAATTGTGCATCTTTTAGTTGACCAACCAACGACACCGACTTTGACTCAAGTAACACCTTTCTTGAGTTTTAGTGCATGAAAGACCCAACGCATTCAAGGTCTGCAAGGGCATGATGTTGTTTGAAGCTCTGCTATTTATTATACAATTGTTGAGTTTAAAACCTCCTATATATAAAAATATATAGAAAGGTTTTGGCTTGTCTTCTACTAGCATGGAGGATTCAAACAATGTAGGCTAGACTGCAGCTTTCTTCTTTACCACCTTGAGGATTCGATCCAACTGCTCTGGATGATCCCAAAGATACTCCAATTGTGAGATTTGTACCTTCATCTTCATCATGCAAGACAAAATTTTGAAGTTCGTTGAGGATGGATCCCGAGCAACCAGCATGGTGTTCTCTTGTGAAGACTTGGAATTGGAAGGCACTTATTTTCCCTTTGCATATGTCTTTCGCTTCTCCTCTTCTTCTTTATATGCTTTGAAGTGTTGGGCATGTGTGAACATAGGTGATGAGATGTTCTCATGATTGACCACAAGAGAGTACTAGTGTTAGTCTTCTTCTTCTTCATTAATGAGTTCTCTATCGAAGTATCCCATTGCGAAGTTTCCATTAAATTTGTTCATCTATGGTGAGATAACATTTGTAGTTGGTGAAGGTACGAAGCTTGTACTTGGAGTAGCATTAGAAAATCCTATGATCTGATTCATTCTTTGATTTTTCGGACATGTGGCTCTAGTATATGCATTTGTGTCATGGAAAGAGAAATAGGTTGTGGGCTTCTTAGTATCAACAAGTTCTCTTGGTTATCCTTGTGGGAACCTTGATTTGCAATTGTTGAATGGCTGAAATTTATTCCTATTTGACTGGTATGGTTGCTTAGGTTGATATGGTGGTGGTGTAGGTAGTGCTTGATTCCCTTGAGTGGGTGATTGTATTTTGAGGATAGTCACCTCATTGGCTACCTTTTGTAGTAGTGGATCAGCAGATGCTTGAACAAGTGATCTGATTGAATTGTTCTTCATCTTTCCCATCATGATCATGTTATCTTCAATCTTGATGGCTTCTTATTATGTAAGTTGTATATCTACTCCTTGGCTTCCCTTCAAGAAAAATGTTAGTTCTGACAGTAGTGCGTTGATGAAGCTACTCATCAAAATCTCATCAAACGGGTTGAGTGTATGGGAAATACATATGACAAGGCAATTAAACCTTTCTATGAACTCCCTCATCCATTCTATAGGCCCCATCTTTGAGTTTGATATTTGTGCAAATAATTGGTGGCTATCCTTGACAGGCTTGAATGTCACCAAGAATCTTTCACTCATGACTACCCAGCTTGTGATAATGCCTGGTTCAAGATTATTGAACCAGTTTTCCATGTTATTCTCTAGGGTCTCAACAAAGAGATGAAAAGCAATGTCTTCATGTGGAACATGCAAAACGGAACAAGCTGATGTGAATGTTGACATGTGTTCATCAGGGTGTCGAGATCCATCGCCATGGAATTGAGGAAAATTATTTCACGATCCCTTGGGAAGCTCATGGTGTCCTACTAAGGCCAACGATCTGATGTTGTCTCCCCAAGACAATGGGGTTGGACATATGACATTTATTTTGTTCTGATCATTGTGATATTTTTTGTCGTTTTTATCACCCATTACTTCAACTGGGGCTGGAGATTCTTCTTTAGGCTCTTCTAGGAAATGCTCAGGAACCTCTTCAAAGATCGACTCTTCTTGAAAGAGAGGATTATTTCTCCTTCTGATGTATACTAGGTGAGCCAGGATGCTTTATTCCCATGCAGGTGGTGGCAAAACTAGTCTATTGGTTGCAAGATCTACTCTTTCTTCTTCTTTTTCCATAGTAGTAGCTATGTTCCTCCACTGAGTAGATGATGTATGATTGTCAAATATAAAAATTCGTAGGCTACTGATGATGTTTGATTTCTCACCTTGAATCAGCATAAAGTTCAACTATATGATAGCCAGAATGAGTCCTGGTTGTTGAGATGGAGTAGTAGGATGCCAGATGGTCATTCCCATGACATAAAGCATGAATCTTTCTTGAAGTTTTCTTGCATTGTGCCCCACGGTGGGTGCCAAAAAACTGTTAGTGTTACAATTTTCACCTCTGGAGTGCATATTGGCCACAAACAACTATAATGAATGCTCTTCAAATTAGGAGGGGAAGCTCCCTCTTTTGCTGATATGCATGAAAAAGTAAATTATCTAAATCCTATCTTTTGGACTCAGTTGGAAGAGGCACAATGTTAAGAAAACCAATACATTGCAGGTAAGGTTTTTCTCTTATTTTGTAGATCTTAACTACAACTAAATTACTATGTTAATCTATCCTATTTCGTCAAGAGAAATAGAGCATGAGGACTTAGGATCAGGGAATATTTGGACAATAATCTTTAAGTTGAGATTCCCAAGGAGGAGATGAATTTGAGGTGTAGATATGAAACACAGATTATTAATCACAACAACACACGATAAACCTACTTCTAAAATCCCAAGGAGGAGATGACTCCTATCCGAGGTGTAGATATGAAATAGCCTTATTAGAAATAAATATAACCCAAGACAACAAATTGTATGAATGACCTATCACGCAGATAAACGATCAACCAACATTATATTGAACAAAGATGAACCATTACAAGTAACATTGCACGAAAAGGCAGCTCAACAATATTTTTATTACTAATAAAAGCTCAAAGTGAACCAATACTAAGAATAAGAATATTTTCAGGAACACAACAACTCTTTGTCACAATCAAAAGTTTGTGAACAAATACAAAAATAACAATACTACATGAAAATTGGGCTCAACATGTATGCTATCAAGCAAAAGTTAATTACAAATGAGCAAGGGTGCTCTTATTTATAGAAATTAAAGTGTAGGGACTCCTAAAATCACCTTGAGTTAACATGATTCTTGCAAGCATGCAAGAGTTTATTCCTAAACCTAAATAAATGAAACTATACAATTAACTAGAAAGCTACCATTAGTTAACTAAAACTAAACTAAATGGTCATGTGCAACATGCAAGTCCTTATTGAAATTAAAGTTAAATAATAACTAACATCAATAAAATCGATCCTAACTGAAAGTCCATCCTCCTACGAAGACATCCACGAAGATGAGATAGGCGTGTATGAAATCAACAATGAGAACTCAAGACTAATGTCGAGTTAACTATTGCTTCTGACTCTATCCTAGAAAATGACTGTAGGATCTAACTGGTTGTCTACTATAAGCTCTCTCGGGCTATCACCTCATCTAAGAAGTTGTCGATTGTCTCATCTTCTAGAACTTTGATGCTATCCATGATGATAGATTGCCTACTCAACTCCTTCTCTCCATCTTTGATCATCCTCTGGTATTCTCTAACATCTTTAGTTGTCTTGTTGAAACTAATTGTCATCACTGATAAGTGATCCAACTTGGATGCCGCAGGATCTCCATCAAGGCAATCATGAACAAGATTCTCAAACTCGGTCTGCACTGCATCAAGCTCAACATATGTGCCATCCTCATGAAGATAGTAACATGGGCTCTGAGTGATAAACCCGTTTATAAGTTTGAGAGATCTGACAACATCCTCTTTGAGTGTATCCATCCTTGTAGAGATTCTTTCATATGTTTCCACTTTGAAATGATGTTGTTCTCTCCAAGCGAAAACCTTCTTTTTATCCTCCTCTGCTACAATAGTGTCATATGCAACTGCCAACTAAGATATGAGTATCAATTAATTTGGCTTGCACTCTTCTATAGACACTTCAAGCTATTGGATCCACTAACAAAGATTATGTGCCTCGTACCTCAACTAATATAGCTCTGTGAGGAGGTATCGCCCTACAACAATGAAATCCTCAATCCAGTTTTCCAAGAGCTTTCCACGATTAACTAACCAACCAAGTCTTTGTTGATCTGCAGGTGTCTCTCAAAGTTGTGGGAGCATAGGTGCTTGGCCTACGGTTCCATGAAGAAGATCCGAGATGTACTTTCAGAGCTTCTTAACCTCAAATTTGAGGGATGCCTTGTATTCTTTGTCTTTCATGGCATTCTCTTTAAGATTATTTGTGGTGACCTTGAAAAGGCTCATGTCCATGTGTCGGGTGCTCCTGCCAAAATTTTCTTTGACGAAGGTGAAATCGCCAACTTCAACTTCATCTATAGACCCTTTCCTTCCAGTGGTGTAGCAACTTCAATGACGATCTTTGCTTTAGGAGTCTTCTCAATATGCACCTGATTTTTGACCTTCTTGTTTGACTTATCCTGATAAGGATTACAAAACTCAGATAAATCAAGTTGATATGAAGGATTTCACATCTGTCTTCCCAAAGACTTCCCAAGCCAACATGAATGATCAATGTTATCCTCTCAAGGAGAAAATTATTTTGTTGTGTCAACCACTAGTGGATCAACTAGTATGAAAGTCTCATGAACTGGTAATTCTGGCGCTGAGTCAATATCAATAGGATATGACCATGGAGAAGATTGTGGACTAGGAGATGATGAACTATCATGTATCATTGATTCTACTAGAATTTTTTGGTGTCTTTTCAATCTCCTTTCTCTTACTAATGTTTTTACCCTTCGTGTTCCCACTAAATTTGACACCTTCAGGGAGCTTCAAGATAGCTTTAATCGGAGGCCTCGACCTAGAGGTAGAAGTTAGTAAAGAAAACCCTACTAGTGACTCTAAAACAGGAAGTATCCTTCACCTTCTCTTGTTGTCCAAGAAGTACATTCTTGTCTTAATAACTGCTCTTGACAGGTCCTCAATTGAAGTATTCTCCTTGGCGTACCAATCTGGTTGGTGAAGTGGTTGGTGAAGTGGTTGGTGAGCAATTTGATCTTTGACAAATGAACTAAGTAGTACCTCTCCATCATCATCTGAAAAACCCTCAAAATCTTCTGATAGAAAATCAACAAGCTATGGAAGAGTAAGTTTGTAGTAATGATGTTGGTGCACTTCAAATTCATCTTCGCAATTCACCCAAAAGTCCTCAGGTGTTGCCCTGTATGACTACTTTTCTCCAACCGTGTTGAGTACTGACCGAAAGGATCATAAGAATTCCTCTCAGTGAGATACTTGAGGTGGAGTTTTTCTAACTCATTCGTCATTAGCTTGCAATTAGCAGCAGTCTTACACTTGTATATACCTAATCTAAAGGGAAAGGTGAATGTTGACTTGTGTCGGTTGTGAAGAAAAGAGTGAACTTCTTGAGCTTGTCTCAAAAACTCCATGAATAGGACCTTGTCTAACCAATACCTCAGTAGCATCACAGGTTATTTAGTGTAGCCATACACTCAAATATATGTGAAAGTGGTAAACTGGATGAACCAATCCACCCAACTCTCCATTGTTGATTTTTCCTCTGGTGAAATCCTGATGTGCATCTCATTTTTGAGGTCTCTGACTATCTTCATGAGAAAGTGATCATTCACCTACTTGAAATCCATTTTAACATTTGAGAACTCCAATTGAGAGTAATATTCATGAACATGTCGAACGCCAAGTGTTCCATTGGTCATCAAAGTTCTAAAATTGCCTTTAAATGTAATTAAATAAACCATGTGAAACTCGTGGATTTTGAGGAATAATGTGATTTGTTGGTGAAGACACTCGCTGATCAACATTGTCCAGTCAAAGTGTTACTTGTTTTTGATAATCTGAGAAATGACATAGAACATCCATAGTCGGAAAATATGAGCTTCCTCTAGACTTTTGTTTTCTATAATTTTAGCCACCTTTGAGCAACCTTTCTCTGTGATCTTTCTTTGTCTTCTTCCCATATTTTATCGCAATCCTCAATGATTATGGAAAAAATGTCTAAGCGAGGAGGAATAGAAAAGCACTTTTCAACGTCCCTCAGCTTCAAGTTGGAAATGACTCTCTCATCAGCTGATCTGATTTGTATTGTGGATGAGTCATAGTGCTTAATGCAAGCAATGATGAAATCAAGATCAAAAACTGTGATAGGAATAGATGATGCTGCCAGCAACCCGGAATGCTCAATATTTTTGATTGTCATGCTGCTAGTGCTTTCCAACATGCTCAGATTGACCATTGGATATACATGACCCAAGTCTGTATCACCAGTTTTCAAAAATTCATGTACCAAGAATAATTTGGCCTTGTAATCTATTAGGTTGAATTGCATTTTGAAAATCTGGATTTTTCATTGTAAAGTCAGATATGTTCAGACAACTTTTAGAAAAAGCTGAAAAATGGCTCTAGGATAGACTAAAAATAGTCGGTTGAGGTAAGAAAAATTGATTTTTTTTTTGAAATGTGTGTTTTGTAGAGAGTTGAATTCTAAGAAAACCTAGCTTGTCAAAAATTTAAAAAGACGAGTTTTAGCAAGGCATGCAAAAGGTTTTCAGTCGAGAACTGTAGTGGTTGTAGGGGCTATGGGGGCAATTTTTCCCGAGAAATACTGAAACATGGGTTTTGTAGGCAATGGAATTCTAAGCCAACCTAGATGATTCAATTTTGGAAAATTTGAGTTTTTGACCCACATGTAAAGGAATTTTAAGAAAAAAGCACAGTGCTTCAAAATGTGAAGCAGTGGGGCAATTTTCTCAAAAAAATCTAAGACATGGGTTTTGCTGTTGACACTGAAATATGTGAACCCAGATGATTTGATTATGAAAACTCTATTGTTTACTTTGACATGCGAGAGAAAACCTAAGACAATAATAGAATAATTTTAGAGATAGAAATAGAAGTTTATTATTCTATCTCTGAAAAAGTTGCCTATGCTTGAATTGGATTTGATGAAGTTTGCATGCACTCAAAAAATGAAGTCTGGAACATGTATCTTCTGAACAATCTAGACCTGGCACTATGAAGAACACTGAAATCTGTCACCTGTAGTGCCTTCAAATCTTTATTTTCTCAAGAAAGACGTGTTTTCTCTCACCTGTGATGAAAAATAATGGACGCCTATGCCTAAATAAATAAAATTTATCAAGAAAGGCATCACAAATGCATGCAATTGCTTTAAAATTGGCACTAGCTTTTAATTGCACCCGCAAAATCAACGCCTCCTTCTTATTGGACCTCAAAACAATTAAATGACTTAGAAATAAGCCCTAATTAGGGTGCCACCTTCATGCAGTTCATTTAACTGTGCATGCAAAAATAAATCATCTAATTGCAAGAAAAAATCAAGTCTAGTTGAAGTCGACTTGAGAAGTTTAAATGAAGATTTAATTTCAGTTAACAACTTCCACCTTTATAGGGCGTCACTTCTCTTGAGTTCAAAAGTCAAACTTTGACTTTAGGCATCACTTTCCAGGCTTAGCCAATTTCTTGAAAATTTGAATTTGCAAATGTCATTGGAGCCCATGATTGATTCTAATTGACTGACATGTTGAATAGACTAGCTGACAGTTTCATTGAAAAGGAAGATCAAAATTGACAAGAAACTCCTTGAGGCTGCAAACCCTAATTCTGACATCTAAGGCTTCAAAATTTAGGGTGCCCCTGGCCTCCAAGGGCACTTTTTGATTCAGACGTAGAAAAAATTTCAATGCATTTTCATCATTTTGAAGGTGATTTTGACATTACTTTATCTCATGTTTCCTGAAATTTGACAAAACTTCAAAGTTGGCTGGCAAGCTCACTGTAGAGTTGGTTGGATTCTGAACAAGAGCTCTTGGAGAGAATTTTTCTTAAAAACATCATCTGGCAGCTGAAAATCATGGGCACCCCTGGCCTCTAGGGGTGCTTTTCTTCTCAAAGATAGTCATTTTTGCAACTAGCTAAAAATTCACTTAAACCTCGGTTGCAAGTTGTTGTCAAGTCTTTTGACCCGATTGAGGTATGCAACGAAAATTTGGAAGTGTTGCGGATAGGATTTATATCTAAGATGACCCAAAAGACAACATTTGAGGCTCCAAAACCTTGGGCACCCCTAGTCTCCAAGGGCTCTTTTTCTATTTTCTAACATTTTTTAACATGATAAAACCTTATGTTTGACTCTTAATTATGGCAGTTCAACAACTTAGATTCATCCGCTGACGGATTTGTTGCAAAGCCAGACCAAGTTAGAGAAAAACATCCTGAGTGTCATTTGATCAGAAACCTCCACCTGGTACTTCAAAAAGTTGGGTGCCCCTGACCTCTAGGGGTGTTTTTTTGCTAATGTTAGTCACTTTTTCAACCTCCTTCATTTCACGCTCAATCTCCAGTTCCAGGTGCTAGACATATCTTTTAGACTTGCTAGTAGGCTCATCACGAAGCTGATAGGATTCTGGAGAACTCCTCTTGGAAGCGACAAATCTTAGAAAGTTGGTCTGGACCCCTGATGTAAGACCCCTTCATTTTGCTCTTTTGATCGAACAATGTTTTGTTTGGTTAAGCCTTATTTTTTGTTAGTGCTTTGACCTTGGTACTCGGTTTTTTATTAGATCGCTATCTGTAAAGCGATGTGAATGTATTTTATTATGATGTTTTCATTATGACATGTTTTGAATTAGCATGAGTGGGTATTCGAATTGATGATGTTCTATGCTTTGGATTATATTAGTATGTTAGATATGTCAGTTGGTAATACTGTATTGGTTAAGGGGACGGGATTGCACCACTCGCTTGTGAGCGCCCTACGATTCTGTGATTTCCTCTTCACGATGTGTTTTATATGATGCAAATATACATGTGCGATATGCTTTTGTTTACAGGTTAACAGGTACAGGACATCGACTCCACCTAGTTTCACAGGTTCGAGCGTGTCCATTGCTCAACGGTATTCGATTGGGAGATAGTAGTTAGGTTTTATGTGCCAAGTCATCACCCTAGCCATTGTGTGTCATCAGGTGTTAGTTGGGTTAAGTTGCCTTAATGTTGTCATCTGACTTTGGTTTCAGTTTAAAATTGCAAGTTAGAAAAATGTTAAAATATATATGCTTTTGTAGTAAATTGTTATTTAAGCATATCTGGTTCAATGTTAGAAATGTTATTTAATTTATTAATTAATTAATTTTATTAATAAAATGATTTAATCTTGGATTAAATTAATTTTATTGATTAATTAAATTGATGATGTTTAAATCAAATAAGTATTTCATTGTGAAATTATGGATTTAATGTTTGAAATTGAAAGGATTAAATTGGAAAATTTGAAAAAGGTTTTAAATTTCTTTTTTTTGAAAATTAGAAAAATGAAAATTGAAAATTGAGATATTTTATGTTTTGTTTCTGAAAATTTATTATAGTGGTTGAATGAGATATTTTGAGATATTTTGGAAACTTTCTTCATTTTGGGATTTTTGAATGAGTTTTCAACAAGTTGGAGAAATTGAAAACAGAGGAGAGAAAAGAAGTTTTGCATTTTGTGGGTTTTGGATTGAAGCTATAAAAACTTGTGGAATTGAATTTGGAAGCAAGGTTGGAAGCTAAGCATCATCTGGATCTTCTCAAACTCGGGAATAACAGGTTCATTCTTTTTAAATTCATTTGTTTTGAAAATATATTTATCTATATTTTGCTGTTGAAAAATCATGTTAAAAGATTTAGACACCTCTGTTTGAATTGCAAAACAAACCCTGATGGATTCTTGTTTCCATTTTGGGGATAAAACCTCTGTTTGGTAATAGAAACAAATGAAAATTATGGTTGTATTTGGTTGTTCTATTTTGTTTTGTTTTTTCAATTTGTGTTGCAATTTGAGTATGGAAATGTATATATATATATATCTTTCTTTTTAAAAAGAATGTTTAAAAAGGGTGGTTATGCTAGAAATTTTTTAATAAATGCCCGAGTTCGGATTTTAAGTTGTCTGGTTTTTTTTTGTTTTTAGTTTTTTTTTTCAAAAAAAAAAAACTATTAAAAGAAGTTGGGGTTTCGAAAAAAATTTGGGTTGGGGGCTGGGGGCTCACCCCATAGCCACCCCCATGGGAGGCGGCATGGGGGAGCCGCGCCTAGCATCCTCCATCTGTCACGAACTGCGCAACAACCACCACTAATTGTAGTCGATTGTGCAAAGCACATCAGCGCCACCATTAGTGGTGGCCGGCGGTGCACAACCGCCCTCCGCCTGTTAATGTCACTACCGCCTGGGAAACCCGTGGTCGGCACCCCTACACCAGCGTCTCTCTATGCACATGGCTCGAGATCCATGCAGCCCAACCCTAAGGGTTGGCGTGCGAACCAAGGCACGACTGGCTCTTTTTCAAAAAATATATATAATTAAATAAAATAAAATAAAATTATATATATTAATATTATAATATATTTTATTATATCTATAATATTAATTTATTAATATATATTATAGTCAATATAGTATGTATTAATAATTAATATAATAGGATATAATATTATAATATTATATATATAATTGTGTAGATAATTAAAATGGGTATATATATTTTATGAGTATATGATTTTTAAAATATTGTTTTGTTTGAGGGCACAAATTAGATTTAATTGAGGAAATAAAAAATAAACATGATGACTTAATTGAATCATTGCTTTCTTTTTTAAACATTAATTTAAAAGAGGATAATGTTGATTTTAAAAATATGTTTTTCAAGTCAAGTGAATTATTTTTAATTGGTTATATTGGAATAAGAAAATAATATTATTTGAAAGCTCAATTATTGAATTTAAAAGAAATGTGTTTAATGGCGAAATTAATTGATTTCGTTTAAAATGATTTATTTTGCAAGGATGAACAGTTATTTATTTTAACGATATATTCTGAATTATAGAAGTAAATGCTTATTTTATTATTTAAGGCAATTAGGAAATTAAGTGTTGGTTTAAATTTCATCTTGTCTGAAAGAGACGTTATTGAATCAGTTTATTGTGCAACAAATTACTGAAGGTCATTAAGGGAAATGGATTTAATATATCCAAAATTAGTTTATTCCTCACAAATGCTTTATGTGATTATTTCCTTTGTGTTCATGCTTTGGGAAATGGGCTAAGTTCTTAAATATGTAAGTCTTTCAGAGGACCCTAGAGGTTGGGGGTTGTCGTTATGTAATGACGATCGTTTGTTATTTCTTTGAGTAGTGCATGAAGTTATGTCATTGTTATTACCCGGTTTCCACGAACGGGGATGTTTGTATCTCCTGTGGAAGGAGTGGATTATGTGATGTGTGCCTCCTTGTAAGGAGTGGTTTTGTTATTATTGTTACCTCCAATGTTTGGAGATGGTTTTATCTTATGTTTCCTCCTAGAGTTGGAGTGGTCATGATATCTTGTTTATATGCACTTTGGCACCCTTGGTGATTGGTTATGTTGGGTATGTTGTCAAGTAGAAGAGTGGCTTCCATAGGGGCTAGAGCCCAAAGAGGTAAACTGGATAACTTTCGGGGGTGGTTTAATCAAGCGATAACTAAAACAAAACTTAGAAGATTAGGTGATACTTCTCACTAATCAAGATAATTATGCCTCACTCATAGACACAAGGGCTCGTTTAGGCTTGGGATGAGTGGGTAGGCCTAGAATAGCAAGGTCATCTATCTTGTTTGTACGGAAGGTATTTGATTCTGCATGAGTAAGTATGGGGGTCGAGATTCGGTAGAGGCCACCAGGATAATCCTTAGTGGGAGCCGAAGCCTATGAAGATTCCCAGAGGACAACCCATGATGAGTTGTGTGATGACACTCTTTCTAGGACAACAGTTGGTATTTGATTTTATGGGCATGGTTTCTTTAACATACCTGATGTGACCATAGTTGGTAATTGATTATTATGTGTATGGTTTTCTTAACATACGTGATCTGCTTTATATCTGGAAGCAATGTGACCATTTTAGAGTTGAACTTATGTGGTACTTGTGTTGTACTTGTGTTATACTTGAGTGGTTCATGTGATTGGATGTGGCAGTTTGGTTTAGTTCATGTTAGACTTTGTCTAGAGGTAGATGGTCTTGGCTAGGATTCTTTGTTACTATCTCCTAGCACAGGGGGTGGGCCTTTGGGTCCCACTTGGTTGGGTGGCATGCACCTTAATCTGTTGGGTTCTTCCTTCATGTTCGTGTGGACGGGATTTCCAGTTGGAGAGCTCGTGGGATTCATTTTCAAATCTTTCTTTATTTCATTCTAGTTGATCTCGTAATTTATTACCCCTCATTAGTTATCGAGGTGGAAAGTTGTAACTATAACCTTATTTATTGGCCTTGCCTCATTCGGGGAATGAGAGTTGTAATTGTAATATTTAATTATGGATAAATGAAATTGAAATATATCTTTTATGCTTTGATGTAATTTACCTTGTATGGAATGTATGCATCCTTATTATCTTGAGTAGATAAATGTTATGGATTCATTTATGTTGTTGTGGGTTATAAGTAATCTCAGTCTCGCAATCTTAGAGGTTGTTTGCAATAGGTAGTGAACTTGTATGTTCTTTGTACTTAAACAAAAAAAAAAATAGTACGTTTAAGTAGTTATTTGCAACTTCCTCTAGGGTTGCGTGGCGGGGCGTTACACCTGAAATCAAGGGCACCCTTGGCTAGTAGGTGCTCTTTTGTCTCTAGAGAAAAAATTTCAACTTCTTCTCCTCGACAAAAATCCCTTTCAAGACAAAGCATCATTTTGAACATATCTCGCCATAGAATCTTCACTGGAGCATTTCAAGCTTAGATTTCGACACTTGGCACCTAACCACCTACCATTATTGACCTCGAAGATCCTAACTTTTCACTTGAAAAAGAAAAAAACTACCCACCAGACTTAAACTGAGTTTTAACTGAATTTGACTTCATCATTGTGATTATGAAGTAAAATAAGCCAATCAAAACAATTTTCAATCAATCTTGACAAGTTTCAATTTTTAAGGGTTTTTGCCTAAAAATAAGGGTCCAAAAACCGTAATTTTCAATTTTTTCAAATTTTACCAGTATCTTCCTGACATCAAATTGACTAAAAGCTCATACTTGATTTGTCCAAAAACTATATTTTGACATCATTTTAACAAGGTTTAAATCATTTTAAAAAAATGCCTTAAATAAGCAAAAAAATTGGTTTGGGTACAACACTTTAATATTATCTTGTTTCAATGATTAAATCAAGTTTACTCTAAAATATATTTACATGATCTACCATATACTTTATCATATTCATTTTCTTTCTTTCACATTTGAATTTATAATTTAATTCCATTCTCAATATTTATCTTGCACGCCTTAATTAATTGATCTCCTTTTCTATACTTAAATTTTCATAAATAGTTTAATTTTAAACTAAAATATTTTTAACATTCCAAAAACTTAAGTCCAATCCCGAACAACATTCATTTTATTGAATAAAATGATACATCTTTAATAACAAGGAGGAGAATGTTTCAAAATAACTATTAAAATAATTTAGCCGATAGGCTATATTATGTGTTAGGTTCCAGCCTGAATATTGTCTCATGCCTGAAAGATGTCTCACGGGAAAGAGTCGCCATAAACAAGTCGCCCCAAAAAAATTTGTCTCATACTTGTAAACAAACTTTGATTTGATTGCATATTTATTAATATCAGGTCTCCGAATCAAATGTTCTCTCCCTCCCGACTGTCAACCAGATACTTGTCTGACACTCTCAAACTGCACTTAGTTGCATATTAACGTGTCAGGAGGAGGATAAATTTTTGGCTGCAACGAGAGAGGGAATGGACACGAATAATCTAAGTGGCAGCCTGTTAGTACTGAGCTAGGCTATCTGTTTAACTTAAAAAAAAATGGAGGTGCCTTGGGAGGAGAGGGAGGAAATCTCATGGAACATAGGAGAGATCTTGCTCGACAGGAGGTTGTTAAAAAAAATTATTGGATCTTATGGGAAATTTTTTACTGTCTGCCAATTTTTGGAGGGTCTGGAATGGGAGAGAAATAAGATAAGTCTGCAAATTTCATTGCTTTCCTCTTCATACTTTTCCGATATCATTTTCTTCGCAGTCGTGTCATCTTCAGGAGTTAAAAAGAAGGAAATTCCTAAGGGTATCATAGAGGGTAGAGTGCATTCTATTTCTCATCCTCAAGGACGAGAAGGGCGTGATCCTCTTGAGAAGAAGTTGATACAGAGTGAGATTTAGATCATCTGTCTTTCCCCATTTACTAAGGACTCCAGGTACACATAGCACTACCTACTAATGAAACAATTGGTTTGATTATATTTCACTAAAAAATTTGGTTTGCATATACATGTATGCAAGGGCGATAATAGATAAAATAGGCACGTAAAAATATTGCTCATCAGTGACCTGAATAACTCTTCAAATATTCTCATGGGGAATAAGGGTATAGGAGGAAGGTGTATTCAATCAAATGTTATTTAGCCTTGATTATCTAACCATGTTACATTGTGCTACAATGAGAGATGAGTCTTGTTCGAGTTGTGAGGCGCTTAGATCAGGCACAATTACCATTTTAAAACAATTATGTCTTTATCCGATGCAAATGAAAGCATCGGTTCGGCAGTTTTGTGTATGGATTTATTTTACCCATCTATAATCTACTCATTCAGATTGAATTTCTTTTCCTGGCCTATAGTGTGCTTTGTTTTTTTTAATGATTAAAACTTGTTTTTTACACTCTGATTCCATGGAAAATCTCCCAAGAAGACATTTAATACAGGACTCCTCGATTTCCAAGAACCTACAGCTTGTTGTTTCTGGGAATGCACCAATGCAGGCTGGATGTACTGATTAAGATTTTCTTAAATTAAAACTTCAAGTAAAATAATATTCTGATTTCTTGCTTCCACGATTTGTGTTGGTATAACTTTTTTTTTTTTTTGTAGTTCGTTTGTTGTGGTTTAGGGATAGCCACATTCTTTCTCTTTTAGTTGAATTGTTTGATATAGAGTATTTTTAAATAAATGGTCAGGGTTTAGACAAAAAAAATCAATTGTTTGATTTAGGGTTTTTTTTTTACATAAATGGTTAGGGTTTAGATCTCTAACAATGAATAAAATTTCGTTAATATGATCATTGACCATTCACTGCTGTTTTCTAGACAAATTTCTTTAATATGAGTGTGACCATTGGCTACTGTCAACATTCTGAGTTGTAAATAATAAAGAGATTTCCCCTATATATGGGATTTAAGATATTCATAAAAGTGGTTAGTTTTTAGAGTATTTGGGTTTATTTTGATTTTTACATAAATTTGTTATGGCTTGTACTTTTAGATAAGGAAACTCTAGCATCCTATGACCTTGTATATTTTACTATTGCCATTAGTTACCATCAACACCGTAAGTGTTGAGTGCATTTAGTTTGCATGAGTGAGAGGATGCTATGCTTGTCGGTTTTCTTACTCTTTGCAGTATTATTTTTAGGTATCTGTATTAATTTTTTTCATTTTATTTACATAAGTAACTTCTTCTTCTCTCCTCTTTTGCAGCTAGAAATGATAAATTTTATTTATATAGTTAATTTTTTTGTTGTCCTTTTTAGCAGTTGAAAATGATAAATTTTATTTACATAAGTAAATTTTTCGGTTGTCCTTTGTTGGTCTTATCTAAACATTTTTTTACTTTGGTAGGATTATGTAATATGAGTCTTGCAAACTCCATCCACTCACTTTCTTGTTGTGTTTTATTGCATTCTAAAACATTTTTTTATCTGTTGAATGAAGGTTTTGTGTGAGACTTTTTGGTTATTATATTTTTTTGCATCTTCAAGTTTTGTTATTGGAGTATGTATAATGGTGTTTCTTATTCTATGCAAACTACATCTTCAGCATGGAGGTGATAGTGAAGTGAGCTTTGGATGTCTGCAATTGTTACAATGTGAAGGTGGGAACCTAAGTTGTAATTGGGGAGACAAAGCTCAATGTGTCTTCATCTCTTTGCCATTTGCCTATCCATTTAAGATTTTTTTTTACTCTTCATTGATTATTTGCAGAGCAATCAAGGGAATTGTGAGTGATTACTGCACTCGGAATGCCAAGTACCCTATTGTGGATGTGCAATCTCGCTATAAATTGTTTCATTATAACCACAATAGGTACACAACTACAAATGCAACCTTATATTCTATTAATTTCATATCATTTACCCAACAAAAGAAATACTAACATAACAAAATCGCTATATTCCATGATGTGTATGGATCAAAAAATTGTTGTCTCCATTGTCTCAAGCATGAACCAAAAATAAAATTTTGTCTCCAATCATTGTGTACAAAGATACAACCTGAAATCATCTATGTACAGAGGATCACTGTGTACAGATATTTGTAATTTCTTTCATATATTTGTAATTTGTACAGATATTTGTAATTTCTATAGATATATGCAATTTGTTTCAAAAACCCATCTATGTACAAAGGATCATTGGGTAATTTCTGCAAATATTTGTAATTTCTACAAATATATGCAATTTTTTCAACTTGTGGCAATATCAGATTCAAAAACTCTTTTCTGGCAATTCATATAATACTTGAAAATTTTAATCATCAGCAAATACATGGCCAATAATGTTCAGATATCAATAATGTTCAGATATCAAGTGCTATCTTATAGAAGCAACTTAGTGTTTAATATACTCTTTCATTTTTAAATATAGCTACTGACTAAAATGTATCTTACATAATCAAATTGTTCTAGAAAGATATTTTCAATTTATACTTTATTGAGGAGACACAATTTAGAATGGTTTTAGTATCCCCACATGCCAAGTAAAAGGGATGAAACATGGGATACTTTGAAGAACATATAAAAAATAAGAATGAGAAATAGATGATGGGTGAGTGTATACAATAGACTAGCAAGTAAGTAATAAACAATAGAAGAATAAATATATGAAGAAAATGGAAGGTAATGAAAGTAGAATGAAATAAAGGAAATGGCTCTTATGTTTATAATATAAATAGTAAAATAAGTTAACAAAGTAGAAACGCATCCCACCTCTTGGATTAGTTTATTCAAATGATAAGGATGAAATCTATGTTTTGGTATTTTATTTAACAATTTATTTTCATTTCTTTGACTAATTGTCATTCAAACATGAAAAGATTGGAAAAATATATTTCAAACATGTGTTTAAGTTATGTGTTTAAGTTACATGGGATCCCACAACATATTATTTTTTATTGGGTAATTATATTTAGGAGCTTCTTTTGGAACTCTTCGACAACACAATATTACCATTCATTATGAGTGCTTTGAACAAATTTTTGGTGAGCTATGTAGAATGCATGTTAGGAGTGAATTTAGGGAAATGAGTACCAATGGTTTGTACTTTTCAAAAATGATTGCTAAAAAGCCACCTACCAATTTACAATCAAGATGAACTTTTTAAATTATTCACAAAGGAAAGATGGCTATAGAACTAACAAGCTAGTGGGCATATATTAAATGTCTTTACTTCCTTAAGGATAATTTGATAATGAGTATAAATAAAATAAAACAAGAAAATAACAAGTATATGATAGGACATAATTTTGAAGTTGGGTGGTATTGTATTTTTTCATTTCTAATCATATAAGTAATTCGAATAAAAATTTGTATAAGTAATTTAAATAAAGAAATTTATTTTTCAAATGCAAAATAATATTTTTTTTGACATAAGTTATAGGATTAACCATCATATTATGTCACTATTGGTATAGATTATAAGATTACTAATAGTTATTTATCCTAGTGACGTTTATATTGTTGAACCCAATTAGTAGTAAATACTGTAGAATCATTTTAAACTTTAAACTTATTTCTTAGTTAACTTATAATCATATCGAAAATTAACACTTTGAAGACTTAATTTTAATTATTTACTACTACTATAAGCAACTCAAACAAAGAAACAATCATTCCTCAAATTACTATCAATAATTTCAAAATTAGATTTGTTTCTTTTTATTAAAAAAATAATAAATAAATAAATGATTTTGAGTTGGTATTCAAGATTTCTGGAAAAAACTATGTACAATTTTTTTTACATCAACGTTTCGGATCAAACTCCATGATCCATCATCAAGATGATAAGCAGATAGAAAGAGATAAATGAAATGAGCAAGCAGACTTGGATATAAAAGGAGAGAAAGAAGGGGATGGGAGAGGGTGGAAAGGAAGGGAGGCACAAAAACCAAGAATAGAAGGATAAAGGTAAAAGAGGAGAGGAAATGAATTAGAAAGAGGAAAGAAATTAAACAAAGATAATAAGAGTAAAAGGAAGAAAACTAAAGGGAAAAATTAATAGAAATGAAATAAGAAAAAAGAATAAAAAATAAAAGAACAAAAGATTGATTTTGAGTTGACTAATCTAATATTGTTGTGCTTTGAATGGAAATGAATAATTGACTCTTAATTCTATTTAAATGTTATAATAATTAAATACTATTAAAAAATATTTGCATTTAGAAAACAAAATGTTATTGATTTTGAGTTGACTAATCTAATATTGTTGTGCTTTGAATGGAAATGAATAACTAACTCTTAATTCTATTTAAATGTTATAATAATTAAATACTATTAAAAAATATTTACATTTAGAAAAAAGGAAACAACTCCACATAATCATGTAGATAAATTTTATTTTAATTTTTAATTTTTGAACTACAATAGCAATGGAAAAAGTTAAAACATCAAAATGACAACTAAATTTACTTTCTTAAAATATAATTAATTATAAGGCCTTGATGTGACAAGATTAAAATATTTTCAACTTTAGACTATACATTATGTTATATATATGAATAATCAGTAAGAAAAGAGATTCATATATGAAAAATGTCAATTAGACTTTAAATTGTGGCTTGAATTGTATATAAATAATCACTAAAATCATTCTATATACTAAAAAAATTAATTTTGTTTATAAAAATGTCATGTACCACACTTTCTATTCTAAATTGTTGAATTATAAATAGATAGTGATTAAGATCAAGATGTGATGAAAGAAATTGATTCATTTATAAAATTGTCATATCATATTTTTTATTGTATTTTAAAATAAATTCATATAGTGAATGAAAGAAATAAGATTATTCAATATTTTAAAAATAATACAACAATAAGACACAGACTAACCAAATCTTGTCAAAATATTTTTGAAATATTTAAAAACTATAATAAAAAATGTTGAAACTTCCAAAATATATCTATAACTTCATATTAAAATAAGTAAACAATCAACTGTCTTAGTGGTGAAATTGATTGAATTGCATGAATGCATTATTAAATGACTGACAAGAACTTAAAAACAATATAAATAACACTGGTAAATAAAGCATGCAAGTAAAGGAGAAAACCATGTCTTCAACAACCTGCAACTTAACTTGTTTTCTCTTCAACTCAAGCACTAAATATATAGGCATGAGAGAAAACGCAAATAAAGAATGGTTTCCAAAACCATTTAGTCATAAATCACAAAGAAAAGAAACTATCTCTTCCAACTTGTGATTTTATCCATTTTTTAGTAATGTGCACATTCAACTAAAAGATCTATTTTATATTTTTTCAAGCTCATACTTATCTTCCCTTTTTTTTCATGCTCTTTCTAATTTTACAACTAAAAACACTTTGCAAGTTGTCATAGTTGTATTTATAAACTTTCATGACAACTAAAAGATAATTACAAATTGCCAATTAATAAATTAAAAAAAGAAAGGTTGAGACATTTTCTCAACATTCTCCCATTTTCGAACACCTTGCAAAAGAGCATAAAGGGAAACTGAATAAATCAAGCCTTAGAAGAAGTGAGGCCCATTGCCTCTCTCCACCAACTAATTTTTTTTGTGCTCACTGGTTTAGTAAGAGAATCTACAACAATTCTCTACAGTGTCTATTTTTTGTAACACGACTTTACCACTTTCAACCATTTCCCAAAAAAAGTGCTCCTGAACATCTATGTGCTTTGTACGGGCATGATACATAGGGTTTTTAGCCAAACATATGGCATTTTGATTGTCACATCCAATTCTTACTTGTTTACACTAAAATATAATGCTTGAACATAATCTCTCTAACCACATTGCCTCCTTACAAGCATGTGTTGCAACCATGTTCTCTGCTTCTGTAGTGGAAAATGCAACTGTAGGTTGTGTTTTTCTCATCCAACTAACTACTCCTCCAAATAAAGTGAAGAAATAGCCACTTGTGGGCCTTCTGCAATCTAGATCACTAGCAAAATTTGAATCAACAAAACCATGCAAATCATTCACCCTGCTCATATCATAAGATCCATGATGACAAATACATTGATTAGAAGTCCCAAGTAAATATTTGAAAACCATTTTCACATAAGTCCAATGTTCTTTACCATGATTTTCCATAAATCTACTAAGAACTTCCACTACTTGGGCAATATCAGGTCTTGTACAAATCATTACATAAGGCTTCCTACAACACTGGCATATGGAACCTTAGACATATCTTCAAGTTCATCATCTATTTTAGGACATTTCTCTAGAGATAACTTAGTGCCAACTGGAAATGGAATACTAATAGGTTTACAATCATGCATGCAAAAACGCTGCAAAATAGTGCTAACATACTTATTTTGATTTAACCATAATTTTCTATTAACCTAATCCTTGTTTATTTCCATACCCAAGATATATTTTGCAGCCCCTAAATCTTTCATATGAAAAATACCAAATAATTGACTCTTAAGTTCCCTAATCATTCCCTTATCATTTCCAATAAATAACATATCATCAACATATAGGATAATGATTAGTAATTGATCATCAATTAGTTTAAAATATACACAATGATCTTCTTCACTCCTAATAAATTCATGATTCAATGCAAAAGAATCAAATTTATGACACCACATTCTTGGTGATTTCTTCAAACTGTACAAAGATCTCTTTAACATGCAAACCAAGTGTTCTTTCTCCTTCACAATAAAATTATTAGGCTATTTTATAAATATTTCCTCATCAAGATCCCCATGTAAGAAAGTTGTTTTAACAACCATTTTCTCTACTTCCAAATCAAAAGCACAAAAAATAGATAAAAGGAATCTAATGGAGGTTAGTTTAGCCACAAGAGAAAAAATCTCACCAAAATCCACTCCCTCAACTTGAGAGTAACCTTTTTCCACTAACCGGGCCTTGTATCATTCCAACTTACCATTTTCTTTAAATTTCTTTTTAAATACCAATTTTCATCCAACGGCTTTCCTCCCCTTAGGTAGCTCAACTAGATCCCATGTGTCACATTTGTCCATGACCTTTATTTCATCTTTCATTGCCTCTAACCAATAATCATGCTCATCTGAAGATAAGGCCTCTTTCACAGATCTAGGTTCATTGTCAATGCAAGATAAAGCAAAAACACAACCAAAATCAGATGGACTATATCCATACCTATCAATAGGTTTACATTGTCTAGTAGATTTTCTTAGAGGTTTAACAAGATGCTCAGGTTCCTCTTCAATTTTTTCTTCTAATCCTTCTTCTTCCCATTCATGTTCATCATGTTGTTCAACATGTGCATCTTCTTGTGGTTGTTCTACATGTGTATCTTCTTGTGGTTGTTTTGTATGTGTATTTTTTTGTGGTTCAACCTTAATAGCAAATGCACCATTTTGTTAGGCTTTACATGAGGTTGTTCATCATTTTTAAATTCCTTAAGTTCCCTAAAAATTACATCCTTAGAATATCATTTTCATTGTTATAGGATCCCAAAGCTTATAACCCTTAATGTTCTCTCCATAACCCACAAAAACGCATTTGTTAGCTCTAAAGTCAAGCTTAGAACATTTTTCTTTAGGAACATGAACATATTCCTCACTACCAAAAATTCTAAAATGAGAAATTGATGGTTGTTTTCCTATTCGTACCTCATAGGGAGTTTTATCAACAAGAGCAGAAGTAGGTGACCTGTTAACTAGATAACAAGCAGTGTGAACTACTTCAGCCCAAAAGCATTGTTCAAGCTTTGTACTACTCAACATGCTTTTGGATCTATCCATTAAAGTCCTATTCATCTTATCTACCACTGCATTTTTTTGTGGGGTATATGGATTTTTTTTCTTCCTAACAATTCTTGCATGCTTACAATAATCATCAAAGACCCTAGAGAAAAATTCACCACCATTATTCCTTCTTAAAACCTTTACTTTTTGATCTATATGTTTCTCAACAAATGTTTTAAATTCTTTAAATATAGAAAAACAACATATTTTGCCTTCAAAAAGTAAACCCATGAATATCTAGAATAATCATCAATAAAGGAAACATAGTAGTGAGACTTTCCAATAGATGGTATCCACAGGACCAAAGACATCACTATGAGTTACCCCCAAAATTTTGCTTAGCCCTAGTACTTCCATATTTATATGAAACTCTATGTTGCTTTCCATACACATAGTGTTCACAAAAATTAAAAACAACAAAGTAAGCTGAAAAACCATCAACCATCTTTTTATTTATGAGATTTTTGAGACCATTTTCACCAATATGACCCATCTTGTGGTGTCATAATTTACATGATACAGATCTATCAATTACATTAACAAAGTTACAAAAATTAGAAGCATCAAGTCTAAATAAGGTGCCACACCTATTACCCTTAGCTAAAATCAAATTCCCTCTAATTAACTTGCAACCACTCTTTTCAAAAGTAACATGCACTCCCAAATCATTCATTTTAAATATAGAAATTAAATTTCTAGCTAAACCAGGAATGTGCAATACATATTTAAGGGTTTTAACCTTTCCATAATTGAAGATCAATTTTACCTCCCCTTGGCCTACAATTTTATGTGTGCTATTATCCCCAAGGAAAATTTTTCCACCATCATAAGGTGAATATGCTAAAAATCATTCCTTGTGAGGAGTCATGTGGTAGGATGCACCTAAATCTATTAACCAAGAGTCATCATAAGTCGTATTAGCAAAAATAATAAAATCATCAGTAGCTTCATCATCAAAGGATTTATCTATAGAGGAATCATCATTATTTTTCTTTTTATTCTTACATTCCTTTTTGAGATGCCCCTGTTTACCATAGTTTTGACACCTCAATCTACTCTTACAAGGTGAATTTGACCTTTCCTTAGACTTGTCATTTTCACCTTTATTTTTGTCATCGCCTTTCTCCTTAGATATACCTCATACATGCAATGCATCTTTAGACCCCTCTAAATTCCTTCTCATTTTGTCTGAAAGTACAATGGAAACAAGGGCATCCAACTTAAAATCATCTGAAAAAGAACCACTAATTGCAACAATAATATTATCCCAGGATTCAAGTATTGAACATAATCATAGTTGGAAAACTTTCCATTTGCAAGTACTTGGCAAGCTCGAAAAACTTGGTTTAAAAAAACTCGGCAAAAAATTGGCAAAAAGCTTGGCAACTTAAAAAATTGCTTAAACTTCACTAAAAACACGTTTATTTTACAATTTCAAAGATAATATGCATCTAGTGAGTCAATAAATGAGTACATATAAGAAACAAGTTGTATTTATTGTGTAATGCCCATAATTTTTCGCTACAAAACCCAACAATTTTATTTTTTTTAAAACACATTAGTTAAGAGAATTATTACATTAGTTAAGTGTCATGCCCCAATTTGGTGTTGAATCAGAACACAAATGCCACAACCTTTATAGCTATCACACTTACTCCAAAAAAAAATTAAAAAAATAAAAAATATTGAAATTATGCTTTCATTTAGTCACACCCACAATAATGTTATAGCTTCTCAGACAATTGGGCTTTAATGGAAAACGGGTTATGTTTGTCAATTTGCTACCAAATCAACATATCTCTAAACAACCCCTAGTTTAAATAATCATGTCATCATTAAATTATGGTTTAACATTATTATCAAGTTTACATTAAACCTAATAGTAGTATTAAGGTGAACCCTCCAATCATTATATTTACATTATTATTTTATTTTTGTCATCATAATGCCATTATCCCAATTTAACCTTAATAACATTGTCCTTATTAAACCAAAATAGTAATAATAATATTTACTCACCAATTAGGACATAGAGTACTATCCATTAAATATCAATGATTTACTAATCTCATCACTAATATAATCATTATTATTCCATTTTATTTTAATACTATCATTTTTCTCAAATCAAAATGTTTCTTAATGTTAATATTAATATTAAGTGTAACTTTAATATTTCTTTAGTAATATCCTAGGCTTCAATAGTTTAAATTATATTACCATAAATTCACTTTTTAATTTAACCCTTAGCACTACTTATAATACCAATATTACTAGGAATGGGAAAAATAAAATAAATAAAAAAACCCTTTGAATGCCTACATTTTCACCTCAAAATATTAATATTACTATCATTATTTAACCACTCTAGATAATAATATTATTTTCAAACTCCCCACCAATCCTCAATAAGATTATTTACTACCCTTCAATGATATAATGAAACATTAACTTTAACCAATAGTTGTTGATACTTGTTTTCATAATAGCCCCAACATTTAACATCTCATCTCAAAATTTAAATATAAAACTGTATAAAATAATTATAATTCACAAGTCAATTGCTAAATATCCATTTTATTGATATTCTTTTTAATTATTATTAATTTAATTATTTAAAATTGTATATCAATTATATGAAATAAATTTAGAGGTTACAAAATTAGGAAATAAGTACTACGAATAGATATATTTTAATTCTTTTACATAACCTCCATTCTATTTACTCACGGGTTAATTACTAAATCTCCAATCTATTTACTCATCAAGTTAATTACTAAGTCTCCATTTATCTATTCATTAATTTTCTTTTTTAATTAATAAGTATTACAAATTAATATAATTTAAGAATATATGGAAAGTAAGAATATTAACCATTTACCTATATTAGACTATCAAGGAATTGGATCTTGATAAGGGTAATAGCTTTGGCTTCCCAGTAAAATATTTTTATTGTTAACAATTTTTAACGTGCCCTGAATCCACTCACAAATAGAGGTTAAAAAAAAAAATGTGCCTTTATATTTACTAGTAACGGCTTATGGAAAAAGTATTTAACCCACTACTTAGCAATGCTGATTGCAATAATAAATTGTTAATAATACTTTTTTTTATTTGTATTTTATTAATATAAAAATTGTTTTCATTTATTTCCATAGTATTACTGTGCACACCCAGCAATTAATGAACAAACTAATTTTACACACCAAATAACTGTCACACAGTATGCCAAATTCTCTCTTGGAGTAATCAGCCAGTAGATATCTACTCTGATTTCATACAGTGGGATTATGAGACTTGTTATTATCCGTAGGATACAGGATGCCGTAATGTTAAAATCTAAATGTGCTCATTTTTAGGATCTTGGCCGTAATTTTCATTTTGATAAACATACTCTAAAATCCTCTTCGAAACCTTATTTTCCGACTGCAGCTCGCCGAATTGAGGGGTGAAAATGGCAATATCAGCGAGGAACTTGTTAAATATTTTGAGATGTTGAAAGGAAGACGGTTTATTGTTTGCCTGTTCTCAACACAATTGTCACCAGTTTTGTTGTTACCTACTATTTCAACAAAGCCACCCTTGCACGTGTAGTTTCAAACTCTTACGCAACTAGGTCATGGCGATTGTGGTTTTGGCCAACACTATGATATATATCTATATTTACTGTACCCATAGCTATTATTTCTGACAATAGGCACGACACTAACTTTTCTCCGAACTAATAATAATAATATTACCTTACAATTTAAGCACACCATAATCGATGGCAACCCCAACTTAGTGCGATCATGGGCCACTTTTAACTCTTGCCTTCCCATTGGTTGGTATGGTGGTGCGATTTCTTCCTAGAGGGTGAAGTTGCTGACTGCTAAATTGATTAGAGGTTCAATCACTGCGCTGGCATAGACAAACCCAGATATACCAAATCTACCCTCGATGAAGGAGCCAGTTTGACTACGCCTATTGCGTGCACCAGGGGTTTGGATTACCTACGGTCCTCACACAGCCATTAAAGTGGTATCAGTCAACTCTGGCACATGTCCTAGATCACATAATGAGGATTTAAGGCAACCTGGGGTGTAAACAGGACTGGCAGAGTTAACGTGTGAAGGAGAGATTGAGGTCCCCAACAGTTGTGTGCATTTATAACTATGATCTATATTCCACTGGTGATTGACGTACAAGCTGACAAGGCATGGCTAAAGGGTAATGTGAGTCAGAGGAAGGTAACCAAAGACCACAAATTTTCTTTTCTACCTATGCCTTTCTATTACTGCTCCCTGTGTTACCAGCCATTCACATGAACTCACAGGCCTCGCTTTTGTTATTCCATCATATTTATTTGCAAAATGACAAGATATCTATGTTACTGATTTATTCCATGTTTTATTTTATTTTTTTGTTTTGCTTTTGTATATGTATATATTTGTTGCAGCTACTTCCCATAAGCGGGTTAAATCCCTCTGAATCACATTCTATGTTTGCAGTGGTTACAATGTATGTATAATATATCTATCCTTTGTTCACAACCAAGAAATGTTGGGCGCTTAAGCCGTGCCGGGACATTTTGTTTATTTCTGTTTTTTATGTTTATTTGCATACTTGTTACGCAAGCTTCAAATGGTATTTAAAATCACTGAAATACATTGAGGTTTCTTTTCTTTTTCTTCTTCCTTTTTTTCCTTTTTTAAAGCCAGTGATCTGTCTGAGATGGAGGAGGGGATGCAGCTTGCATCCATAGCCACTTCCTCATATTGAGAAGGTGACAGCCTGTGTGGAGGCCGCTCCCATGTAAGGGGCACGACCCACACACAGCATTACTCTTTTACTATTTATTTATTTGATTTAAAACATGTATAAATTTCAAACTGTTAGTATATGCATGCATTAATCTCTCTCTCCTCCATTTCAACTAGCATTTTAACCTCTGATTTTACAATAATGTAAAATAAGGTAATACAAGAGCACCATACAAACATGACTTTATCTATTGCGATAATTTTGAAAACAAAACCAACAATACCCATACCCAAGAAATAAACTTTGCTTCTTTTTATTTTCTTCCATGTTACATCAAAACACTATCTTTCCATATTACAAAAAAAAATCAAGAAATATAAAGAATGGCATACAATTGAACTAGGCTTGCTCTCCACCCTACCGTAATGGTGTCATGGAGCCTCATGGGCTCTAGCCATACCCCCGAGCAATAAGTATTTCATCTCCAAGATGATGAATGGAGCTTTTTCTTATTTCCTTTTTTTTTGGTTTTGTTGAAGGAATAAAATTCATAGCACCAAATTTCATGCATCTAGTTTCTCTAATCTAATCTCAACCATGATCCATACAACATGCCCACTTTCTTACAACAATTAACCAACAAAAATGAAAGTTAAGACAACTTAGCTCTTTCTTAGGTGAGAGGATCAAACTCTTTTATCTTTCTTTCCTCTCCAAGCCAAGCCACTTTGATCACTATCTTTCCAAGAGGTGGACTCCTTTCCTCTTCTCCTTTCTTCTACCATCTCCACTCAAGTTCTCCAAGAGGAGAAGTGGGTAACACCCCACTCAGTCTTCCTTTCCAAAATATATAGGAGTTTCAACTTGCAACCTTTTGATAGGGAGGTGTGGAGTATACCTATCTCAATTAATGAGAGTTTGTTCCTTATTGAGGAAGAAACATGCACTTGGCCAACCCCTCCATCTTTCCATCCCATCCTCTCTTCAAAAATCGTCACTCTCCATAATGAGGACTTTTCAAGGGACAAATCATGTCCTAGGGGTACTATTGCATGCCTACTTAACCCCTACCACTATGGTATAGATCCTAGAGGGTTTATTTTTGCATCCCAACCAAGGAAGTTGACCAACAACCTTCTTTAAAGACCCATTTAAGGACCTATCCGAATTTCAATTTGGATAATGGTTGCTAAACCTTATCCCCAAAGTTGCAACTCGCTTGGCACACAAATAAGTACTCTCAACCCAAAATATAAATCATCATTTTTATATCAACCCTTACCACCTTATTCTATCAACTTGTTAACTTTATGTCTTTCTAAGCCTCGAAAGGGGCTCAAATTCATCATCACAAGAGGATTTCTTTTGATATACTCAATGGTCTTCCCTTCTCGTACTAACTCTTCATTTCCTACACATTACCAATGAAACCATAAGCAGCCATCATATGTCACATTAATTTGATAGCTAAAATAATATTTAATTTTGCAACCATTTCATTCACAATTTCAACTCATATTCATAATTTATGATTACTAACTCCATGCTAGCATAAATAAAATCTTATAATGAAAAACAAGCATATTATCAAATAATCACACTATTTGTCATCCACTATACATCTTACCATCTATTTAGTAACACATAAAACATATCAAAGCTTTACCAATCACATTCAAGGTGGGGCCTTACATGTTGGATGTTGTGGTTGAGTTGCTGATATGTGGTTGTCATTGATGTCAATACTATTAGCATAAATGTCTTTAAGATTGTATATGTCGAGGATATTGAGAAAATTTTAATAAAATATGTTACAGGTTGTTTGTGAAGCAGTGAAGATCAATATGATGGAAATTTCAGTATGTTGATAGTGAGAAGTTGTGGATTAAAGGGTTTGTTTTCAAGCCTATCTAGTTTATTTACCGAAAGTTTCAGAGGTGTGCAGTAAGATTTGAGCAAGCTATGAGTTTTTGTATTCTGACAGCTATTATGTTATTGTAAATGGTGTTCAAGGAAGAAGATAATGTGATTCTAGTAATCTAAGTTGTTGCATATGTTACTGTGGTGTTCATGGACATTTCTAGATCATGTTTTATCTGTGTTGCACATCCGCATTGATCATTTTTCTCACGATTCAATATTTTCTCTTGCGTGTTCATGTTTTTCATGTTCATGGTTGAAAAGGTGATTGAAGTGTGTTGTGGATCTTTGACGAAGAATATTTGAAGGCGTTTTGTGTTCGAGGACATTATTTTGGGTCTCTACTATGTTTTTGTCGATGTTGGTTGATTCACATAAATAATATTTATTGTTGTTGGGCTGACAATTTGCATTCATTCTATTATTTTGTTGAAGCCGACATATAGCGATGCAATTTCTTGTTGCGGATATATATAAGTGATTGTTTCTTCATTTGAGAAGGGTGTGCAATGTGAAGTGTGTGTGTGCTATGTGCGAAAAGTTTCAAATCATTCAAAAGTAGAGCAGAGTGTGAAGAAGAGTGGAGAATTGTTCATATGCTTAACTAGAACTGTACTCAGGCATTAGCAGATGCTACTTTCTCAATTCAAATTCTTTAGATGGATTTAATCTGAATATTTTTTATAAGACAATGAGTCTTCTTTTGAGTAGTGAGCTCTAGGGAATGTGCCTAAATGCATGTGCATTCCTCATTTATTCTTCTTATACTTTTAACAGGGTATAACTTGTGGATTAATTTCCACCATGATTTTTCCCTTAACCGGGTTTCCATGCAAAAATCTTGGTGTTATGTGTATTTTTGATGTGTTGTTGATTCATGCTTTCACTATTATTAATCAGATCTAAGAATAAGGGTTAATAAGTTTAATAAGTTTGAAACTATGTGACAACTGATTCACCCCCCTTCTCAATTGTCTACCCTTGTGTTTCCAACAATTGGTATCAAAGCAAGTTCCTTGGAAGAAGTTTAAAAGCTTGAGGTCATCCGAGATAGCAAAATATAAGAAGGATAGTCCGAGATTTATTAATGGAACAAATTATTCTCTATGGAAGACTCGAATGGAGTGTCATCTAAGATGAATTGGCGAATCCTACTGGAACATTACAAGAAATAGGTATTTTATTCCTCAAAATGGTCCTACTACTACTGCTGAGATTAGGGATGCTAAATAATATCAGGGCTAAAGAAGCATTGTTGAGTGCTCTGATTGATTATGAGATGATGAATGTTATGGATCTGAAGACTTCTTATGAGATCTGGAAAAAGTTGGAAACTTTATATGAAGGTGATGCTAATGTGAAGATGGATAAGCTACAGAGTCTGAAAGGGAAATGTGAACTATTGAAAATGGGTAATGATGAGAATATTACTACTTTCATGCAAATATTGAAAGAACTTATGTATGGTATCAGATGTGTTGGTGGACAAGTGGATGAATAAGAGATTGTTGCTAAATTTCTTAGATCCTTGCATGATGCATACAAAATCAAAGTTGCAGCCATTGAGGAGCTCTGAACTATGAAAAATATAACTAGAGATATGTTGACTGGTAAACTTACTACTTTTGAGTTGAGTGAATTTGGTGATGCCCTTTTTGAAGACAAAATTTGCATTTAAAGCTACTACTTTTGGGAGAGACAAGCAGAGATATGATCCGGGTGAAAGTTTTTCTAGAAAGGTATTCAGGTATGAGGAATAAAGGAGACAGATTGAAGAAGAAGAAAGAGAACTGAATGAGCTTGAAGCACTTATTGTCTAAAGGGAAACCAAAGGAGAAGGTAAGAATAAAGGAAAGCTACCTATAAAAAAAAATTATTGCAATAAGATAGGTCATTTTACATCAAGGTGTCCTGAAAGAGTTCCTAAGCCAAGACCTTACAAGCCTAAATCTCAAAAGAAGTGTTATTATGTTGTTGATGAAGGTGTGACAGATGATGAATCTGATAAAGGGAATGCAAGTGAAGATGAGTTTGTGTTTATTGATATCAAGGAAAATAATCCTATGTCTACTAAATCTTCTAGTTATACAAATGTGGAGAAAGCCCTACCTGCTCAAGTTGAAGAAAAAGATGAATGGGTAATTGGCAGTGGATGCTCACATCACATGATAGGTGATAAAAGTAAATTTGTAAGCCTGGAGAAGTATGATGGTGGTGTTGTAATATTTGGTGATAACAATGGTTGTATAATTTGTGGCAGAGGATGTATTTATTTTGATGGTAAGCATAATACTAATTATGTTCTTTATGTTGAAGGTTTGAAGCATAATATTTTGAGTGTTGGATATATGGTTGATAAGGGATACAATCTTCAATTCAAAGATGGAAAGTGTAGCATATTGGGAAGTTCTAGAAATGCGATTGCTTCAGGTACTAAAACAAAAGGTAACATCTTTCATCTGAATGTTCCTAGTAAAAGTTGTTTGATTGCTCAAGTTGATGAAAGTTGGTTGTGACATAGAAGAATGTTTCACGTAAACTTTGACAATATTATCAAGATAAGTTCCTCATAGGCTATGAAATATATTCCTAACTTGGTGGAGTCTACTAATGTTATATCCAAGGAATGTCAGTTAGGAAAACAAACTAGAATTTCATTTCGGAGCAAACAACATTGTTCAAATGAATTGTTGGAGCTTGTGCATACTGACTTATGTGGTCCTGCTAGAATCAGAAGCTTACAAGGTTACTGGTACTTCATGTTGGTTATTGATTATTACTCTAGGATGATGTGGGTTACTTTCTTAAGGGATAAATCTGAAGCTCTAGAAAAGTTCAAGATCTTTAAGGCTATGGTTGAGATAGAGGCAGGTTTGAAGATTAAATGTTTGAGATCAGATAAAGGTGGTGAATTCACTTCCAATGAGTTTAATACTTTTTGTGAAGAACATGGGATAAAGAGACAATTATCTGCACCACAAACCCCTCAACAAAATGGAGTTGTGGAAAGGAAGAATAGGACAGTTCAAGATGTTGCTAGAACTGTGATGCTGGAAGGAAATGTCCCTCATATCCATTGGAGAGAATTTGTGAGTATTGTTGTTTATATCCTCAATTAGGTACAACTCAAAGGTAATACTGGTAAGACTCCTTTTGAGCTATGGTTTGGTCATAAGTCTACTATTAGATATTTCAAAATCTTTGGGAGTAAATGCTATATCAGGAGAGATGAAGATATAGGAAATTTTGATGCTAGAAGTGATGAAGGAATATTTCTTGGTTATTCTACTAAGAGTAAGACTTACCGGTGCTACAATAAGAGATTGAAGAAAATGGTTGAAAGTGCAAATTTTAAGGTTGATGAAGACATTGCTAGACCCTCCAGAACTTGTGGATATGATTCTAATGATCAGAATGACAGTACAAACAAGAGTCAGACTTCAAATCAAGTTCAAATCATTATGGTGAATCGAGAAGAACAAGAAGAAGGAGAGACTAGTGAAAGTACAGAAGAGCCTAAAACTCAAGAACACTCTAAGACTCTAAGGTATGTGAGATTAAATCATTCAAAAAATTAGATTATAGGTGATAAGAACAAAGGTGTCTAGACTAGAAGAAGAATTGCAAAAGAATACTATTTAATTTCAAAGACTGAGCCAAGTAATGTCAATGAAGCATGGAAATATAAACATTGGATTGAAGCAATGAAAGAAGAACTACAATGGGTTCTTGTTCCCAGACCTAAGGAAAAAAAATTAATTGGAACTAAATGGGTTCTTAGAAACAAGCTTAATTAACAAGGTGAAGTTATTAGAAACAAAGCAAGATTGGTGTGCACAGGATACTCTCAGATGGAAGAAATTGACTTTGAAGAAAATTTTGCTCTTGTTGCTAAATTTGAAGCTGTGAGACTGTTTCTTACCTATGCTACATACAAAAACTATAAAGTTTATCAAATGAATGTCAAGTCAGCATTTCTAAATGATGAATTGGAAGAAGAAGTATACATTGTGAAACCTGATGGATTTCAATTGACTGATCAAGGAGATATGATGTGTCGGTTGAAGAAAGCATTGTATGGACTCAAGAAAGCCCCTAGAGCTTGGTATGCCAGATTGGATAAGTATCTATTAAAGCTTGGATTTAACAAAGGTACTATTGATAGTAATCTATATTTCAAGATTGATAATAATAAAGATTTGTTTGTGGAAGTCTTTGTTGATGATATAATTTTTGGAGGAGATGATGGTTTGTGCATGAAGTTTGCTAATGAGATGCATAATGAGTTTGAGATGTCAATGATTGGAGAGTTGAAATTTTTTTTGGGATTGTAAATTACTCAGTTAGATAAAGGGATCTTTATATCTCAATCCAAGTATGTGAGAGAAATGCTAAAGAAGTTTGGTATGGAATATTTAAAGCCAGTCGGTACACCCATGGTGACCGGATGTAAGTTGACAACAGATGAAGATTCTTCAAGGAAAATCATACTAGATATAGATCAATGACTGGTGGATTGCTTTATTTGACTCAAACTAGACCTGACATCATGAATGTTGTATGTATTGTTGCTAGATTTGAAGTCGATCCTAAGGAATCCCATGTGACTATTGTGAAGATAATTTTCAAATATTTGAAGGGAACAGTTGATTTTGGCCTGTAGTATCCTAAAGATGGTGATATCAATTTGAGTGCCTTTACTGATGCTAATTGGGCAGGATATGTGAATGACAGGAAAAGTACTAGTGGTGGTGCATTTTTCTTGGGAAAGAAACTGATTTCATGGTTAAGTAAAAAGTAGAATGCCATTTCTTTGTCTATTGCAGAGGCATAATACATTGTTGTTGCTAACAATTGTACTCGAGTATTGTGGATGAAGTAGATGTTGAAAGATATCAGAGTTGTGCATGATGAACCTATTGCCATATACTATGATAATTCAAGTGCTATAAACATTTCTAAGAATCTGGTGTTGCATTCAAAGACCAAGTATATATCTATCAAGTTTCACTTTTTGACAGATGAGGTGAGTGATAAGGAAGTCAGACTGGAGTATATGCCTACTAAGGAACAGATTGCAGACATCTTTACTAAACCATTACCTAAGGATACTTTTGAGTATCTCAGAGGGAAGTTAGGGGTGATTACCCCTCCTAATCAGAACTAAGATGCATAGTCTTTGCATCATTCTGTGCATTCACAGTCATATCTTGATCCAAATTGATGTTGTGGTGGCTGCTACTCAGGGGGAGTAATTAGATGATTTAGACATGTTGTTTAGAGCTTGTGTATCTTTGTCATTGATGCCAAAGGGGGAGAAGAATAATGTGAATTTTTTTTGGAGAACTAAGGGGGAGAAGAGATATGTGTAAAGGGGAAATTGTTCGAGAAGAGTTAGTTGTGTTGATGTTGTTCTCCACATCATGTGTTTCCATCAATGCCAAAAGGGGATATTGTTGGATGTTGTGGTTGATTTTATGATATGTGGTTGTCATTGATGTCAACACTAATAGCATAAATGTCTTTAAGACTGTATATGTCAAGGATATTGATAAAATTGTAATAAAATATGTTACAGGTTGTATGTGAAGTAGTGAAGATCAGTATGATAGAAATTTAAGTATGTTGATAGTGAGAAGTTGTGGATTAAAGGGTTTGTTTTCAAGCCTATCTAGTTTATTCATGGAAAGTTTCAGAGGTGTGCATGAAGATTTGAGCAAGCTATGAGTTTTTGTATTCTGACAGTTATTATGTTACTGTAAATGGTGTTCATGGAAGAAGATAATGTGATTCTAGTAATCTGAATTGTTGCATATCTTATTGTGGTGTTCATGGATATTTCTAGATCATGTTTTATCTATGTTGCATGTCTGCATTGATCATTATGCTCGCGATCTGATATTTTCTCTTGTGTGTTCATGTTTTTCATGTTCATGGCCGACAAGGTGGTTGAAGCGTGTTGTGGATCTTCGAGGAAGAATCTTTGAAGGTGTTTTGCATTTGAGGACATTATTTTGGGTCTCTACTATGTTGTGGTGAACCTTGGTTGATTCACATAAATAATCTCTATTGTTTTGGGCTAACATTTTGCATTCATTCTATTATTTTGTTGAAGCCGACATATAGCGATGTGATTTCTTGTTGTGGATATATATAAGTGATTGTTTCTTCATTTCAGAAGGGTGTGCAATGCAAAGTGTGTGTGTGTTATGTGTGAAAAGGTTCAAATCATTCGAAAGTAGAGAAGAGTGTGAAGAAGAGTGAATAAGTTTTCATGTGCTTAACCGGAACTGTACTCAAGCATTAGCAAATGCTACTTTCTTAGTTCAAATTATTCAAAGGGTTTAAATCTAAATATTTTATGTAAGATAGTGAGTCTTCCTTTGAGCAGTGATCTCTAGGGAATGTGTCTAAATGCATGTGCATTCCTCATTTATTCTTCTTATAATTTTAACAGGGTATAACTTGTGGATTAACCTCCACCGTGGTTTTTTCCCTTAACAAGGTTTGCATGCAAAAATCTTGGTGTTATGTGTGTTTTTGATGTGTTGTTGATTCATGCTATCACTGTTATTAATTAGTTATGAGAATAAAGGTTAATAAGTTTGAAACTCTATGACAATTGATTCACCCCCCCTCTTAGTTGTTTGCCCTTGTGTTGCCAATAGTATTTGATTGATTTGAAAGAAAATTAGATACAAAATGGCATCCTCATGTGGAATATTCAATGCGTTGATATGATAGTCTAAAACAAAATGAAAATAGAAAATTATTTTTGTAAAACTGAAAGTAAATACTACATAAACATTAATATATTTCAGTTCTTACAAATTCACATCTTCCTCTTCCCATGTCTATATATCAGTAAGGGACTGGGAGAAAGTCTAGTCATAGGACTCTGCTCCTACTATGCATGTGGCTCCTCAACCTCCATCCTGGATGTAGATCCTATTGTAGTTAATACTGGTGGAAGTAGAAATGACTCCTCCTCGGGGTCATCCTCAAGGTCATCCAATGAGAATGAAAATCCACCCCCTCCTTTATTTCTTATCACTCTAAATCATAAATTGCATCCTCAAAAAATAATGGAGGTTGCTCCCTGTACCCTATCAAATCACTGTATGATCTATCTCATCCAAATCAATTGGATCATCTGATATTTCCTCTACCTTTCTTGTGTGCAATCAAAGATTATATTGCATATAGACAAGATCATTGATGTGTTTTGAGCTAGTTTGGTCCTCTTCTTTGTCTGGATGGCCTCAAACAAGCTCCAATTGTGCTCACAATTGGACAAACTACAAGGCTGACATAAGACACAAAGGGAAAAAAATTGAAGATTTGGGGTTTTTCCACCCCAATTTGTCCACTAAACATCTACAAAAAAAAAGAGTGAGAAACTTGTAACTTGTAATTATCAATTTTTGTAACTTGTAACTTGTAAATTTCAAATTTTATACCTAGTGGTTGATTCGTTATTGCTCTCTTTTCCAAGTCTGAAGACAAGAGTGCACCCCTTTTTCTCCCATATATTTGCAATTCATTAACAATGAGGTATGCCTCCTCAGCTGTGGATTTCATCCTTTGAATGCTAGTGAGGCCCTCCATAACCTCTCCAGTAGGATTTGCATAGGTGCCTGAATGGAAGAAATAGGGGTTCAAGAAGTACCTTATTGCATGGATGGGTTGGTGGTGTTGATGGTTCCACCTCCTGTCAATAATCTCCCAAATAGGATCAAACTTGAGGCGGTCCCCCTTATAATAGTTTCTAATAACCTCCTTGGCCCTATCCATGGCCTCATAAAGATACCCCATTGGGGTTTTATCACCATCCACCAAGTGAAGAACTCTAACCAAGGGCTCTAACACCTATAATATAAATTTAAAAATGCAAAAAATATTAGAGTTACAATTTGCAAATTTACAATGAAAGATATTTAAAAAATTATTCAATTTGAACTTAGATTCAAAGTTTTGAAGTTGCCTTCACAATCTCCATAGCTCTTTGTGCAAAGAGGATGTCAAAGAAAATTCTTGCAACTCCTCCTCCTTTCGGCTTCTTCGAATAAGTTGAGTCTAGCCATGCTTGACTCACAAATAATTGTTTCAATGTCGTCAATGCACCAAGAATGCTTTGCAATGTTAAGAAAACCATTGCAAACCTGGTCACACCGGATCTCACCAGTTCTCTCCCATGGGTGTGCTCCCTCATCAAGTGAAGAACCCAAGGGTGATTGTAGATAAATTTAGTGATCCTCCTTCCATCCTCTTTAATTGGTGTGACCCAATCTAATTTTATTATGTCCTCCAAAAGAAGGTCAAGGACATGGGCAGCACATGGTGTCCAAAAAAATGTGTGGTGTTTATCTTGGAGGATTCTTCTTGCTGGCACATATATCATTGCACTATCAGTTATGATTTGCACCACATTTTCAAGCCCAGCCTCCATGCACACTTGCTCCAAAAATTTAGCCAAACTGTTTGCATTTTTTACTATGTTGGAGGCATCCATGGATTTCAAAACACCAGCTCATCTTTGCAAGAAACCAAAAAATTAATTATGGTATAGTTTTAAACATTCGTCCACCCATCAAAAGAATAGTGCAGCCATATGTTTTCCATTCTTCTCTTTGTTATTCTATCATTGTTCTTGCCCTTTCAGTTGCACTAGTAAGTAACCTACAAGTACAAAGTAAAATTAAGTACACAATTTTAATTTGTAAACAAAAAATAGCTTAAATTAATTATAAATTAAACTTAAAAAACATAAATTAAAGAACATAAACTAACCTCCTACTCAAGTCTTTGCAAGAAGGCGCCTTGTAGACTTTCCCTGCAACTATCAATGTGGTCACCAAATTGTGCCAGTAAAGTGAGCTTGTCGTGCATTGAAAGGTATGTTATTGAAGTACCAAAAATCCGCACAAGAAATGCATTTCTGCTCATGCACCTCCCTATTCCACCAAGTTGCCTTTAAGGAAGGTTGTGCACCAAGTGTTTCTAGGCACAAAAAAATCATGCATGTGTGAACCCGTAGGTGTTGGTCCTGGTGCTCTACTAAAGGTAGATGAAGGGATCGAGGTGTTGGTGGGTTGTGGAAGTTTCCTTCACACACATGGACCACGAAGAGATCCCACTATGCTAGCTACATCATCATCTGACTCAAGGTTGACTGGAGCACCTTGAGAAGAAGTTATGGTTGCTTGCATTTCCATTTTTTCCTTCTCTATTTTCACCTTTTTTTCTTCTACAACTGAAATTATGGCATGAATTTTTCATTTTATTTTCTCATTGGTATTTATGCAAGCCTTAGCATCACGTTGAGGGATGCCAACAAGGTGGTATTTGAGGCGATTGATGCCTCCACAGTATACATTTTTACATCTAATGCAATAGACTGATCCAGGTTATAGTACTTCATATGCATATTTCCAAATAGGATCTCTAGCTCATGTTGGACAAGTGCCTACAAATCCTCCAAGCATGGATGGGGCTAAGCTTGAGGTAGAAGGGGATTCAAAAGCCATTATCAATTAACCTACACACACAATGACAAAGTGAAAGCACAACTTGTTAGTTTTTTGATAGAAAATTTAAAAACAAGATAAATTAGATTAAATAAAAATAGATTACTTTGAATTAGTAAAAATATAAACTAATCTAAGATTATAAACATTTTCATTAAAAAAATGGATTAAAAAAAGAAACTAATAAATTAGGTTTTCAAAAAAATGTGAAAAGAATGTACAAAAATCAAAAAATTACTTTAAATTAGTCAAAAATTAAGCTAATCTAAGATTGTAAAAATATTTTCAACAAAAAGGAGGATTCAAAGAAAAAACTAGGGTTTGAAGAAAATTTCAAAATAATGAAAAAATCAGCAAAATATGTAAAAAAATCAAAAAAATGTGTTAAAAATTCTCGTTTTGATGAATCTAAATCTTGTTTTCAACAATATAAATTTTGTATTTAAATATTTTTTACACTACATTCATAATGTTTTATAAACATAGAATCGACAAAAATGAAGAAAAAAAAAAGAACAAGAAAAATAAAAATACCTACTTGAAAATCCAATTTGCCTTCGAAATCCATGAAAATCTCCTTCAAATCTCATCTCCTCGATGCAAAATCATTGAAAAATGGTGCAAAATGGTTTGGAGTGGGTTTTTTCTCAAGCAAGAGTGAAGAACGGATGAAAAAACAAAATGAAATTCCCTTTTTTCCATCAACGAGCTTCATACCCAGATCGCACGTTTTTTTTTAAAACTCGCCAAGGTTTTTCCAAGCAAGTACTTTCCTAAAAACCTCATTTAAAAAAACATTATTTTTCCAACTATGAAATAATAATAAAATAAATTTATCCTCCTCATCTATCTTTACATTAATTGACTATAGGGCGAACCCACAATAATGGGTTACAATTATTTAGATGAAGGAAAATTAGAAATGTGCCTAAAAAAATCACTATGAATGAATGAAAGATTTTAATGACGTCCACGAGACTAAACAGTCTATGGGACTGAGAAACAGCAGGCCTAATTTGTCTTCATGCTCTTTTCCAAGTCGGACCTCCTGCTATAAATTTTGACTAGAAGGCTAGCCGCCTAATTAATCTTATCTTCCTCAAATAGCTGGTGTATATTATCCACTTTCAAACTATTTCCATGTTGAGTATGGATATCCTCATATGCAGTGCATTCCATGATGAAGTGCCATTCCGTTTCCACAACCCCTTTGTTGCAAAAAATACAAATTCTTTCTTCCCAAGTTTCCTTGGGTATCTTCCACCTACCGGTTTCACACCTAAGGTGATGCGATCCCATCCTCAATTGTGCCATTAATATTCTCACCTTCCCTTTAATAGCTGCACCTAGATAAGTTTTTTCACTGTGATCCTTCGTCGGATTAAAATCTTTGATGTAGTATGCTTTTTTTTTGACAATCTGATTTGTCCACATGGTAGTTCTAAATTTTTCATTCACATGACTTTTTATTTCACTGTTGGTACTAGGACACTCTTGTAAGCTAATGCCCCACTTGTTCATCCACTTGTGGTTCTATTTCATCCAAGTTTTCTTCCTATGATCTAGTGTCTCCTTCATAACCGCTTTAGGCCAATGGTGGTTATCCATGTTTTCAACCTTCTTTAAATAGCTTATCAACCACGTTAACACCGAAGCTTCCAACGGGAAAGTCCCTATTTCAGCTAAAAGAATTTCATATGGGACTGTGGTTTTAACTTTGAGACTGCTTGTTATTAGATGTTTCTGGATTCTTTCTAGCTGTCTCCAATTGCATTTAGACATACTACTTCCCCACACCTCACACCCATAAAGTACAACTGGAGAAACTAGCAAACCAAAAAGGGTTTTCTTGATTTTCCAATCCCAAAGCTCGGCTTTTCTACATCTATTTTGAAGAAGGTAAGAGGCCTTCCAACCTCCCTGTATCCTTTTCGTATGACAAGTCTCCCAACTGAGCTTATAATGAAAGTCAATCCCAAGATATTTGTATTCTTGCACTATTTCAAGTGGGCTGCCTTCAAAAAGAAAGATATTATGCTTATATTTTCTATTCAGAGAGAAAATCATGATTTTGGTTTTGGAGATATTCACTTGCATCCCAACCTCCTGACAAAAGAGTTCAAGAGATTTCAGATGTTCCCTTAACCCATGAGTTGTTTTAGAAATTAGTATAAGATCATCAACATATAAAAGTAGTTTCACTACATAACCTACCAATTGGATACCATCCCCATCCGACTTGCTTAACCAAGCTTCCAACTTATCAATGTATAGCCCAAAAAGCATGGGAGATAGTGGGTAGCCCTGTTTAACCCCAATGTCACTACCAAAACATTCTGACATACCTTCACTTGTTCTGATTTTAGCACTAACCTTCTCGTATAGCCTATGAACAGTTGCTCTATACATGCTTGGAATGCCTAATTCCTCCATTCTATTCCATAGCTTGTCTCTAGGTACCGTGTCAAAAGCTTTCTTAAAGTCCACAAAACAACAATAAGCTTCCTCACCTTGAGTGTTCCAAAAAATTTCAATCAAATGTCTAAGGGTGATGCAGTGATCAATAGTAGAGTGTCTTTCCCTAAATCCAGCCTGCCCTTTTGCCCTTTTGCCCTCATTTTCTGCCCAATTGTTGATCCTTCATTCAATCATGCTCCCAAAGAGCTTTCCAAAGATAGGATTGACCATAATCATGTGGTAGTTAGATGGATTATTGATATCGCCACTTTTAAATAAAGGGATGACCACACTGGTAGTCCACTCCATCGAAAATCCTTCTCGAGTGACATTATTGAAAATTATTTTTATGAGAGGGGCAATTGTCTCGATCCCCCATTTTAAAAATTCAGCCTATAACCCATCGATGTCCTGTGCTTTACTGCTCGCTAAATTATTTATTCCTTGTTAAATCATCCATAGTGAATATTTTCCTTGATGTGTTAATAACCAGTGGATGATCTTTCTCATGAACCCGCTCATAAATAAGCTTAGCATACTCTAGTCATTGGATATCAGTAATATTGTTTTCAATCTTCTTTTTCTTTTTCTACAATTCTCTCCAAAAACCTTTAGGATTTTGTTTTCCAAGCGAGATTAGCTCCTTCCTTCTTTCATTTACATAACCAGATTTTTTAGAAGATGATGATTCTAATGAAGGGGGTTCATTAGAAACCCCCTCCCCCTTCTAATGAAGGGGGGTTCAAATGAATCCCCACCGATTCATGTAGATTTTAAAGTTTCTAAATTGAAAAAATCTACAGGCTTCGTTTGAACCACGCCTTCACTCAAAAACCCTATTTTCCTCTCTAATTTTAGAGACGACACCTTATTTTTCCCTCTAAAATTTTAGAGACGAGATTAATCTAGGTATTTTTCGCGAGCAAGGTTGGCTGAAGATATTTTCACAAAAAACCATGAGGTGATTGTCAGAGCAGCAATCGAGGTCATTGTCATCAACAACAACTGAGCCCATTGTCATCAACAACAACTTCAGGTGAAAGCGATACAAAGGAAGGAAAACAAACAATTGGTCGACTACACTAGAAGGTGCATGAAAATATTTTTAACTCACAACCACTATTTTCCTTCAAAAGTCTGTAATAATCTTGTCTTGAATTTAAGAATCGCTAGCCCTAAAACTTCAATGTTTTCATATTCTTATTATTGGTTCATGGGCACATTGACTTGTGGCATCCCTTTGTTTTTAGGGTTTGATTTTGCAAGGGTTTTATTTTAGGGTTTAAATAAAACTTTGAAATCGGGATTTTTTTGGGTTCCATATTGATTCTTTTTTTGGAACTTAAATTATGCTATATCTAAGTATTACAGGCTATAAGAAAGCCAAGTATATATTCTCAAAATTACAAAGAAGGCGATGGATACACATTGTTTATTATGTTATATAAGTAAATCAAACAAATTCTTGCTCCACTAAAACGTTTCTTTTTCTTCAAAAGTATATAGAATGGAGTTTATACTTTTTACTGTTACATAAAGCCAACCTCAATCTTTTATTTTAAAAGGAGGGAAGTTTGTTGATCCCACCTTGCTAATTGAATTCTTGAGATTTTCAATATTAGATGTCAATGTTAGTAAGACTTGATGGATCAAAGTTTCGTGCATGCTATTCTTTTGTGTATAATTAAAATAGTCCTTTATTAGGTCCTTTCCATATTTTAGTCCGGTTATACCATTGTTAATATAGCTACAGTTCAATTTAAAGGAAGAACATAATATTTTTTCTATTTTTTCTCATGGTAGATTATTGAATGCGATCAAATTATTGAATAACGAAAGAAACTTAAATAATCAAATTATATATAATGATGAAAGACACTTAAAGCAAAGATTTCGTATATATAATGATGACAGATTCTATTTTATCATTATATATAATTTCATTATTTATAAATACAATTTTGGGTATACTGGAAAACCAAAACCAGATCTACAATAGTAGTTATGGCTTTTTATATGCTATATGTAGGTGAAGAAATTGTTGGTCACCTAGATAGTTTAATTGAGCTCAGTAGTACCCTTATTGAAAATTTTATGTCTGAGTAGCATAGGACTAGTCCTTGTACATCCTAAAATGAAATTGATCCCCAAAGATACCTTTAAACTTCTAAGCAAGATTGTGTTTGCCCTATTTCTCCCCTACTTGATCTTCACAGAGCTAGGGAAATTAGTCACCTTGGAGAATATGAGAGAATGGTGGTTTATCCCAGTTAATGTTATGATTAGCTCAACAATAGCATGCATTTTGGGGTACTTGGTATCTCTGATATGCATGCAACCTCAGATTTTTAGGTTCATTTTTTTAATGACAGGGTTTGGAAATATAGGGAACCTTCCAATTGCCATAATTGGATTTGTATGTCATACTAATGACCACCCATTTGGGAAACAATTTAATATGAAAGGAGTTGCTTATGATTCCTTTGCACAATGGGTTGTTGTCATTTTTGTCTACAATGGTTTGCACATGTCAGAGCTTGTAATCAGGACTACAATTGGTATTATTTTCACTAGGCTTGTGCTTCTTCCAATTGTTGGTATTGGTGTGGTGACGTTGGTTGGGAAGCCGAATATCATTGTTAGAGGAGATAAGATGTTTATCTTTGTACGTCTTTTGCAATACACTACACCAAGTGCAATCTTGCTTGGGGCAATGGCTAGCTTTCGGGGTTATGGCCCAAAGGAAACCTCTGCACTTTTGTTTTGGCAACACATATGTGCTTTGTTTTCTCTTTCAGTTTATGTGACAGTCTATTTCAAATTATTGAATTTTATGTAGTAGTTGTTGCAGAAATTTTTCTACCTAAAAAACAATATTTTCTATAAATTTATGTGAATTTGATTGATAACAGGAAAGCGCGTGATCCACTCTTTCATGTTTCTAGTTTCTAATGAGAAAAACATTTATTTGAACATATATGTACTGTTGTGAATCAAATTTGTCACAGGCACATATATCTTGAGAAACTTCCGCTTAAATGATTTTATTTTTGCACAAAGAACCTTGCATTATATATTTGATGTTGTTGATAAAATCCGTTTAGAACTTCTATTCACAGAGAATCTTACATTATTATCAATGCTACAGGTTTATTTTTCTGTTGTAATCATTCACTATACCACTTCAACTTCTATATTCATGGATGTTAATAGAGTAGAGAGCAAATAATTTAAGGAATATATGCATCAATTGGTATGTTGTGTCTTAATTGTTTTCTTCCTCACCTATAGGTTGTGTTTTGGCCCATTAACTACTAGACCAAAGTATCTAACTCACAACAATAGAGGTTTTCTACATCAGCAGTTCTCTTTGCAAGAAGCACTGAAAAAGTATAGCAGCATTTTGAAACAAAGTGAATAAAGAGCCAATCTTAAAGGTAGCTTCCATTTGGCAAAAAAAAATTCTATTGAATTTTTGCCAAGAAACACTAGCTCCTGCAAATTTTATGAACAAGATTCTAGTTATTGGAGTTTTGTGATTAAAATGTTTCATAGAACCACCCCCAAACACAAAAATAGCAGCTATGGTGCCTCCACGAGATCTTTGTCTACGTATTATTTTTATGAATTGCTTCCTCACTATTTGTTTCCAATCTAGTCTTGTTTGCAACACCTTCAGACAGCAGGAATAATTTTTTCAAGGAATGTGAGAAATTATCATTACCTAGTTAAATAAATGCACAATCCTTGATAATCACCACATTTATTATTATATTTTGATAGCTAGTAGCCACCTACAATATGGATGGAAAAGATTTTATGTTTTGATTTTGGTGTTGCAAACCTACAACAGAGTTCTACAAAAGGGCATGGGTAGAGGAGTCCCACCACCACCACCTTCAACATTTATGTGCCAACAACTATTTTATTGTTTAGAAAAAAATGGGCAAGGATTAAGCTTGTCATTCTACATAAACAAACTTTAATTCTTTTTCTTCTTCAAGGCCATTTTGAACAAGACAGTTAGCATCTATTTAGCCTGATTTTTTAAAAAGAGACCTTTGGTTTCTACCTTTAGATTCCAAGGTCCTATCACATTCTATAGGGATGCCATCTAGCAAGCTTCATGAAACAAGCTCTCATTTTTGTTGTTGGGTATTTTGAGGAGATAAAGAATCTCATGATGAAGCCTTTCTTAATGGAAGGCTCTTTGCCTTAAATTGCTCAGAATTTGAAGCAGGTTCTTTTTGTCGAGGAATAAGTTCTAAGAGTAGATTGATGTGATAAAGTGATTATGCGTGTGCTTCCCCACGTATGGCAATAAAATAATCTATTATTGAAGAATTTTGCCTATAAAATGCATATTTACTCTTGATATTCTAAAGCTTGAACTGTTCATTATACCTTTGGCCATATAAAGGAGTGAAAATGAAAATGACCCCTTGAGGTATTCTGAAAGCTCTTTTCGAGAGTTCTATGCAAATTGAAGGAAAGACCTAGGTCATTTGATACCAAAATTTAGCCACAGATATAATATTATCAGATATGATCCCCTGCATCTATAATTCAAAAAATAATCTTCATGCATCCGTGCAAATAGCTATATTAGGTCAAGATGAAAATTAGCCTGATGTAGCTCTAAAGGGTAATTTTGACCAATTTTTTTTTTTTTAAATGAATTTCATACATTTTGCTTAAGGTTTAATTTTCTTTGTGTTTATAAAAAATCTTTAAGAAATTGAGAATAATTCACATTGATGCAACCATTGGAGGTCCTGCAACCACACAACATAATTCCACACAAAAACAACAACCTTCAAGTCACAAAGTTCTCAAATACCCTTAAACTCAACAATCCTCCATTATGCCTTGTAACATAGCAATATCACTCGATCAGGTATATTTTCTTGATGTTTTCCTTTCAAATCAGGAACATTAGGGTTTCAAACACCCATCAAGGTGCTCTACAACATACCACAACCACTCAATAGGTTAATTTGATACAACTCTCTCAAATCAAGCTTTTAACCCCAACTAGGCCTCAAAATTGGCCTATTTTGCAAAGGGACTCAATCTTAAACTTTCCCTTTCACTCAAAATTCTCTTGGGAAGAACTTTGCATGTACATAACCTAAGAATCCACACTTACTTGTTAGAAATTCATCTGCCTAGATGCCTAAACATAAAACCCTCTTTTCTTTCCTGGAATCTAGGGTTTTATTGAAAAACACATTTCCCCCACACACCCAACCTTACCAACACCTCAAATACACCTCAAATAGGTTGCATTACCTCTACACATACTCAATATATCAAAAAAAAAAAATTCCCCAACCATTTACCCACTCTACCATCTCAAAACCTCACAAATTCATGAGAAAATCACATTTTTCATCATTAGAGCATCATGCCCAACTCAATACTCAGCCTCCCCTGCACTCACAAAGCATGAAATCATCTAATACTACACAAACAATCCCATTTGACCTAGTTAAAGTGATCACAACAAGGTGGAATGGGTTTTAATTCATTGTATTATCTTCAAACCCTTAACTCTATTTTACACAAGTAGATTTAAGGAATCCACTCAAACTTCCTTCAAACTAAATAATAGATCCTCAAACCTATTACAACAAAAATTTGTTTCAAGCCACAAGTGAATTCAAGAAATTTCTTGAGCAATTAGTTATTGTATGGGCCATACAAGTCTGAACAAGAAGGGAAAACACATAAAATCTAGAAAAAATAGTGCTATTTCAATTGTTTATTGTTCCAAATCATCAAAAATCAAACTCCATTGATTATTTTACATTGAATATATAATTTTTCCCTCCAAACTAACTATTTTAACTTCTACAAACTTCCTTTTGAACTTTTGTGACCATTGGTCTTCTAAAATTGCCTTTTTACAACTTTATAAAATTGCATTTTTGCACATTTTGCAACTTTTCAATATTTTGCACATTTTGAAAACCCAACCACCTAGACACCTAAATATGACTCAAATATGACTAATTACATTGATAAATGGTCTCAAGACCTTATTTCATGCAAAAAATTCCAAAATCCTAAACGCTACACAATATCCTCTTGAATTGACATTTTTTATTTAATGGTGCTCTACACCACACATTTAGATCAAAGATGGTCTAGTCTTAATTGGACCAGTATATTAGGGGAGAGCACTCCAATAGAAAATGGATGGTCCTAGGTTCAGATCTATCTGGTCCATGAAAAACTCAACATTGTATCAATCCACACCACATTAGGAGTCCCAAGCACTCTATAAAGTGGGTTAAGGGGAGTGTTGGAAATAAGCCACACCCAAATCAAATATGGACTAGTCTGGGCTAGTAACTCACTAGTAGAGCACCACTATGGTAAATGGAAGGTCCTAAATTCAAGTCCTAACTGATCCATGACAATCTCAATAGAAAAAAACCTTTTCTACACTGAAATTCTCTGAAAATACCCTCTATGTCCTCCAGGAAATAGTTTAAAAGAAAAAGAAAAAATCTTAATCAACCATCAGATTTAAGAAGAGCATGAACTGAGATCTATTGAAATAGAAACGTTACTTGGAAGAGATAAGGAAACTCCTACCTTTTTCTTGGATTTGTGGAACATTGAACTCAAAATTGAATGATACTCTCAACCATGTCATTGTAGTCACTCTATTGTTTTCTTCCCCACTTTTAACACATTGTTTGATAGACCAGGCCATCCATTCTGCAAACTTAAATGGATTTTTCATGCAAAAAAACCCTATTTCTCCACACATACAGTTTTATGAGTCACATCACGTGCATCAAAGCTAGACACGTCAAGCAGACAGTTCTCCGATGACTAGAGGGTCCATGTTTGACAAACAAGTTTCATTGTTGTTCATACTTTGTAGTCTATTTAATTTTCTTTTTGTATTCGCTTTGATTTCCATGTTTGCAATCTTCTAATTTTTATAATGAAAATTTACAAATTCACCCAAGAAAATTCCAATAGACCAATTAAAAAACTAAAAAACATTTTTACAAACAATTACACAACAACCATTTTTAAAACTGACATAAAACAAAACCGAATTATTTTTTTGCATTCACATAGTTTTCAACGCAAATTAATATGTCTAGATGAAATCATTTAGGAGGTGAAAACATGTGTACAAGTAATCTGTAGTAGGTATAGATTACCTAAATCTTTCAATTATACATATAATATAACTGAACATAGGTACAAGAATCACTACATGAAATTCACAATAACTTCTGCAAGCACACCACCGACAATACCTGTTGTAAATTTTGTAACAAAATTAGCTTCCACAACTAGAATATCAATCCCATTTCCTTCTTTTGGAATAGCTTGTTGTGGAAAAGGATGCTCCAGAAGGCCTTGCATATCAAGTTTTGCACAGGTCAAATCTAGGGTATAGAGGCACCACTGGTAGTCATATCACCAACCCTGACGAATCCTAGAGCAGAAGCGACAACTGTAGTCTCCATCCCTATCCTTGAAAATTTTTAGAGGATTCTCATGCTTGGTAAAGGTTAAAGTTAAGGGAAGCATGATGCAAAGAGGGTGGAACCTCAAACTAGATTTCAACAGACTAAGAGATCTTCGTCGATTAGGAGCTTTGAACAAGAAACCTTTGATAGTATTATGGCAGGCACTGTAGTTGTGGTGTGGGACATTCATTAAGATTAAATAATGAAATAGAGTTGACCTAGTTTTTAAATAGCTATATATTTTACAAATTAATAGGCTAGTACTTAGCAAAATTAAAATATAGCTATTTAAAACCAGGTGAGCCATATTTCATTATTTCCATATGATAAGGATTATTTCCTCTATTTTAATATGCTTTCATTGAGTGTATCTAGTTGTCAAGCATTCGATGTTTTTTTATTTTCAACTATATTTATAAGCCTTTGGAGGATTTTGATACAATTGCATCTTTTATATTTTACAATTTCCTTTCAACCAAGCTTGAACCCTCATCAGTTCCAGACTTTTTCTTTGTTACTTCGTCCATATTTTTTGTTCCATTTACTGCTTCTCTCTCGAATTTATTAACTTTGCACTAGATTATTCTCTCATATACATACATTTATTTTAGTTATCACTTTGGCAAGGTTAACTTCAAGCTGATAAAGACTGCCATGATGTGCTTTGTTATATTGAAAGTTCAAGCCATTCTAACAAAATGTAGATGGTAAATAGATGAAGAGTTCTATCTACATTGGATGAGTCTCTAAAATTGCAGTGTAAATCTCTTACAATATAACTGTAGGTCTTATACCATGCATTATTATAATCCCTTTTCATTATCATGCATATATTATCATCTGTTTCAGTCTGTAAGAAATTTGGGTTTCTAAACAGCTATTCTAATCCTTAAAAAATATACCAGAATTCCAAGTATATTGCTTAGTTTATTTTGCTTATAGATCTTCTTCCTCTCATCTATCTGATCTTCTATTCTGGAGAAGAAAGAAATAAAAATTAACAACCACCTTGAGGAGCAACTGTAAGTTGCTCTGCTTATAGTTCTCTGTAACTGCCACATACTCCTCAAATAATAAAAGTAGAATCAACTTTGCTTGAATCTACATTCATGAAAAATTTCTGACACAATTTAGAGATCTGGTTGTTGTGAGTGTTAGTCTGTGTAAATTTGTCTCCAATCTTGGATTTACTTATCCAGATATGTGCTTATAAGATTTAACTTCAAAATGTTGGTACTTTGTAATAGTAGTGCTCAAAAAATGAAAAATGTCTTCAACAACTGGGACTAATTTGAATGACTGAAAAAATGTTGTCTATGGAACTATAAACTATTCGAGCCTCCAAAGCATGATTTTAAAGTAAACAACTTGCTTGTGTAAATAGTAAATGATTTTATTTTTTTTGAAAATATGCTCTACATAATTGATTATAGTTACAAGACATTAAAATTGGAGAGAAGAATTCTGGCATTTGGTAGACAAGGAAAGTAGGCATATCTAGACACTTATTTCTTTGCAATCATTTTATACCTTTTCTTGATGAAAATCATAAACCTTCACATGGTTAAAGGTGTTTGAAGTAATGATATTGTGAGTTCACAAAGTGAAAGATGTTTCAAACTATTTTCTTAATGAAAATCATAAACCTTCATATGGTTAAAGGTGTTTGAAGTATTGATATTGTGAGTTCACAAAGTGAAATATGTTTCAAACTATTTTCTTCTTTCTTCTAAAATGTTTTGCACTTGTTTCCCTACATTGTACATTGTTCACTTAAATTTAAACATTAAGATGTTTAAAGTAATTTATTTTTTAGAAAAATAAAGGATTGATATGGCAACTCAGGAACCACCACCTGGTGGTATATTTACCAATACAAATGATGAGATCCATAAATTGCATTGTATTCTACATGAGCCTACCACCACAAGGGTTTACAAGGATACATGTGTGTCCATTCTACATATCTTAGAGAAGATTAGATGGAAATTTGAGAAAAAATGTGCTTTATCTGCTAAAAATATAGTAGTTATTCTTGCTCGGATGCAACAATAGATTAGTGGTGAAGTTTCTCTTGCAGATGTTCAACTACAAGTCCCAAAATAGATCGTCAAAAGATAATGTTTTCTATTTTATGATGGTAGATCCAAGGTTAAGGGATATCAGGTGACTCGATGTGTTGATCGTCAGATGGCCCCTTTGATAACCCACACTTTCTTGCAACATTTGGTCAATATCCAAATAATGACCAAATTCCTTTATACTTTGCACAGAAATTGTACATTGAGGTTCATTTAGGCCTCAACATCAACTATTTAAACCTACTAGAATATTATGGTCAGGGGCATGGTAGGGTAGTTGATAGGGATGCTTTTCGTCGAGTAGATCAACTGCCTCTAGTTTATCGAGATATGGTTGGGGAGAGATCTCTTGTTATCTCCCTAGCCCTCACGCCTATTGCAAATCAAGTTATCATTGCTTCTCAAAGGGAAGCAATTGATAGTTTTGGTGATATAGCTGCTATTGCATCTATGATATCTATTGATCGTGTGGGTAGATATTTGATGAGTCATTCTACACGATCTAGATCATTAGATCATGTTACTATTCTTTATGGTATGGATGGTTTCCTTTCACCATCAAGCATAGATGGTCATATTGGAGAGCAGATGCTTTAGAGTACAACTCGTTGTTTGCCAGATGACCTATTGGAGGCATATGCTTTCATTGCAGTAGAGCTTGGGATCCCAATACATGAGGTTAGAGGACATGTGGGTAGACCTTTACATTCACATTCAAGATCCAACCAAGCTACAGGTCCTTCACCGCATTCACATCAACCTAGTAGCTTTGAAAATCCTACAAATCCACCTACAGATCATTCGGCTACTAGAGAGGAGGATACACCTACTGGTCATTCTACAAGTGTTCAACATCATGCATCTCAAGGCCTAGATGCAATTGAGGATCAATTGCAGATGATGGGATCATCAGGTAAAGTGGATATGCTGCTACATTGAGATATGTTGTCGATTCCATCTCACCTGGTTAGCCCACTACACTCGTCAATACTTGAGCGAGCCAAGGAGACCCATGATACAACCAAGTTGAAAAATAGGATCATTGCAACATATCTTGCACCACATGATATAGAGGTATGTATGTATGTACACACATGCACAATTTAAACTTGTTTAAATTTTAAATTACTTGTTTTACTTAAATGGTATATAGTACTAATGTACACATTTATGATATATATTGTAGAGGGAGTTAGCTCAGGTTACACCTAGTGTGAGGATGGAGTGCGTACATAGGTGTGATTCAAATGATGTGACTAATGTTAGTGGACAGATGAGTTTTAAGTTTTTAAGTCATGTACATGTACTCATGTATGTATATAATTTGTACACATGTGCATATAGATATAAAACATTATTCTAATTTGGCATAATGTAATTAGATTATGTACATGTCTTATACTATCTCCAAGGCTTGGCATATCCATCAGAGCAAGATTCTCATTCAGAGGGTCACTCGATTCAGAACCCACACGACGACCCTATTGGAGCTTGAAATAATTAATAGGTAAACAAGTTGTAGCTACAAGATGCAATGTTTATTTTATTTTTCACAATAGTTGCTCAATTTTTTGAATTAAACATTTTGGTAATTTATCTAGATGCTAATTATTTGGCACATGTCTTTTTCTAGGCTCTATGTACAAGGAGTCATTCTTGGGTACAAAATGTAAATTTGCTAAGATTCTAATTTTTATGTGTCTCTTGAGATTGCTCACTCTTACAGTTTCATCCGCTTATTTTTGGACTCTGATTCATTGATATAATAATGGTTCTTTTCTAATTAATTACATTTGAGCAGGTCCAAATCAAATTTATTTGGTATGTGCTTCTAATTTGTCCTAATGGCTTATTGTTGGATAAATTACTACATCTTCATTGCTAACAATTTTGTCAAGATCCAATAAAGTTGGCACCATTTTTGAATTTGTGAATCTTCAGTTTGTCAAAGCCATGGTTTCAATCAATGACTTTTTTGGAATCTATAGGCATGGAATCTATTTTTTTCCCATCGCCATTGTGAAAAGCACGACAAATTTTGTGTAGAATCTTGAGGTGAGTCACCTTCCATGGTTTCAATTAGTGGTTTTATTTTTTGTTCTTGTAGTTCCTAAAGAGTTTCCATCAAGCATTTGTTGTCCCAGGACTTATATTTTTCTTTCTAATTTTACTATCAAGCTCTACTCTTATTAGGTGACCTTATTATAATTTATCTTTTCATATTTCTTTAAGTAATATTAGAATTATTTTTTATCTTAAACCATATTCCCTTAAATATTAGCAGTTCCTCCATAATTGAGGCTCCTATAGTTTCATTGGTCAAGATTTATTGTTCTTTTTATTTGTGTTGGTAAATTTTCAATGTAAACTGATATTTGCAACTGCTTGCTTTCCTCAGAGGATACTACAAGTTTAGTAGTGTTAGGGGTTGTCCTTCTAGAAATCATGTAGAAAGAGCCTGAATAAGCAAGAAGACAAGGACAAGACACTGACTAAGCACACTTTTCAAGTAACCAACTAAATGGAACTTCATTTCTTGGGTCAAAATAGTTCGAGCAGATGAACCAATTGGCACAATAATAGTTCTTAGAACTAATCCCTCTTGTAACTACATTGTAGATTCTCTAATTCTAAGTCATGCAATTTCCATTGTATGGAATCCATCTTCTGTAACTCATTCTCAATGGCATACAATTTATATTTGGATTTAGTCCATGAGAATATACAGTTTTAGTGTCCATGTCCTGCATTATACACATATGATATCTTGTTTGTGATGAATAAAAGAGCTTTGTTTGCTATCTATTGTCCTCTTTGAATGTTTAATGGTGCCTCTACATTTGTCTCACATTTTATAGCACATGCTCAATATAGTTGCAGGTTAATTAGACAAAGCTTCCTATTAGTTAATCTCTAAGTTGTCCCCCAATTGAACACTTTTGACTGGCATATATCAATACAAAAGTCAAAAAATATGTTGATTTAAACTTGAGATCCAAAAGTATTAAACTACAATAGAACAATATGATTGATTTCTCTTGGAGCTCTCAGCTTCTTTTTTTTTTTTTTTAAATAACTCTCTTTTTAAAATCACCACCGTTTTATATATAGTCTTTGTAATAACATTTTCACTGGCATCAGTCTTGCTAAATGTGAACCTAGGCTAGTCCTTATTGCTGCATTATTGCCTAAAAGACTAAACTTTTAGCTTCTTTCAACTTCCTTATAATGAACAATATCTGGTATATAGTATTGGAGAATATATCAACCATGAAGAATATGAAGTTACATAATTTGCAACTTCTATATGCGGATAATTTTTGGCCCCACCAAATCATGTAGTCCTATACAAATTTATCCAAAAATGGGCTTACACAAGATATTCATATATCAAGGGCTTGTCAACAATCTTTACTACATTAATCACAAGATAGTTGTCATAGAAAATTGGCAAAAAATTGAAAAATGAATAGTCAAACCAGTTTATTTATAGATCCGTTTCTCGTTTATATTATATCTTTCCATATTAGGAGATGTGATTCCCCTCTAATTTTGAAGAGAGTTCCATCTAATATGGATAGTCAACTACCTGAGCATTTTATCTACCATCTCCTACCTCCACTTCATTTTTTCAAGAATGACTAATATATTATATAGGTAGCAGGTGTTGTACACTTCCTGCCTAGCCTACCTCAATAAAAAATCCTTTTTGGCTCCTATCTGGCAAAGTGATTAAGGTTGAAATTTGACATATGATAAATTACATTGCATTAGATCAACCTAATTTGTGGAATTAACCCATCTTATTTGTAATAAGTGATCTAGCTACATTAATAGTTGTCATAGATGGATGGCTTAAACATGTAACAAGTAGTTAGCTATGCCCTTTATGAATTAGGATATAAAATCTCACATATTATGTTTGATCAACAATTATCAACATCAAGTCTATTGGTATTCAACCATATTAACAAGATTGAGTGATAGGCATAAGAGTCCTTTGGTAGTGTTATTGCTACTAGAGTGGATTAAGACAACCTCACTATAGATCAAGGAGAAGAAGTTTTTAATAATCAAGTGGATGATATACACTATCAAAATTGGCATTATTTGAGATTTATATTTGCATTGATTTTTGCCTCCTTGGGTATATCTACCCTTTATGTATGACATATCATAACATCATTTATATTAGTAGAACATAATCATAAATGAGAAAAGATATATGGAAATGGGATTATTTACATTTGGAACATTTAAAACAGATGGTATCTGTAGAATGCATGGGGATACAATATGGGTATAATATGAGAGGTCTCTAAATGGACACTCAAAATTTAACATAATCATAGTTTGAGTTGGGAATAATTTTATGATAGTCTTGCATACATGATACAACTACGAATCTTGATCTTAAAAAAAAATTAATCATTTTTACAATATATAGCAACTAGTTATGGTCTCAAAACATGATGCCACATCTTATTAATTGATATTTGTATACTTCATCCCAACATGGATTTCCCATTCATGAAAATCCTTGTTGATGATGCTCATGAACTAGACCACGTGAAAAGTGGTAGCTGGTTTGATAAAGAATGGTGGGACAACTTTGGTGACTACAAAAATAGGTTCAATTAAAGGTGTGGTTAGCGGTTGTTACAATGAAACCTCATTTTATAAAATAATTATACAAATAGTACCATTGCAAAGTGTTTGTAAATTAAGTTTAAGAAAATCACACAATTAGATTACAAGTGGGAGAGTACATAAGAAAAACACACTTCTAACTCCAATTTAAGGACTTTATTCCAATAAATTATAATTAGTCATTTTTAATTAATGATTGATTAGTTACCAACAAAGTAAGTTTTTTAATGCTCTTTTCTAGGAAAAGTTGGACTTAAATTTCCCTCCTTATTATCTAAATCGCAAATATGATATGGGTCCTTTATTGAAACTTTTTTAGAGTAAATAAGTGGATAAAAAGTTACTAATTAATATGGATTCTACCCATATTGGTAGGCATAATTTTGATTCATAATTCATTTGTTTGTAATGATAGATTTGTAGGTAACATATTTCAAAAAAGGTCATATTACTTGATTTTTCACTTCAAAAACATGTAGACATGTTAGATTTTTAATTTTATTTTCTATATATGGTAGATCACTCAAGTAAATTTCAGTCACATGTATTATATTCTCAATTTTCATAACAAACCATCTCTTGACTAAGCATGCTCACATGTTATTCCATTTCAAACTCACTTCATTTTAAATGTATAAATTATAGTGTTTCTGAAAGGAAAATGAAATTGAGCAAAGGAAAGAACTAACCAATGAGAATTGTTTGAAGGAAAAAATTTACCAAAGAGAAAGTAGCCAAACCAAGCACCACCAAATGCTAAGGATACACAAGAATTTGATAAGGAGAAAAAACAAGAAAAAACCCCAATATTATTAATGGAGGCAAAATGCCTAAAAATGATACAAAGTGCAATGTGTTAAGAACCTCTTAAGGAGGTGGCTACAAATATTCCTTAATAAAGGAATTAAAAAATAAATAATTACAATTATAGAATAACCTTTACCAAATAAAGATTAATCTTCTAACAGTTTCCCTCTTAATATAAGTAAATTTTTCAAGTCCACCTATGACACATCTTGTTATTCAAACCAATTCAAGTGGTTCAAACCGCTCTTCAATAACATGTAATATTCCCCGATGATCATCACTATCTAGTCTCCACTTACGATGTCCACGTGCATGTAGAATTGGATGAAGGGACAGGGCAGTAGCAATTACTAGGTGGCTATATTGATATACCTTGTTCTCAAGTTGATAATCAATGAAATGAATCCCATTTGGAAAAAGTTTGATTTGCTTGAGATATGTCCCTTACACTACAATTGAACCTGAAGGAACCAACATTCCAAGGTAAGACATAACATTTACAAGGTTAATAAAAGTAACAAAATATTCAAAATATACATTCAATAGATAAATTTTGTAAGCACATCTATTTATTTAGTCAGACCTATGGGGAACGACATTCCATCACTTGTTCTTGATTCTACTGGTTTTCGCCTCTCTCTTGTGCAATGCAATAGATAATAACTAACACCTTCTATGTTTCTAGGCTCTGCTATGACTGTAAAAACATCTCTTGCACCAAAATTACATGGAAATTTGTAAAAAAAAAAGATTTCTATTATCATTTAAGTTTATGTAAATTTACTTTAAAAAGTAGCCAAAATTTTTAATAAATTATTAAGCTACAAATTTACACAAGCACATACATGCACGATATAAATATATACATGTACATAACTTTTTTAATTAGTCTTGAAATATGATCATAATCAATTGAAATCAAAGGAATGTCTTCAAAGCCTTCATCTTCATCTTCATTGTATGTGTCACTAACATGTAGTGACACCAAATTCCATCCACTGACATATCCTTGTTGTTGGTTATTGCATTCATCATAGTTTTCTAAAATGAAATAATAACAAAAACATGAGTAATCCATAGTGTGCAATGTCCACGGGAAACCATCTCTACTCATGATAGAATGCAATGATCTTGTTTTCTCTACCCTTTTGCATCCATGCATTGATCTTCTATCCACACCTACAAAACATAATTTTGCATTGAAAAATAATAATCAATATAAATGTATTCAAACTAAAATAAACAAACTTGAATGTACACATATATGCATATTTAAAGATTTAAATTCAAACAAAAACATACCTGATATCTCCCAAAACGCTCTATGTGGAATGTATTAGTTAGTTTTTGAAGATGTATCAACCTCATTTGATGCAAAGTGTTTTTGACACCATTCAACAATATCATGTGCATCTTTTATGCGTTCTCCCTCATAATTCATTTGATATGTTCTTAGAGCACGTTTGATGCAAGCTCTTGCACCATCATGTTCACCCTTTCCATGCCCACTCTCAAAGAAGCTCCAAACATGTGGTATGTTGTCATTTCGATGATATCTACTTAGTGCATAAAATGGCCTTGATGATTTGAATTGTGAAGCACATCCATCTGGCCATACAAAATGCTTTTTAATTTTGACACCCCTAATTGCCAAATATTCAAAAAACTTCTTGAAGCAATGTTGCACAAACAGTACATGTCATGCTCGTTGTCATCACTAATATAGAAGTGATTCTTTCTTAATGACTCATGCCTCAGATGAACTATCAACACCATCCAAATCCATTTGTGTATGTCGATAACACATTTGCACCATAATAGTGATCTGCTCTAAAAAATAGTATTGTGATTGAATCTCTTTTCAATGTACAAAAGAGTAATTCTCTGCAAAGTCAACTACTGATAAAATTGTTCCAAGTGGAAAAGTATCTCTTAATGTCTGAAATTTTTGTGCTTTCCACTTAGAAAATAAATATTGTTGTATGTATGGTTGTATCAATTTATGAAACTTTTCCATAAATGCTCCCATTGGTATCTCCTCTTCTACATAACCTAACTTTGTTGATTTTTTTCCACTTTTGGTATGAAACTTGATGTACTTGTAACTCTTGGAATTTACCAACTTTGTCAGGTCAGTATCTTCGTCTCTCAGAGGAATTTTATACAAATTTCCACATGTTTCACAAACTCCTTTTATGCAACTAATTTGACTAGATGCATTATCATCATTTGATTTATCACATAGGATGGATGCTATGAACTAACTTTCCCGTCTAGGAGGTGCATTCTAAAACCCATCACTTTCTTCTCTAATCTTTTGAAACACTGGATAGTAGAGATCAAATTCAATATGATGATGATAACAACAAGTTTCAAAAACCTTGTTTGTCTTCACATAATATGGCCTTAACCTTTCAAACATTGTTTGCCCAATATTTATATGTGGATTTGAATTACAAAAAAAAACATACATCTCATGATTTGTTATGTCTAACCAATGTTTTGTATGTAATTCATTATTATTGAGCTCAATCTTGTGTTTGATAACGTATCTTCTATTTGATGAAGGACGAGTATGATTGTTCCAAAAGCTTGAGATGAATTTCCTAAAAACATCTTGAATCTTGTCAAATCGAGGAGCTCTACACATAATTGCCCAATTTCCTTCTGAGGTACTATCATCCATAACCTTTCTCCTTTTGACATATTGTGCTAGTGTCTTTCTGTTGAAATTAATCTCAGTTGAAAGTGAAGAGATTTATCTTTTTTTGGCCATTTTTCACTTAGAATTGATGTCAACATGACTCTTCTTGAAATTTCCTTATCTGCTGATCGAGATTGTTTCCCAATAGAATCCAAACCTTTTTTGTAATTTTCAACAATGTCTTTTTGTAGGTGTGAATCTTTCCTCTTTTTTGTACTTGTATCTACACCCAACAATTGTAATGATTGTTGTATCTCATTATTAAGAAGTACAATTGACAATAGTTTGGCTTGATCGAGTGTATCAAGTTTACTGAAATGATAAATTATTTTCTTTGCAATTTTGTTCATTGACCTCTTAGTATTACGTCTGGGTTGTTCAACATAAAACTTCAATTTTTCCATATCCATTTGAAATAAATGATCTAAATTTCTAGAAGAAATGTTTTCCTCACCTCTTTAGTTATATTCATATGCTTTTCCATGATGGCATCTGGAAGTAATCCTGACCCCTCTCCAACATCCATTCCTTGCACCTGGGCCTCCTCTCCAACATCAACTATGTGTTCTTCAGCTTCATTTTCTCTAGGATCTAAATTTGGCTCGACTTCTACTTCAGTTTCTATATGTTGAGCCCCTACAAAAAATAATGTCAAATAACATAGGATTCACTAAATACAAATACACTAAATACATGAAATACAAATACAAACCCTTCCTACTTAGGATTCACTAAATACAAATTTGTGCAATATGTTGCTATGCCCTTGTATTCAAATAAATTCAATGCATTCATTCTAATCTCTCCTACTATTTATAAATATTCACATATTCTTTGTATTACACACTTTGATTTTTGTTTTAAAAGAATATTCATGAAAGAAAAATCATTCATTTTATTACACACTTTGATTTATGATTTACATAAAACTTGTAATAGTTTTGGTCTCATACTAATTAAATTCAACATAGAAAGAACCTAAGGATTTTTAGATAAAATACTTAGAATTACTAATTTCATCAAATTTCATAAAATAGAATATTCAACAATGTAATATTTTGAAACACTTAAAAAAATTATACAACACTCAAGATTTATTAATATTCGATTTAAGGATACACAACTATTCAACAATCAATACTAGAATTATCAATCATATAATAACATAAAATCAAAGATGTATTAATGAAATCAATGATGGTGAATAATGAAAATGTTTCTAACAATAGATGATTTAGCACTTCGATACCTTGAATAAATCATTCAAAAAGGTTAGCTAAGCTTAAAGGGTAATTATCGAGTTTCAATTTATTGATTGCTATGAAAGAGAGTTTCTAAACATGATTTGGAGTTCAGACTTATTAATGAAATATAAATGGCAATATACATGAGGATTGCAAATTTGAGGCCTTATAGGTGGTAATAGTTTTCACTGGTTAGAAGGAACATCTCTAACACAAGATGCGACTAAGAAGTTTAAATAAAACAAAAATTAACAAAAGCTACCCTCTCAACTAACTAGTTGAAAAGAAAAATAAATATGTATTACACAACATAGGAATAACAAGACTAGCATTAAACCTATTAGCTACATGTGAAACTTTGCAACCTTGCTATATTTTACGCTCTTGTGATTAAACAAAACAATCACTACCCATACCCATTAAATCACAATGCTAAAGATAATTTAAACATCACTGAGGGAGTTTATTTACACAAGAAAAATCATGACCTTAAATTGTTTCTTTGTTACAAATTTCTTATTAACTATTCCTCAAAAAATATAACTTAAGGTGTAATCCCCAAGTTATCCTTAACTAAAATAGCATTCGTAAGTATTTACATATACTAAATCAAATTAAGAAAATCATTCGACTCTCTTAGAATTATTCGTACTTTTTTTTTAACATCCTTGCCTTACTTTCTTCTAAAACTTTAAACTTTGAAGGCATTTGATACATTTTTCTTGTATATCCTTCTTATATATAAGAGAATTTAGAATATATTATTTTTTAAAGTTAAAGTATATACATGCATTTAATATATTTTGGATAGGTGTATTTTGGATGCTATGATTGTCTAGAAGGACTTCTTGAATGGATTTAAGGATGGGGTTAGGGGATGGACTACCTTGATCTTGATATGAAGGTGAATTTATGATGTCATGCCTTGGGTTTTCATCTTGACATATATCCTCAAATTTAGACAGTGGAAGGTGATTTTGGACAAGGATAGAATTTGCATGACTAAATATATGTTGGGATGGAGTGGCTTGAAAATAATTAGTGGATGAAGGACTAGGGTAGGACATGGAGGATTGGAAAGGATTAGTGGATGGTTGATTTCCCTTGTCAAAGTTGGGACAAGGGTGATAAATGGATGTTTGTTATGTATAAATGGTATGGCTTGTGTTAAGTGAGTTTTGATAGTGAGGGTAGATAGTTGAATGACTAGGAATCATGGATTGTTGGTAGGAAGGGCATGTGGGTGGTTGACTATGGGTTGTGGTTGGTTGGTATTTGGATTGGATAAATTGTCTTTTGAAGTTATGGCTTTTTGGTATTGACCCTTACGGAGTAACTAGTATTCAACTTGACTAGAAAGCATATCAAGGTGAATTGAAGACATGATAGTGAATTCTAGAGAATGACAATGCAAAGGTATGAATTAAGCCTAGAAGGTATGCAACCTAAACTATGGTGTCTTTTTGGATGGCAGGTAGTTGCGGTTTATGATAGTCAATTGTGTTGCAAGAAATCAATTATGTTGCAAGAAAGCAAATGCGTTGTCTGAAGTCATTCTCAGATTTGGACAATCACAATGATTTTATAGTACACACAAATGTGTCATTTAAGGAATCAAATGCGTTGTAGAGTATCACATGCATTGCGGCTATAGAAAATCTGTTGTTTCAAACAACATATATGGTTTAGTAGGTCAATTGCGTTATTCAGGGTAGCAAATGTGCTTCAACACAGGTAGATGTGTTTTTATGTTTGTCAAATGTGGTTTAGTAGGTCAAATGCATTGCACAGAGTCTCAGAGGTGTTTGCAATTTGGATAAAAGTCTGTTTTTCTTGCAATTTTGGTAGATTTTTGAAATTGTTTCAGTTTGAAAGTGTTTCTATAGGTCTGTGAAGGATGTTTATTTGTTCATTATTTCATAAAACACTTGGCAATGACATGGTATTTTCTTTGAATGTTGAAAGCAATCACAATGAATACAAGCACAATCCTAGGTTGGCAAGGACTATATTCACTGGATCCCACACAAATTTTAATCCAACCGCACCTATTCTTAGCGGGTGACTTAGAAGCTTGGCCACACTGGCTCCCCCAACATGGCACTCACTTCTCAGGTCAACCAAGCTTCGAGCCTTCATAAATATCCCATGACAGGCTCTTCACCTCTACTAAGAACTGTGAGAATGTGGGTGCCTTGGCAATGACCGTTGTTGCACCAACGAATAGAAAAGGTTTTTGGCAAGTACACAAAAGGTTTTTAGTTCGAGCACCCATTCGAGTGGCCACACATGAGGCAATATTATCTCTGATAAGGAGGAATTCTAGCCTGAAGAGGTTATGCTCAACAATGTTTTGGGGAATTCACTTGTTTGTGTGACACATCCACACTCGTAATCCTAATTTTTCCATTAGTATTCACATTTGTATACCGGTCAAGAGTAGCTCAGCTAAAGAGCTTCTTTGTTGGTTTGAGTTGCCTTGGGGTGAGTACTTTTTCCCACCAAGGAAGGCCCAATTCCTAGAGTCAATATCAGTTTCTCTTGCACCGAGGATCGCACAAGTGCACAAGGGGAGAGGATGCTTCTATTATTGAATCGGGGTTACACAAATTGGAGACACTTGTTCATTTTAATTATCCAAATTGTAATGTGAGGCAAACACATGAGACACTTTGTTCATTTTAAACCCAAATAACTATGAGACAACCAAGGTTCATTTTAAGCCCATGTCATTAATATGCATGTAAATTTTAGCCTCAATGAGTTTCAATGCATGATTGTGTTCATTTTAAGCCCATGAGTGTATATGCATGTTCATTTTAACCAATGAAATGTGAATGCAAGTTTTTGCTTGTGATTGTTTGATTTAAGAATTGAAAAGGAGTTATAAAAATCAACAAACAAAGGTTAGACTCCTTGCCACATGCTGCAAACAGAATATTAGTAACCCCAACAACCTCTAAGCTATTAAACAGAAAAACCTCATGCTTTCTAACTCCATTGTTCTTCATTGCTTTACTTGGGTTTATTTTGTTTATGCTTGATAATGCTAAACTAATATTTTCCCTAGTTACAAAAATAATAGATATAAATCTAACAAGTCATATTAAAAAGAAAATTCAAAGAGGAAAATATTTTTTTCTCTTCTTTTTTTAATTTCCCTTAGTACTTAGGTTTGTAAAGACCTTTAATACATGATTTTATTAAACTTAATGTTAAGAGAATATTTAATTTAGACCCAATAAGAATTTGATTCTTTTATTATAGTTCTCACAACAAGATTGGAGTTGATGCCCAAGACTCAATATTTTATTCCCTTAAAGATTTGCACCAATGACTACCATGATTACAATTATAAATTCTATATTTACCCAATATTAACTCCTTATAATAAGAGATTGAAGCATGCTTAATGTTTCCTTGAATCTACACATTTAGATGCAAGAATGAACACGTTTACAAATTTGAACCAATCACCATATACCCAACATAACACTTTCACAAATCACTTTACACAAAAGGGTTCACAAAAGAATGCACCACATAAACTCACAAATAGAAAATTAAATGTTAAAGGGAAACAAAATGAATAATATTGAGAGAGGCTCAAGTTTGACATACCTTGTTTACTTTTATAATAAATTTGCAAGATTTTTTCACATTTTCTTTGTTCCTGTTATGCTAAATACTTTTGTGTAGTCTTACTTTTTCTTATCTTTTTTTCCCCATCTCCTTCTTTGTAAAATACCACTTAACAATTTTTCTAAATCTTCTCCTCCAAAACTTGTTTTGTAGAACAAAAATATCTTTCACAATTTTTCTATTTCTCTTCTCCAAAACTTATCTTCTAAAACCTAAATATCCTTCACAATTCCTCTGAGTTTCTCTTACTTATATAATGATTTACAAAAAAAACCCTATAATTTCAATCCTAAAATTAAAAACTGATTAACATGCATTTCAAAAAACTTAGAAAAAATAAGCTAAAACTAAACTTAACTATTAATATTAAAAAAAAATCTGAGAAATGATTAATATACATTTGATAAATTTAGAAAAAATAAATCTAAAACTAAACTTAACTACTAATATTAGAAAAATAAAATAAAAACTGATTAACATGTATTACATGTATTTTGAAAAACTTAGAAAAAAATAAGTTAAAACTACACTTCACAATTAATATTAATATTAAAATCATTACATGCATTCTGAATAACTTAGAAAAAAAAAATTATTAGGAAAAAAGAAGTTAAAACTATAGTTAACTATTAATATTAATATTAAAATCATTACATGCATTCTGAAACTTAGAAAAAATAAATTTAAAACTACACTACACTTAACTTGTTAATATTAAAATCGAAAAAAACTATTAATATTAAAATCCGAAAAAAAACTATTAATATTTAAATCCGAAAAAAAGGAGGAAATGCTAAAAGTTGTTGATATAACGTGTTCCGTGAAAAAAAACCAAAAAATCACTAATTTGGGGAAAAAATTAGTGGCTTTTTAGGGGTTCTAATGAACTTGAACACCCCTCCCCCCCCCTTTTGTTACTTTGCTTTTTTTTAATTACGAAATTAATGCATTTTTTACTTTCGAAGCTCGATTTGGAGGTGCAAATGAAGTCAAATAAATAAATCAAGTTGGAGAACATAGTCCTTGAAACAAGCTTCCTAACAACTATAAATTTGATATATTTTGCTTTTAATTTGTATTATATTTTTTAGTTTTACTAGACATAGGTTTTTCATCGAACATCAAGTTCGGTGAAAAAATATTGTGGAAAAATAGTAAATTAGTGAACTTTTTTTGAAAAAATATGTACACACCAATATTTATGTCCTCGTTCAAACAAAAAAATATCAATAAATACAAAAAAGGTTATGCGATTGAAAGTGCATCTATGTCTAAATTGTAATTAGTTTGGCTTTAAAACTTAATTAAAAGAAAAATATTCAACAAAATGTTATGGAACAAAATGGAAGCCCTAAATATCAATGTTACCAACCTAAATTCAAAAGAATCATAATAAGATAGAAAAAAATTTATGTGATTGAAAATCACATTACTTTTTAAAAATGTTGTTTACTATTAAAAACTAGTTATCAAAGAAGATCCAAAAAAAATTACAATTTAAAAAAAAATTAAAAATTTGGAATCTACAAAGAAAATCTCACAAATCACTAGTTTGGATCATCTTCAAATTCCTAACAATTTACCTACTATAAGTGTCAAAAAGTGAAGATTTTGCTCAAAATGTTGCTTTCAATGTCAAGTTTAGCCAAAAGGTGTAACCCACTATTGTGGGATCACCCTATAACTGACTCAGGATTAGATTAAATGAATTCATGTGTTCTACAATCAAGTCTCCATTATTTATTTTAAGACAAGATAACTTTTTTTTAAGAAATAACTTGTTAATGAGACTCTTAGTTTGGTTATCTCACCTATTCTATTCCATAATTTATATGTATTAGTCTCATTAGACACGTTTAATAGAACAAAATCAGATGAACACAAACGAATATTGCCACAAGCCTTTTTATCTAACTTAATCCAATCTTCATCTAGCATAGTTTTTGGTTTATTCTCTTTATTAACTGCAACCCATTGATCTCTTTCTTCCAAGAGATCCTCCATCTTTAACATCCAAAGCTCATACACAGTACCGTTGAACTTTTCAATGTCCAATCGAAATGAGCTAGCCATGATCTCTTATCACACTGAATCTGAAACTACAAGAAAAAACAACTCCCACTGCAGCAAAAAACCCAATCAAACACTCCAAGAAAGGCATCCCCTTCTTTGATCAAGTCAACTTGGCTTTGGTACCAAATGTTGAAAAATAGGATGAATTATTACAGTGGAAATGTGTAGATAAATTCATGCATCCAAATTAACAGAGTAATAAATCATAGCTATAACTAGATTACAATAAAGATGCAAACCATAACTCAAGAATTACATGGAGAAACCCTTGCAGAAAAAAACTCCACATCCAAAGAGATCCAAGATTTGTATTAATCCTTCAAATGAGTTACATCAATACAACTTCTCTCTTTGAATCACTGCAACACTTTATGGATTCAACAACCTGCAACTTAACTTGTTTTCTCTTCAACTCAAGCACTAAATATATAGGCATGAGAGAAAAAACAAATCAAGAATGGCTTCCAAAACTATTTAGTCATAAATCACAAAGAAAAGAAACTTTCTCTTCCAACTTGTGATTTTATCCATTTTTTAGTAATGTGTACATTCAACTAATTTTATTTTTTTATCTTTTTCCAAGCTCACATTTATCTTCCCCTTTTTTTCATGCTCTTTCTAATTTGACAATTAAAAACACTTTGCAAGTTATCATAGTTGTATTTAGAAAATTTCATGACAACTAAGAGATAATTACAAATTTCCATTTAATAAATTAAAAACAAAGCATGGCTGAGACATTTTCTCAACAATTATTGCAAACTATTTGTGCTCTTGATGCTTCTTAGTTCTATTGTAGGAGTTATGGAAATTATTTTTCAGTTGCCTAATGTTAGAAATTTTCCAGTATAATACCAATTGTTTGCAATCAAAATTAAAACATATATATATATTACACAACAACAATACACATCAGTGTTAAACCGAAAAATGATGCATCACATAGACAATTGTTCAATTATAAAACAAAGAAAATTAACAAAGCAAAATGGAGGAGGCAGGGTAGAATAGAACACACACAAAATCCTCCCAACAACTATCCATTATTTACATTATTGCTAATACATATACACATTTTAGCTTCCACACACTTCTATCATAAATGATAGGCCATGGAAGTAGTTCACTAACTTGTTCCATATTTTTCATGTGATAAATGATGGAGAGTTCTAGAAAGTGACGGTGAGGAGTAAATGCTAGGAAGCGGATGAAGATTTCAATCAAGCGACAGTGACATTTTGGTCAATGAAAAAAGCCTCTTCATTTAGCTTCACACACCATATACTTAACATTCTCCCACTTGAAGACAAATGAAGGGTTCAGAATAAACTGTAGTCATCAAATTACCCCCAGTCTTACCATGTCACTACATAGCTCATTCTTTTCTCTTGGCGGAATTTTAGTGAGCATATCAGTTGGGTTCTTATCTGTATGGATATTTTCCAAGGATAATTGTCCTTCCTTCAACACATGTCAAATCCAATGATACCTTAAATCAATATGTTTGGTTCGTGAGTGAAAGGATTGTTTTTTCACCAAGTGTATGGTGCTCTGATTGTCACAATATAACACATACTTGTCCTAATTTATTCCTAACTCTCTTAGGAAACACTGCATCCACAACATCTCTTTGTAGGAATTTGTCACAACTATATACTTTGCCTTTGTTGTGGAGAGAGCTACTATTTGTTGTAGCCTTGATACCCAAGATACCACAACACTTGAAAATGTATACAAATAACCAATGGTGGAATTTCTAGTGTCCAGGTCTCCAGCCATATCTACATATGTAAATCCTTCAAGTTCCATTTTAGTGTTACCAAAACATAAACAATAATGACTAGTACCCTTGAGATACTTGAAAATCCACTTTACTTCCTACCAATGTTGTTTTCTCGGATTTGCAAGGAACTTGCTCTCTACTCCCACTGAATGTGCAATATCTAGACGAGTGCATACCATGGTATACATCAAGCTACCAATTGTTGAATCATAAAGAATACTTTTCATTTCCTCCTTCTCCTTGTCATCACAAGGGCATAAATTGACACTCAATTTGAAATGAGAAGCAAGAGGTGTGCCAACTGGCTTGGCATCCTTCATATTAAATCTGTCTAGCACCATTTCAATATATTTTTCTTGTGACAACCAAAATGTTTTTCTTCTTTCTTTCACGAATAATCTTCATTCTTAATATTTGTTGTGCTGGACCCAAATCCTTCATTGCAAACTGACTGCCCAAATCCTTCTTTAACCTGTTAATCATATTTTTATCTTGTCCAACTACTAATATATCATCCACATATAACAGTAATATAATGAACTTTCCTTGATCTGATTTTTTTGCATTGGTGGGATATTTTCTTGTTGTTCTTCAAACCTGTCAACAACTTTCTTTACCTCCAAATTACTTGCAGTCCTCTTAAACATCTCTAACTCATTAAATATGAAATCCCTGCTTCTAATGATCTTATGTTTGATTAAATCCCATAAACGATAGTCAAATTCACCATTCGCATATCCCAAGAAAATGTATTTCATAGATTTATCATCTAACTTAGTTAAATTCTCTTTGAGAATATGCACAAATGCTTCACATCCAAATATTTTCAAGTGAGAATAATTCACCTTCTTACCAGTCCAAACTTCTTCAGGAATGTTGTTGTCCAAGGTTGTAGTAGGAGATCAATTTATGAGGCAACAAGTTATCCTCACTTCTTCTACCCAAAAGTGTTTTTCCAAACCATAATTTGACAATATACTCCTCACCTTCTCCATTATAGTGTGATTAATCCTTTCTACAACACCATTCTTTTGAGGAGTACCAAGGACAGTATTCTCATGCTTAATTCCAAACATGTTACAATATTCCTTGAATGCATTTGAGGAGTATTCTCCACCATTATCTTTCCTCAATCACTTGAACAATTTGTCAGTTTCTCTATCAACAACAACATGGAACTTTTGGAATATCTCAAATACATCATCTTTTATTTTCATCGAGTAGGCCCAAACCTTCCTAGATGCATCATCTATGAATGTTACAACATATGATGCTCCTCCTAATGATTTAATATTAATAGGCCCAAATACATCTAAGTGTATCAATTCTAACAAATTTTTCTTCCGTTCATGACCACCTCTAAAAAATGAAACTCTTTGTTGTCTGCCATAAATATAATGCTCACAAAGGTCAAGATTATAAGATTTCAAACTTGGAAGAAAATTTTTCCCATGAGGATTTTTAGGCCCTTTTCGCTCATATGACCCAAATGCCTATGTCATAGATTTGTTGAGTTTTCTTATTTTGCAACAATAACCATATCTAATCTTTCTATCATTTCCTTCAATGTATAAAAAGTCCTTGTCTTGGGTCCTTTTGCCATGGCCATTTCTCCTTTGCTAATTTTCTAGCCACCTTTTTCAAAGCTTACAAAATAGCCCTCATCATCCAATCGTCCCACAAAGATCAAACTCATGAGAATTTTTGGTACATGCCTAACCTCTTTCAGTAGGATATCTTGTCCTTCCTTCATCTTGATCTTGACATCTCCCACTCCAATGCTGCAAAAATGATTATTTCCCAAATGTACTCTACCATAATCACTAGGATTGTATGCAACAAAAATATCTTTGCATGGGGTTACATGGTGAGATGCCTTAGAATCAAGGATCCAATCAAAGCTACTACTAGAGGTACATGAAAGAAAACATCTTCTACTGAAATAGTAAGACATCTCCATCCATAGCTATAGCAATGGTCTCACCTTCATTTGTGCTAGTTAGCTTATGATTTTGATCTTTCTGGCTTAGCTTCCAAACTTGACACTCTTTCTTTATGTGCCCCGACTTTCTACAATGATAACAAGTGATCTTACCCCTTTTTGATTTGGATCGGCATCTCGATCTTGAGCATCCTTGATGGCCTCAATCAATCCTCCTACCATGATCAGCTAGGGCTAGATCTTTTCCTCCCTATTTTTTTGTAATTGACTTTCGGTGCAACTCCTCATTCATTATGTTGTTGCAGACATCATCAAACTCCAAGGTTCCTGCAGGCACTGAAGTGCTTGTTGTCAAACAGATTGCACTCGTATGCTTGAATAATTAAATTCAACAATCTGTTGAAACATTGGAACTAATTCCAGGCTGTGGGTATCCTATAAGGAATTAGACCTCCAGATTCTAGGTTGATTCCTATGAATTTTTCTGATTAATATTTGGGTAAATTGCTGGGAAAAGGATAAAAAGATTTAACTTGAATGCAAAACTATGAAACTTTAATTATTGTGATGCTTGCACCTAAAAATGATGATCTAAATGGCAGTTTGGTTCACAATTGATTCTCAATATATATGATTTTCACATCAAAATATGAATAGTTTGAACTCATAAAAATGCTCCATACAAAGGCTCATAAACTATCTTCTTTCAGAGGAAAAGAACAGTGTTCTCACAATTAAGAAAATAATTTTAAATTACGAACTCAGTGTATGACCTATGAATTAAACTTGAATGCATACATATACTTATGATTGAGACATAAAGATAAAGGTTTCAATGCTGAAACACAATATAATTCGATCAAAAATCAAACACAAGAATGATGCCTGAAAGGTTGAAGGAAAAACCTGACACTATTGAAAAGATAAAAGGAATAACTCCATGCAATAACAAAGGGTAACCTATAAACCTGCTACTATATTAATCTGCAAAAAAACTGAGTTACAAATAATTCTCTTTGCAGAATGCAAAGAAGGAAAAACAAGAACTAGAAAAAACAATTAAGTTTTTTCAATATATACAAAAGCCTTCAAAAAGGCATGGAGATCAAACTGAAAGTCAAAATCCAAGAGAAGATGATAACTCCAAGGTAAATTATGAGCATAAGCAAAAATCTCTAAAGAAGGGGTTCAAATCCTTGCAAAAATGAGTGCATGATGATCCAAACTCCCTATCAAGTCATAATTGAAACATGGAAGACTCGAACTAAACTGAAAATCCCTGAAAATGTGGGCCCAAGCATGCAAAAACTACCTTGTTTGTGTTTATCTGCCCAAGTAAAAAAGACTCCATTTTGCTTAAAAAGCCATGCATGAATTGGAATTTTTAATGTTATTTTGCTCCAAAAATAGTTAAAATTAATTAAATGATAGAATTTATCATTTAACTAATTTAACTTTACATATATAGGCAAAGATCACATTATTATAAAATTTGAAGTATGAATTGACGCCACCATACTTAGCATATTTAGGCATTTTGACTTTAAAGTCATGACCATAGAGATAATTGAAATAAAAATGATTTAACTTAAAAAGTCATTAGCAAAAAGGCCCTATGTCGAATTACGGTAAAAAAAAGTGGTGAACCCTAATCATTTCCTCACTTTCACTTTGGCTATTTGGAGAAGCTTCCTATTGCGCCACCATGGTTTGAGCTCGGGCTATGTATCTGGTAACTCTGTGAGTGCTTGGTCGTGGCTATGAACTCCAACAAGTGAAAAAATGGTGAGTTTTGCTTCCTTATTATTTTTCCATGTCTAGGTCGCACCATTGCTGTTGAGAATATGCAAGGATCTGGGCATTTGTTCCTGTTTGATGTGTCAAAACTGGGACATGATCTCCATTTTTCCTTTGGTATTGCTTTTGTGCTTCGAAACCGTGACATCTCTCTTTTCCTTTTCTTTGTTGGCGAGGGTATTTTCTTTCCTTCCATGCAAACACTAATTCATAATAGAAAAAGAAAAAGGGTCTGAATTCTTCTTCTTATTGTGGTATTCAACCTTCATTCACAGATCTGCATTTTTCCATTTGTAAACTCAGGTAAGCTCACCTTATTGTTGTATCTTTTAAGATAGATGACTTTCTATTGAATCTTCTCCTTTGTGGTTTTTAAAAGCTAAGGTCACCATGAAAGATATTCAAACAAAATATATCAAGTGTTTTGGAAAACCACATCACCATATAAGCTCATTTTTTGTTCTTTATACTATTTGCAAGCAAAGAAAACTTGGCCCCTATATATTTCATGGTTGTAACTGCAAATTAGTTTTGGGTCTCTTCCAGTTCTTATTACAAAAGTATATAAAGGGCCTGAAAAACTCCTAGGCCTCCATGGTGTAAGCTTGAAGTGATGTTGTCTTATACTCTCTATGTACAATTATTTTTCTACTATACCCTACAACCTTCTGAGTTTGACCCAAAAGAAAAAACTGTGTATTATGCATTCTGGAACAAACCCTTATGTGGGTGTCTGCCATTTTGAAAAAAATACACACTTTTGCCTTTCTATGTTAGCATCCCTCTGTTAAATTGGAACTTATAAAAAAAATTATGAAGAAGAGAGATTGGTATCTTTTATTGAAAAAGAAAACAAACCTATACAGGCCACGTCATGAATATGAGCTAAAACTGTATTTTTTACTTTCTCTTATGCACTCTGTAAATTCTTTGTTGCTTGGTCGCGGATCTGTTTGCTTCTACAAGCGTTTCTCTTGAAAATCTCTTCCACTGTATTTTATGGGTTGGACTATTTGCTGAGGCTTCATCTATGGATAAAACCCTATCATGGTGTTCCTTGTTTCAAATTCTCCTTGAAGTTTAGCTAGTGTTAGCTGCTTTGTAAAAACTGGTTGAAAACTTCTGATAGGCTACGACTTCTTGTGCATGGTTGCAGGCTCATTGTCTAATTGTGTTTAATCTACCATAGATTATGGAGACCTCTTCTATTGATCACTTATTAACTGTCCTTCATAAAAATGTTCCTCGTCTTTTAATACTCATAAAGGACTATCATATGTTCCTATTTCAGCTTCCCTAGTAGAAATTGTATCAAGGACTGAAAACCACCAAATGCCTTCTTTAGCATAATTTGTTAAAAAAAAGTGGCACCTTTGATGTTGTGACTGTCCCATTCCACCTTTGTTGTTGTCTCATTTTCAATTGAGCTTGCTACTGTTCTTCATTTTGGAGCTATTTTGTGTATATGTATCTTAATAGATCATCAAATGATGTGATTATGTCTTATCATCTGAAAATGGTGATAAAAATGAATGAATGAAATTGTTATTCAATTATATACCATACTGCCTTGTTGTCTCATTGAAATAGATTGATCGGTACTCAAAACTCACTCACCATGTTATTCTACAATCCTCTTTATTTCCTATAATGACTATAATTATTCTCAAGCTGATACAACATTATAGTAATGACATCAAGTAATAACACATGACAGTAATAAAAGAGATAAGAGGGCAGCCTGTAAGATGACATAGAAAAATTGATAATCGAAATATGAACAATGCTCATATTTGATAATAATGCTGCTTTAAACATAAATTTGAGGCATGAAAAACCTGTTTCAAATGTAATCATCTTTTATGATTTCTTTGGAAAAGTTGCATTAAGTTCAATTTGCAAGGTATCTTTTAGTGAAGCTAAAATATTATTCATCTGGGCAGTCTTGTGATATTACTTTGGTAAAAACTCCATGAAATAGCTTGATACGTGATATTTTGTTTATGTTTATCTTCAGTATAAAGAGGCTCTATACTTCATTTAAATGGCACGTGAAACATGTAAAGCAGAGCTGAAACAAAATATAGATGGAATCAATGAGTTCTTCACACTATTTTTCTTGAATCTCTTTGAAATAAGGTTGCTCTTATTATTATATTCTTAGTTTTAGTAGCTCTCTTAATGACTATTCTGACAATATTTAAGAGCTCTCGTATGTAACTTGAGAGTGTATCCTTTTGATATGCCAAGCTCAACCCTTGTGGGAGCCTGTTTTACTCCACATATCTAATAAAATGATCACGAACATGATGAACATGTTCCTGCACAGTGAACAAACATGTTAGCAAAATAAAAGAAGCTGAAAGCTTCCTCTTTATTTATGTTGTTTGAATTTTTGTAATCATCTAATGGATTCCTGATCGATTGTACTCTATACTTATGTTGGTAGCATAGGAATATGATAGGATTTGATTTGCATTGCTCTAAAAACATTTTTATCAACTTGCAAGTACACTGGAGCTAGAGCTGAAACTGGAAATGGAGCTGGAGCTAGAGTTGGAGTTGGCATCACAACTAAAAACCTCAACTTGTCAACGATTCGTCATTCCAGGCAATGATGAATCACCTTCTACCCGATGCTTTCATTATTTTCAGTTGTATAGCTTATCATTGCTTATGCACCCTTTATTTTATTGTAAAAATCAAATTGAGTTACCCCACGGCTTGTGTGGGATTTTGGTTCATACATTATGAATAAAACAACAAACATTATGCAAACTTATGATATCATTTTGGAATGCTTTTTGCATAATATCACTGAAATTTACACTATAATGAAATAATGCACAATATGAATAGTTAGTAGAAATTTTTAACATCTTGTGTACCTTTTAGCCCGAATTTGCAATTCAGCTCTACCTGTTTGAGCTAGTGGTGAAAAATGGGTAACAGTGCTCATAGCAAAAATCAAATTTTCCCAGTTGTCTGGCATAGAACACATTAGTAAAATAGCTCTAATTTCATCATCCAAAACAATTTTAACAAAGGCAAGCTGACTAGTAATGATATTAAATTCATTTAAATGTTCTGCAACCGAAGTACCCTCCTTCATTTTAAGATTATATAGACTCTTCATTAAGAACACCTTATTTGATGTCATGTTCTTCTCATATAGATCATGAAGCTTTTGCTATAGTTTTGTTGTTGTCTTCTCTCCGATAACATTAAAATACACATTTTTAGCTAGATATTGATGGATGGTTGCAATCGCCTTTCTATCCAAATTTTTCCAATCTTCATCTACCATCGTTGTGGGTTTCTTTGATATTCCCTCAATTGGAAAATATTGATCCTTCAGAATCAGAATATCCTTCATTTGGGATTTCCATAGGGAAAAATTAGCCTTGTTTAACTTCTCCATATCACTCACTGCTACTGCCTCCATGCCTAGTCAACAAAGCCCTACACACACCAAACCTTCCAACAACCTAGCTCTAATACCAATTGTTACAGATTTTCAGTATAATACCATTTGTTAGTAATAAAAAACACAACAAATACATACATATATATAAGTTGTACCCAAAATAATTTTTTGACATTTTGCTTAAATTGAGCTAAATCATGTAAAAATATTGTCCAAAGTATGTTTTAGGTCAAACCAAACCTAGGGTTTTTTTGGGTTTATGTCAAGGAAGATACTTGAAAATTTCTAAAAATTTAAAAATTAGGGTTTCAAACCCTTGTTTTTAGGAAACCCTAAAAAATAGGACCTTTCTGAAATTCATTGAAAATGATTTTGATAGGATAATTTAACTCCACGATCACATTGGTCAAGTCAAAATCACCAAAAACATTGTTTTACTTTGGTGGGTCTATTTTCATTTTTCAGGAAGAAAGTTAGGACCTTTGTAGCCATTAATGGCAGATTGGGCAATACCAAGTGCTAAAAGATAAGCTTCAAAAGCTTTAACAATGACTCCATGGTGGAAAAGGCTTGAAAAGATGCTCTACGATGGAGGGAATTTTCAAAAGCGAAAAAGCTGAAAATTGGTTGTCGGGAAAATGCACGCCTTGCTACCAAGGAGGTTGTGTAGTTGAATGTCTTACCCATTTTTCCAACACTCGTACACACAACATGTTGGAGGTGTTTTCTAGGGTGCACGCATCATCAACAAAAATTATCAAATTAGTATGATGCACTACGAACGTGGAGCGCGAGGAGATGAAGATTTTCAAAGAAAATGATGAAACTACACCTAAAAGGTGCCCCTGCTAGGAAAAGGTGCCCTTGAATTCAAAGGGTCAAAGATAGTCATCAATTTTCACCAAGTTAGTCATCCTCTTAATATTGTTGTTGTCTTTCCAACACATCGTCAAGTGAGATCATCTAATCCAGCAGTAATCGGAAAACAAAAGTTGAAACAAGGATGTTGAAGACACAAATCAATGGAAAATCAGTGCATAACAAGGCAAAAGAGCCCTTGCTGGCTAGGGGCACCCTTGAATCTAATTCACCTAATGAGGTTTTCAATAACTATTTTCTACAAAGAATCTATTCATCTCTCTCTCAGCTTCACGTTCAATCTAGATGCACGTCCACAAGACCTATCACACAATCAGAGGTGGAGAGAAAGCATAAAGCACCAAAGGTGAAGGCATAATGAAGAACATGGAGAAATTGGTTGTGTTAAGGAAAAGTGCCCCTGCTGAGAAAAGGCACCCATCTTTTTGGTTAGTCAAATGTTGTATACAAGCTAATGGAATTCTAGCATGATCTTCTCCATTTTGATCAGTCTCAACAACGAAATTTTCAGTGAAGACAACAGACAAATCAGTCACCTGACAACAAAGATCAAACTGGGATCATTCTTGAAGGTTTGTAATATGAAAATCATGAGTTCAAAATCCAAAAGCACCCCTGCTGAAGAAAGGTGCCCATGCTTTTGAAGGAATTAAACTGAACTTCAAGCTCTATGAAATCAGTCATCCTTTTTAGGACTAAGCTGGTTATCCATCCCATGCTTCAACGAGATCATCAGACTCATTAGCTAGTAGTGATCTCATATTAGAGCACGAAGGGTCAAAATGATAAAATTAGAGAACGAACAAGAAATTGACTAAGTCTGAGGAAAAAAGCACCCCTGCTGAAGAAATGCACCCTTGATTTGAAGACATTAGATTCAATCTTCGAGCTTTGTATCTCCTAGGCACACTTGATCAGGTTTGTCCTATCTCAGCAGTGAATCTATCAACAACAACTTAAGATCAACGGAGCAACCTGAAATGAAGATCCAACAAAGGCACTCTAGCATAAAAAAGTGTTCAAAACTCAAAAAGGGTGCCTAAAAGGTCAAAGAAAGATCTATTGACTTGAGTTAGATATTTTAAAGGCTTCTCATGTCTAAACATCCCATAATCAGTGGAAATCAAGGTTGGGAACTCCAAATCAAGCCAACCTACTCCTCAATCATGAGTTGGCACCCATACTTGATGCATTCAAGCATCAATCATTATATAACAAAGCATAGGCATCCCAATTCATTATTTTATTTTGCAAGTTGAAGGCTAAAACAACAATTTTCTCTCCAAGACATCTTTTCAAGATTTGACATAGGGTTTTGACCGTTCTTCATATTTTTTTGAAGATCAGTTACACAGAAAGATAAATTCTCAGAGGTTACATCCAGAGGAATATTTTTATACAAGGGCAGCAAAAAACTTCCAATCTTCCTCTTGTCTTCTTCCTCTCTTATATCTTAAACTTCTTGCATGTCACAAAAAACAATAGGCTACCACAAATCTGACCAACTAGGTATGATCAACAATGTTCTTCAACAAAACCCATCTCTTGAAATTTTCCAGAAACAACAAACTTGTTGCCCCTATTTTTAGGTATTTTTCCTAAAAACTCACAGATTCAAAAATTGAACGAATAGGGTTTTTTCAACATTAAAGCATGAACAAAACCCATGCGTCATATTTTTCCAAAAAATACTTCTTGGTAGGTGCTATTTTAAAGATTTTTTAGAAGTTTTCTGAATAGGGTCATGTGCATAGTTGATCTTTAAGTTTTTTAGGATGCAGTTCTCCCGAGTAAAATACAAGACCAAAACAGTCTTGTACCATGATTTCCTAAAAAAAAGACACAGACTTGCATCAAAAGAAACCAGAGGTCAATTTAGAAGATTTGGAGGGCATGAACCAAATCACGCTACAAAACATTGAGAAATGTAGATTGCTCGAGGCTACTTAAATCCCCATCATATTACAAAACATGGATTTTGTAATTGCTTGCATTAAGAATTACAACCCTACCACACAAGAAATCTGATCAGTGGATGGGAGGGTGATTTGCAGCCTTAAACCAAAGGATGTCGAAAGGATTTTTTCTATTCCACCATATCCGAACAATGTGGTCATATTTGTGAAAGAATGCAAAAGAGGATTCAAAGTGGAAAAGGATAAGTGTCAGCAGAGAATGGCAGAAAAGTGGCTAAAAGTGTAAAAGACCAACTTACCCAAGAATGTTGGGTGAGGAGAATTCTAAGATGAGTATGTAGTGATGATCACTCTACTCAATTGGATCACTGGACAGGAGGAGAGGAACCAATTTTGGCCATGGATGTACTACATCATCACTAAGATTGTTAGGAACATAAAGCATTATGAGTGGGCCACCCTCATCAGTGATACACTCCACCAAAAAATTACCTAATTCTTAGAGGCTCACAAGTTCCACATGTACTCCTATCTATATTCCTGATTGCCTTCCAAGGCCAATTCAGAGTATTAAACATTGTGGGAACCTTAGGTGTGTAGAAAGTCCATGAACATTTTCCATGACTTGAGTTTGCTCAAGTTGAATGATGTTTCAAATGGATAAATGGTTTTTTCATTATGCACACCATAATGGACCTTGACCATGAAATGCATCTACATATATCACCAAAATCCAAGGAGGCAATGGTGGACTGGGTGGATTGGTTCATCCAATTCCCCACCTTCACCTATATATGTGTATATGGATACAATAGTCATCCTGCCATGATGCCCTGCTACCCTTCAGATAGGGTAGTCTTCATAGAGTTCTTGCAATAGTTGGCCAAAGTTCACTCTCACTTACACCTCAAAAAGAAGACAACTGCAAGCTTTTCTATCCAGATGGGACTCTACTGGTGTAAGACAACGACAAATGCCAAAATCATGTGCCAAGTGATGGTGAGACTCAATCTCAAATATCTCATTAAGAGGCAGTCATATGATTTGAGAGGCATTTATGCTGCACACCTTGAGCAACTCTCATCACACGAGTCTTCCATGGAAGACTATTGGGTCAACGGTGATGATGAGTTTGATGTACAAAGATGGATCTACAGTCGGTTTAGGCTACCACATGACTTCATTTCAGAAGATGTGGATGGCCTATCTAATGATGATGGGGAGGTTATTCTCCCCACATTCTTTGTGGATCAATTAGACTCACAACCAATTGGAAAATTGGATTGGTATGCCAGGGAGAACACATCTATAGAGGAAAGAACGAGTAGGTTTGTTAGAAATAGTCAACTCTACTTGGACAACAAGAGGACGAGGAAGGTAGTAATTCCCCACACAGATCTGCCACCAGTTCAGTCTTCACTACCTTCCACATCAAGGAAGAATCCTAGACGAAAGTAGTGGAGTAATATTCCCAAACGAATGTGAATGTCAGGGCACACATGGGGAAGAACATAGATTGCTGATACAAATCAGCAAAAAGCATATGTGGAGACAACCACAAACATTCCTAAGATAGTCATGGAAACCACTACAGTTGAGCCAGTGATTGAGACAATCACAACTGAAACAAATCCTATAATAGAAGCAATTTCAACAAATATAGTTCCTATGGTATAGCTAAAACCTCCTACTTCACCACTATCACAGCAGTCACAAGTCCCCATTGACTTGGACTCTCCACCACAAGACATCAATGTAGCACAATCTCATTCATTAGACATTTTGAGTCCTAACATTACTCCTTCTAGCGAGGCTAGTCAGAATTCAATCTGGCTTGAGGGTCTCCTAGGAAGGAAGAGAGAAAGTCCATCCTACTAGCTTGACTTCACAGAGTTTGATCATGTCCCTAAAGACATGTCAGCGAAAAAATTGAAGAATTCGGTTCATGTAGGAAGGAATGCAGATAATGAATTTGTCATAGAGATAGTTGCCCCACCCGAGGACAAAAATATACACAAGGTAGACATTGAGGACTTCACATTATCGAAGATCAACCTCTGTAAGACCACTTGTCAGGTGGAGGTAGACCTTCTTGGAATTGCCTCAGTGAGTGTTCAAGAAAGAATAACTAAGGACGGATGAGACAAAGCAGCCTTAAAGGCTGAAAACCAACAGTTGAGGATGTACATATCTAGCTTGATGCATGCTACTCCAAACTTCTCTGCTTTTCCATGAGAGTTGCTAGATGTCCCCACAGAGAAAAAACATCACTTGTTGATTACATATGGAAAACACTTGAGAAATCAAGTGGAGGAATTTTTCATCAGAGGATGCTGTCTACTGGTAGTAATATACTAGTTGAGGAATAGAGTACATGGACTCTGCACAAAGATTTAGTAGTAAGAACTAAAGACAACAGAGAAGATTCTTTAGGATGAAATCACAATCACAGATTCACAATTAGCATACCAATTAGTTACCACTGCAGAGAACAAGCAACATCTCTTTGCTTGGAAATAAAAACTTGCATACAAGGTGAAAGCCTATGATGCCAATTATAAGGAGTTGATCGAGTATCAACACATTGTGGCAAATATTATCAAATTTGCAAGAATGTTGGTAATATCCATCCCTTGCCTTTATCAACATGAAGGAGGTGTGTACATTGAGCTAGGTGCAATACAAAAACAATTCCAGGATGTCATTCATAGCACATTTTGCAATGACCCTGATGGTTGCAAGCTGAGTAAGGTTGCAACCATGTCCACCAATCTGGATAATGCAACTACTAAGTGCATATAATATTAGTAGCAGCTTGAGAATGGTGAAGATATGTTCAAATGCCATGTCATCATCCTATAGAGCATTAATTGTCCAGAAGTTGAATAAGTCAATGAATGGATAGAAGGGTTGTTGACCAATGGAGCAAAGGTGTAAAGCACCCTACAAGGATGTCCTACCCTCCATAATAGCATTAATGGTGACAAGAGTAAACTTGATGCCTCATTCCAAGTTAACTCCATGTCCCATTGATCATGCATGTCAAATCCCACCAATTATGGATGTCTATTTCTAGATCTCCACTAATTGTGGATCTCTATTTTGGAGGCACATTTTGTAATTTAAGTTCACTTGTAGTTCAGTTTCAGTCAATTGAAGTAGATTTTCAATTGACTCTTTATTTAGTTTCAGTTAACTGAAGTAGATTTCCAGTTAACTGCTTGCTCACCTACTTTTAGACATAGGATTAAATCTTGCTTATTGGCAAGAACTGATTGTTAATTCAAGGAGATTTTAGGGTTTCCTACTCCTTTGAGTTTCTATAAATAAGTCTTGGGCTCTTTATTTGTTAACTTTTATTTACTATGCAAAATGGTTGCGCCATTGTTGCCAATAATTTTGAAAGTGCATATTTGTTCACTCTTGGATGAGAGTTAAATTGGTTGATCGCAATTGTGTATGATTTTGTACCTTTTTTGTCCCAATTCTTTGTAATTCGTTGAGAAAGCTTGAAGAAGGAAATCAAAAGGCACATGCAGTTTGATCTAAAGATTTGAGTCCTTCCAAATTTCTTGTTCTTATAGCTTATTTTTTCAATCTCCTCCTTAGATAGGGGTTCCTCCTCCTTGGATATTTTGATATTGATAGTTATCGTTTGATTTTGTTTAATGAGTTATCTTTCAGACTACACTTTGGATAGGTGTCGTCACCTCCTTGGGAATCCTATTAGCCAAATCATCGTACTTTGTTGTTTCGAGTGAGTTGTCTCCCAACCTATACCTTGGACAGGGGTTCCTCCTCCTTGGAAAGTATTAGATCCAAATTACCATAAAGAGTGTTTTCTTGCATAATACCTTATCCCAGCATAGATCTGAGAGTTCAGAGCCTGAGACATATTCTGAAGAGATGGTGGATTCAAGTGATCCAACCAATCCATTCCACTCCTATTCCATCATGCTCTGTTTATCTTGAGGAGATATGATAGATTAAAATCTAGTTTAGTTGTAGTTGAGATCTGCAGAAACTAGAGAAAACCTCAGCTACAATGCATTGTGTTTATGCACCCTTGTGTCTTGTTGCTGAGTAAAAAAGATAGGAACCTTAGTTTACTATAATTTTTATGCAATAAAAGTCAGAAAAGAGGGATCTTCCTCTCTATAATTCAAAGAGCAGTACTAAAACACCTACAATAGTTGTTTGTTTCCAATAAGCACTCTAGAGGTGCTAATTGAAATGCCAATAGTTTTCTGGCGCCCACCGCGGGGCAACGAGGCGTAAAACTTCAAGAAAAAGATTAAATTTTTATGTCATGGAATGGGCATATGGCATCCTTGGGATATAATTTAAGAGCCTGATCTTGGTCCAACAACTCTCCAACTAGATCTTACATTCATTGAAGGAGAGCAATCAAAGATCATCAGTAGCTTGCATACTTTCATCTTTGAAAATAATACATCACCAACTCAGTGGAGAGCTATAGCTATTACTCTAGATGAGGAAGAAAGAAAGGTTGATCTTGCAGCCAAGAGGCTAGTATTACCACCACTTGCATGGTAGTAAGCATCCTGGCTCACCGAGTATACATAAGGAGGAGAACCAATCCTCTATTTCAAGAAGATGTCAGAGAAGCATCTGACATAGAGTAGATCTTCAAAGAGGTTCCTAATAATTTTTTAGAAGAACAACGGAAAGAACCTCTAGCTCAAGCAATGGCTAACAATCACATCAACAACGAAAATTCCAACAATAATGAAAATTCCCATAATAATGGTAACAATGGCAATGGAAATGGCAATAACAATAATGGCCGCAATTTGTTTGGCAATGGTCGTAATGCAAGGAATGTAAGACATCCAACACCATTGACATGGGGCAATGACATAGGCCCATTGGCCCTACAAGGACACCATGAACTTCCCAAAGGATCATGAAAGCACTTCCCAAGATTCTATGACGATAGTCTCAACATCCCAATGAGCATATATCAACGTTCACAGTGGCTTGTTCCCTTTTTTTCTGTACCACATGAATATCGTTGTTTGACTCTTTTTCAAAACCCTTGAGGTAATGCTTCTGACTAGTTCAATCAATTACAACCAGGTATCATCACAAGTTGGGAGGTCATTAGTGAAAATTTCTTGGTGAGATTTAAGCCTACCGAAGACAGACATCAGTTGTTTTCCCAGCTATCAAACTCTAACATGTAGCATACAAAACCAATGAGGGAGTTCGTAGCAAGGTTTAACCGCTTAGTTACATGTCCCTCTCACACACTCAATCCATCATTGACAAGATTCTGATGAGCAGATTCATCAATGCCCTTCCCTTGGAGATAGCATTTTTCATAAAAGGAAGCCACAAAGAGGACTTGCTAATTGCACAAGAGAAGGTTATCGAGATCGAGGATCATATGATCACCACAGGAAAGATAAAGGATGATGCTATCAGACCACTGGTCCAAGCATCAACAAATCCACTTCTACAAAAGGTAGCAACTGAAGTGACTATCTTAAAGAGACAGTCACCCAATCAAGGGCAACAAGCATTGCCCACACTACCGCCATATCAACAATAACAACATTACCAACCTCAGCAGTCATACCAATCAAAGAGGAATAATTTCCAACCTTTCAATAACTACAAGCCTAGATATTAAGAACCTTCACAAAGAGGAGCAGAGGCCGAGAAATCTAATGTGTTTTGTTGTTTCCATGATTTAGATGAACACACCAGATCCACTTGCCCTAAGAATCAAAGGATGAATCAAATCATGGGATATACTAGAGATCAAGCACCAAGCTCAAGTTTCGTACCTTTAAATGTGAATGTTGTCTCACCATAAATGGACAACTTCAATGGCGACTCCGCAATGGGATACTTTCATAGAGAACCCGAAAATCAAGAAGAAGACTACCATCAATATTCTCTCGCTGTCAACCACGAGAAAATGTCAGAACCTATGTTCACACGTGCTCAACATTTTAAAGCACGAAAAGAAGAAGAAGAAAGGAAAGAGTCAAATGAAAAGGGAAAAGAAGCCTCCACTTCTAATCCTAAGTCTACACATAAGAAAGTCACACCAAATACTCAAGATCCACATTCAACGAGTTTTGACATCGTGATTTCTATGATGAAGACGAAGGTATAGATCTCATAGCTGGAGTATCTCCAAGACCATCTTGATCAACTAGATCGGATTCTCAAGGTAGTACAAAATCAAGTTGTAATTTAGCCCACGTTGCTAGAATCTTTCGTACCAATAGGATAAAATCCAAAGCCCTTTTACATATCTTTGTATATGGGAGGTTACAAACTCAAAAACTATATAATTGACTCAAAAGCATTAGACAACGTCATGCCTTTGCAGATCATGAACTTGTTGGGACTATCGTGCACCGAAACCCATGACAAATGTTACTCACTTGAACCCAAATTGGTGGTGTTGGTTGTCCAACTGAAGGATGCTCAAGTAAGATTGGCATCATGTCTAGAGAAAAATATCATGATGACCATCCTCATATCTAACATTCCAATTAGTTATTGGATGCTACTAAGTAGAAGCTTCTACAAGGATCTCAGAGGTGAGATTCAATTGGATTGGTCATACGCGACAATCCCGTTAAAGAAAGGTAGCTTCAAGTTGGAACTAGAGGCTAAGTCTAGATTCACGGTGGTGAAGTCTCAAGACCCCCAAGCACAAGTGCTACATTAGAGTATGGTTCCCGACACATACACCATGCTATCTGAAGTAATCGAAGAAAAAAAGAGGTTTGCATTTGCCACAAGTACATCAAAATAAAGTTATAAAATGAGAACAATTCAATTCGATGGAATTTTCTCAATAGCAAGTTGGGGAGTAGGAGTTGTCATCACTTCTCTTGAAGGTACTTTATATTCATTTTCTTATCACTTGCAATTTGATAATACAAAAAACACTGCAGAATATGAGGCGCTCATAATAGGCCTCAAAAATGCAAGGGATATGGGTATAAAATACCTCCAAGCCGAAGGCGATGTAGAGTTGATCGTCCAACAGATCAAAGAGTGATATGAAGTAAGAAAAATTTGTCTTTTGTCTTATCAATAAAGGGTGTGGAATGTGATCGACTGGTTTGAGGCATTCAACATCAGATACATTCCACACAAGCAAAATAGTAGAGCGGATGCCCTTGTGGTATCGGTTTCTCTCTTCATGCCCCATTTCGACTTCCGTCATAATTCCTTTGCCATTGAGCTTGTCTATAGGTTAGTTATCCCCGACAACTCTGACAACTGGAAAATCTTTGATGATGATGATAACATCAAAGAGTTCTTCTGCATGGGGAAAATCTATCAAGAACTATTCTTTGAAGGTAGTTCTTATCCTTTCAAAGAGTCTATAGAAAAATATTCTGATGCGATGAAATAAAGCATCATCCAGTTAAGAGGCAACAACATCCCCAAGGGTCTAGTATCCTTGGAGGACATATTTGATAGGAATGATAGACATGTACAAGTTCAGAGAAATTTGGCCAGCAAGACATCTGCCGAGTACTATCAAATCAACATTGGTACCGCGGACAAGCCCAAACTTGTCAACTTGGAAAAGTGTTGTACCACAAAGGAAATCAACAAATTTATCTCCTTATTTAGATAGTACTAGGATGTCTTTGCCTGGACTTGTGAAGCTTTGAATGTCTTCATGCTAAAGGAATTATCTCATACAATTCCTCTCAAGTTAGATATCAAGCCCTTTAAGTTGAAACAAAGACACTACAACTTGTGTGTCCAAGACACAATCTATGCAAAGGTACAAAAGATGGTGGATGTCAAGATCATATTCCCCATCCATCATTCTACGTGGGTGTCTAACATCATTCCTATGTGCAAAAATAATGGAGAGATCCGAATATTTTTAGACTTCAAGAACCTCAACCAATCGTCGTTTAAGGATAATTATTCTTTACCTATCATGGAGCACACCTCGTAGATGATAACCGAGTCAGAAATGTTGTCATTTCTTGATGGATTTTTTGGATACAATCAAATTGCGGTGGCTACGGAGGATCAGATCAATACAACATTCACCACCCCGCGGGAAATGTTCACCTATGAGAGGATGCCCTTCGGCCTCAAAAATGTCGGTGCCACCTTTCAGAGAGAAATGGACTTGGAATTTTTAGACCTAAAGGAAAAATTGATCGTCGTCTACCTTGAAGACCTTACCACTTTCTCAAGAAAGCAGAAAGACCATTTTCAACACTTAGTGAAAGTGTTTGAGAGATTTAGGTATTACCAGATATCATTGAATCACAAGAAATCCATTTTTGCGGTGATAGAAGGCAAACTACTGGGTCATATCGTCTCTAAAGAGGGAACTCAGATTGAACCTGATTGGGTTGATTCAATCAAGAACCTATCTCTCCCAACCAATACAACTCAGGTACATTCCTTCTTTAGAAAGGTGAACTTCATATGAAGATTTGTACCCGACTTCTCAGAGCTAACCAAGGATATATCAACAATGATGAAGAAGACGTCCACCTTCAAATGGACTGATAAAGGAATCCATCTATAAGGCACCAGTGTTGGTTCGACCCAACTTCAATAAAGAGTTCAATCTTTATTGTTATGAGTCAAAATTAACCCTCTCTGCCATACTAACACATAAGCTGGACAAAGAGACGAAATCGTTGATTGCCTTAATGAGCAGTAGTTTCAAGAACAACGAGTTCCGATACTCCCAGATTGAAAAGAATGCCTATGTAGTTGTGAGGGATGTGAATTTTTTTAGATTCTATATCTTAAATTCTCACACAACAGTATACGTCAATAACCCTGTAGTCAAGAGTGTCTTGACTCAATAGGAGATGGGCACTAAAAGAGGCAACTGGATTGCAAAGGTCCAAGAATATGACTTGGAGATCAAGGTGACCAAAATCGTTTGTGGGAGAGCTCTATGTTAGCTCATAGTAGAGGACAGTGATCTGAAGCACCAAGCTATTGATGGCGAGGTAGAAACAGAGATTGAAGAAGACCTTCCAATGGTCTTACTAGTTGATTTTGTGGAGGAATGGTACTTAGAACTTTGGTACTATGCAACCTATGGAGAATGTCCAACCCACTTGGACAAACAATAGAAAAGAACCTTGAGGTTAAGAGCACAAATCTTTGTGCTATGAGGCAACATTTTATACAAGTGTGAGCTTGATGGAACGTTCTTGCTTTACGTTAGTAGAGACCAACAACGATAGTTGTTGGAAGAATTTCACAACAAAGCATGCAGTGGCCACTTTTCATCAAGGGTCACAACATTCAAAATTTTGTGGGCACATTTCTTCTAGCCGACTTTGTTCCGCGACGCATATGAATGGGTGTGCAAATGTCAACAGTGCCAACATTTTTTTGGCAAAATCAAGCTGGCAACCTTTCCACTAAGTCTGGTGGTAATAGATGCTCTATTTCAGCAACGGCGTATCAACTTTGCAGGTCCTATCAACCCACACTCCAATAAGGAGCATGTCTATGTACTTACAGTAACAGACTACTTCACCAAATGGGTTGAGGCAATTCCTACGAAGCATGCTACTTCTGAAATTATGTGTAATTTCCTCAAAGAAAACATCATCACATGGTTCGGGGTACCAAGAAAGATCATGACCGACAACGCTACGAGCTTCTCATCAGAGGAGTTCGTAGGATTATTTTTTGACTACAACATCACACTATCCCACTCTTCATATTACTATCCACAAGGAAAAAGACAAGTTGAATCATCTAACAAGAACATAGTCATAATCATGCATAAGATGGTTGATTCCAATCAATGGGCTTGGCACACAAAGTTGTATGATGCTCTTTGGTCTGATAGGATCATGCCCAAGAGGGCTATCAACACTTCCCCCTTCGCTATCTTATATGGCATAGAAGTTGTGCTAACCATCACTTTGGAGTTGGCATATGCAGTAGAAGATGAAGAGTTCAGAAATCCCATCGAGAAATGCATCTTGTGTCTGATGAAACTTCAAGAGGAAAGGGTGGAAGTTGTTGATAAGATCACTCAGCACCAAGAAAGAGTGAAGAATATCTTCGACAAGAAGGCTCGACAATGGGATTTCAAAATCGAAGACAAGGTCCTGTTATGGGACAAGAGACATGAGTCGAAGGGAATGCACAGAAAATTTGACTCCCTTTGGTTGGGGTCATTCCTGATCCATGATATTGCAGGGGAGAATTCTTATATTCTCTCACATTCAGATGGAAGGCTTTTTCCACTACCCTGCAATGGGCAGTACTTGAAACATTTTGTCCCTTCGGGGATGGGGTGAGTTCTTTGTAAATAATTTTCTTTTGCTTTAACGTTATGTTGTTATGTGTTTCCCCATTCCATGAAGTATCATCATGTTTTAGGTGATTTCTTAGTCTTGTTTTAGGTGAATAATAGGTGAGCTCCAATAAATAGGTGAACTCCAATTATTAGGTGAATTAGGAAATAAGTCCTGACTCCATTGCCCAATTGATAATAATACTAGTCTACAAAACTTGAGATTCTTGGTTCTCCTATGCCGTCAGTATCCGACATAGTCATCAGATGAAGCATAATGTTGTACTCAAATTTTTTTTTTTCCATTTTGCTTAAATTGAGCTAAATCATGTAAAAATGTTGTCAAAAGTATGTTTTAGGTAAAACCAAACCTAGGGTTTTTGTGGGTTTATGTCAAGGAAGATACTTGCAAAATTCTAAAAATTTTAAAATTAGGGTTTCAAACACTTGTTTTTAGGAAAACCCTAAAAAATAGGACCTTTCTAGAATTCATTGAAAATGATTTTGATAGGATAATTTGACTCCACGGTCACACTGGTCAAGTCAAAATCACCAAAAACATTGTTTTACTTTGGTGGGTCTATTTTTATTTTTCGAGAAGAAAGTTAGGACCTCTATAACCATTAATGGCAGATTGGGTAGTACCAAGTGTTGAAAGCTAAGCTTCAAAAGCTTCAATGATGAATCCATGGCAGAAAAGGCTTGGAAAGATGCTCTGCGACTGAGGGAATTTTCAAAAGCGAAAAAGTTGAAAATTGGTTAAGTTTGGAAAATGCACACCTTGCTACCAAGGAGGTTGTGTAGTTGAATGCCTTGGCCATTTTTCCAACACCCGTACACACAACATGTTGGAGGTGTTTGTTAGGATGCACACGTCATTAACAAAAAATATCAAATTAGTAACGATGCACGAGGAACGCGGAGCATGAGGAGATGAACATTTTCAAAGAAAATGATGAAACTGCACCTAAAAGACGCCCCTGCTAGGAAAAGGTGCCCTTGAATTCAGAGGGTCAAAGATAGTCATCAATTTTCACCAAAACAGTCATCCTCTTCCTATAGTTGTTGGCTTTTCAACACATCTTCAAGTGAGATCATCTGATCCAACAATAACTAGCAAACGAAAGCTAAAACAAGGATGTTGAAGACACAAATCAGTGGAGAATCAGTGCATAACAAGGAAAAAGCGCCCCTACTGGCCAGGGGTAGCCTTGAATCTAAGCCACCTAATAAATTTTTCAATAATTTCTTTCTACAAATAATCTGTTCATCTCTCTCTCAGCTTCACGATCAATCCAGCTGCACATCCACAAGACCTGTCACGCAATCAGAGGAAAAGATCAAGCAGAAAGCACCAAAGGTGAAGGCAGAATGAAGAACATTGAGAAATTGGTTGTGTTAAGGAAAAGTGCCCTTGCTGAGAAAAGGCACCCATCTTTTCGGGTAGCCAAATGTTGTCTGCAAGTTGATGGACCTCCAACATGACCTCCATTTTGATCCACTAACTCATTTGATTGCAAAATCCGATGAAAGCTATATATCAGATGTATCGTCGGGCACTTGTGCAAAATTTTCATTTTTAAAAAAATTTATCCCCGACATTTGTCGGAATTTCGACAAACCATATTTTTCGCCGAAATTTCGACTGACTTGCAAAGTTAAATTGTGGCCGACATAAATAAAAATGAGCTCAACTATTTATTGCGATAGTATTTTGCTAGACGATTTTCTTGGGGAAAATAAATTAAAAAATCAAGAAGATATTGGGAGGTTGATGGTAGTCATTGTCTTTTTCTAGAATTCATTTGTGAAGTCAGATTTGTACTTCCAGGTTTGAAAATCATATTTTAAAGCAACATCTCATCAAAATTTCATTTTCATATTTTAGACCTGACTTCACAAATTCTTTATAAGGGAATTGTTTATAACTGATGGAAAATTCTTGATGGATTTGGACAAATATTATATTTGCAAGGTTTCAATTTTAACCCTAGTGATCAATTTTCAATAGATTTGGGAGTCATAACTAGATAATATCAAAGGCATAGGGATAGTTGCAGAGTGAAATAGTTGTCAAGATTCAGACCTAGAGGGTTGAACAAAGAATTGGGAATTTTTGATAGTGGATAGTTAGAGCCATTTAGCTATGATATTTTTGAAGACTACTTCATAAAGATGTATTTTTCCCTTTGCCAAGTTTTAGAAATAGATTTTAGACCTTAGATGCCAGTGTCTTATAAAAGCAGTTATGGTATATCTGTTACCTGAAGTTCTTGAATTCATCTTGACTCTATACAAATGTATCTATTTTTTATTTGAACAAGAAAGAGATAAAGAAACCAATTTGTAAATATTGTGAGATATTTAGAGCAACAAACTAAAAAATGAAAAAATGAAGGTCAAAGCCTCTCTATTTTTCTCAGTTCACTTAAAATTTTTAGATGCTGCCAAACATCTAGCAAGCTATAACAATCATGCAGATTATATGATTTCTATTTTTTTGGTACTTTGGAACAGTTTACAAGATGAAATTGTCTCCTCATGTAGAAGTATAAGTTGCCAAATTCCTTCAGAAGTTGGTACATGAATCAAAAGATGAACCTGTCAAATTGGAAACCAAAATTTTTGTGGTAAGAAGAGTTGATTTTGATATGAATGACATGTTGTAACAACTTTATTAAGTAATACAATTTATTTAGTTATTTGACAATTTGGTGATTTGTGTGTAGATATACCACCATATGAAACTGAGTGGAAAAGAGCACTCCTTACCTTATCAAGTAATATCCAGGTAAGATGTTATAAAAAATAGCTTGTGCTTTTAGTGAAGCTGGTCAACCTACTCATGCTTTTCCATGCTTAATTTTTTCCTTTTGGATTGAGCTACTTATGATAAATTTCTTGCAACCTATGTATTACCCTCTCAAGTTTTTAACTGGTTAAAAGCAATCTCTTATAAAGGATATAAAATTCCTTAGCAATTTAGATTGTCCTTTATGTTAAGGGAGGCATCTAACTATTGTTTATATAATTCAACTTTATTTGAGAGTAAGCATATTTAATCTCTATGTGGTAGATTCAAACACTAAAAGAAATTATTTAACCTTATTAGGAAAAATAAAGAAAAAAATGTAAAAGTGCATCACATCTCTATTGAAAGTGATCCCATATCCTTTGTGATACCTGCCCTCTAGCAACTTGACTATCCTTTGCCTTTTAGGTTATGCATGAGTTTATTCATTTGATTTCAATAGCCTTGCATAACACTTGAAGAAATTAATTATCGTAGATGCTTGAGATATTGTCCATGCACTCCTTAATAAACTTGTAGGTTGTCCTTTTTTGAATCTTTGTGAGATGGAAATATTTATTAGTTTACCATATTGCTATGAAGAAAATGAACCCTTGACAAGATTTGTGATGTTTTAAAATCCCTCTTGACTGCTCAATTACTTTTCTTTATGTATCTTTTAAAGTTCGTCATACTACCCCATCACTGTTATTATTAATTTCAATGCCCCCTTCATGGTTATGACATGGAATAATAATTGTTTATTTGAATAGTCATGACTGTGATCTCCTTTTGGGAATCTATAGTAAAGTGTCATGCCTTTCTTTGAAGTTCATTTCCTTAAATCTTTTCTCTTTGCTCGTTGCTCCTTACCTCTATAGGATCCCTATATTGCATATACATAATAATAAAAATTATGGTGATAACTAGTGGAAATGGGTATAACATCAAGCATCATACAAATGTAGTTTATACCTGCATATATAATACCTCGAGATACTAATATTGTAGTACTATTAAAAGAATCATCATCAAACTATATTTTTTGATCAAATACAATGAAAAATAAAATATATTAAAATATAAAACATTGATCTTTTCTATCTACTCCACTATAAATAATAAAGACTTCCAACACTCAAATTGGAAGGAAATTTCTACAATCTTTATTATTTATAGTGGAGTAGATAGAAAATATCACTATTTTATGTTTTACTATATTTTATTTTGCAAATAGCATTGGATAGTAAATTGGCCAATACATTGTCAAACATAATGATTGGACCCTATGAATATATAGGTTATCAATCTCTAATCAATTCACATGATAAATCATATTGACCAATAGTATCAATGAAACTTTTATACTATATAACAATGACTAGTCTCAGTTTGATGACATTTCAAGACCAATGCATGAATATCATTTGGGCTTCATGAAATTGAACATTGTTTTCATTCAGCCATGATATAATGTTCTTATAGGAAGCACAATACTAGTATGATTGAATGTATCAGAGGAAATAGGAGTTAGAGTAGATAAAAAGAGAACAAAAATATTGTAGTGTAACCTTATTATTATATAAATAAATAGAAAAATAGTAAGAGTAGGAACCCCAAATATCATGTTCATTGTCTATGTGAATATGTGTGGAATAGAGTGACCCCTTATCTATTTCAATTGTTGATAAGGTTACGGTTTATTCTTATTCTCCTTTGAATAGTATAAGCTCTAACCAATTTTTAAAATTTAGCTTAAAAGTCAAGATAGTATTCCATACTGATTCTATGTCAATAGGAGGGAGGAAGCTGTATATGGATTCTAGAATAAACATTGTAACCAAAGACATGAATTACATGGATGGAATAAAATTCAATACAAATGGCAATAAATTTGACATATAAAACTAGAGGATGGCCCTATGATATTTTGAAGCACTATTGTAATGGTGAAGTCAATTTAGATAAAGGCTTGCTTCATAAGTAGATGGAAGTGTACAAGACATTTGAAGTTGCTTGTAAGAACAAGATTTAGCTTAACCTACAAAACTGGGAAAATGAAGTGTTGTCCTTACAAAATAATTTTTCTGAGAGTGTGGAAGTGAAGGTCTACACAAGATTGTTTGTATGTATTGGATTCAACATAAATATGTTAGGATCGGTCTCAGCAATCATTTTAGTATTTCAAAATGATATCATCCTTATTCATCCATACACTATTTTTTGTCAAATGGATGTAATCATTAAGGAAGACCCTGTCATTATTCCCTTGATGGATTGAACTTTCAAGGAGGCCATCTAATGGTGTTGCCCATTGATATCCAAAGCAGGGATGTGAATAAGACTGATGACTATGCAAACTATATTGTAGATAAAATTCATAGATCTTTTAACTTTATCAAGGCATATAATAGGGTGGTCCACTTCAAGTGAAACTCTTTATTATGCCATACTATTTTATTTCCAGAATTCATTTGTGAAGTCAGATTTGTACTTCTAGGTTTGAAAATCATATTTTAAAGCAATATCTCATCAGATTTCATTTTTAGACTTGTGCATTTTCAGAATTTTATTTCCAGATTTTGTTGTGCAAGTTCAATATTCTGATTTTAGGAGTCTAATCGTTGGAAATCATGGTAAAATCATAATTTAATAATTTCTAGAATTAGCATTTTAAAGTGTTTTTTGGGGTCATTAACTTTAGACTATCTTCTCTTTTGCAAGGGTGGTTGCATGCCGAATTTTTTTGGTGTAAAATATCATAATTATTAGATTTTGTTACTTGTCTACGATTAAAAATTACTAGAGTGTGAGTTTGATATTTTTTGAAGATCTAAATATTCAAGCTTGGTAAAGAGAAATCATGTCAGATAATATTAGTCCATAAAAAAATGAAGAGTCACTTGATAGATTGTGGGCTAGATTGAAAAGAAAGAGTGATGGGAAATGTGATTGTCCTTGCAATAATTATAAGGGCTTAAAGCCAAGAAGACTTTTAATCACAACAGCTGAGAAACATTATAAGGAGCATTGTCACGTTGAAGGGGGGCATGGTTATCGTCCATTGGTAAGTTGTTCATTATATGTGTTTATATTGATTGAATTTGTAAATGTTTATATTGTTTTAACATTTTATATATATAAAAAAAATCACTTGATCATGATCATGGTTTATTTGTGTCTGTCATTATTATAAAGGTGGGGTGCCCTAGGGCACATGATATGGATTATCACAGCCCGGAGAATGTGGTTTTGTAAGCGGAGGAACATGGAGCTATGAATATCGAAGATGATGTTAATGATCCTATGGAAGAAGATGATCATGTGCCAGAAAACACAGTTGAAGATGATAGTACAAATACATTGATCCATGACACATTTAGTGGCATAGCTGATCATGTTGATCAAGATGACTTTGATGATGTGCATGATTTACCTGTACTTGAGAAGGCATATGAGCCCCTTTATGAAGGCTCCCAAACAACTCTTCTCTCTGTTGTATTGTTGTTGGTGAACTTGAAGGTTGTGAATGGTTTATCCAACATAGCAATCTCACGGATGTTAAGGTATGCCATATATGTCATCTTTTTTCATCTATTTTAATTTTTGTTAGTTCATCACTAGTAAATAAAGGATAAAATATGTACTATTAATATTCTTTATATTAACAAATTATTTTTTATTGTAGATTGATTGGTGAATTCTTGTTACCACCATCAAATATTTTACCTCGCTCATACCGATATTTATCTGGCATTATGAAATATATTGGAATGGAGTATCAAGCAATAGATGCATGTCCCAATGATCATATTATATATCATAAACAACATGAATTTGCAACAGAATGCCTGAAATGTCATATCAATAGATATCGAACAAATCAACTAACAAAAAAGGTGCCTCGCAAGGTTCTTCATTATATTCCCATTATTCCACATATGCAACAATTATTTAGGTGCGAAAGCTTAGCACAATTTATGGATTATGATGCACGAAATAGAAGTGGAGATGACATTCTTCGAATTCCTGCAGATGGTTCTACATTTAGGGACACGGAGGGAAAATGGCCACACTTCAAAGAAGAACCTCGTAATCTCAGGCTTTCATTAGCAGCAGATGGTGTCAATCCATTTGGAGAGCTAAGATTTATTTACTCGGTGTGGCCTGTTTTTGTTATCAACAATAACATTCCTCCATGGATATCAATAAAGAGGGAGCACATAATGTTGGAAATGATTGTTCCAGGTATTTGTTTACATCAATTTTCTTTAACGTAGTAGCATCTCATTTGTCTTATTTGTTGCATAATGACTTATATTTTTTCATTTAATAGTCATGTACATTAATTTATATATATTGTAGTAAAATGGTTATAATAATTATGTAATGTTTATGTTCATTCAACTAGCTAAGTACCAAGTTAAAGATATGAATGTATATATCGAGTGTCTTATCGATGAGTTACTAATGTTATGGAATGGTGTCACTATGTATGACGTATCTAGACCAATAGGACAAAGACAATTTCAATTTCATGCAATCCTTGTATGGACAATTCATGATGCCCTAGGGCTAACACATTTTTTTGGTATGTTATAACGTTCGACTACATGACTTTAACAATATTTAATTTTATGAAGTAGATATCATGCATGTTTTTTAAATAATCTATTCATTATATATAATTATAAAAATTGACATATTTAATCCAATTATATATGATTTGCAAGTCTTCAAAGAAAGGGAAAATTTGCATGTCTAATTTGTGGTCCAAAGATGAAATCTCGTCGTTCAACAAGTTTAGGAAAGCAGGTGTTTGATGAGTATAGGCACTTCCTCCATATAAATCATAAGTATCAAACTACTGAAAAACATATTTTCAATGGGAAAGAAGAGACTACATGAAAATCATGAAGAATGACACCTCGCCTATGGAAGTTGGAATATAATAGAATTAATCGTCAAGGTTATACATTGGAGCAAATTGTTTATCTATCATATATGATATGTTTTGAATTTATATTTTTATATTGTGTTGTGTTTACTCATGTTGTAATTGATTGTCATTGTTAATTTGTTTAACTTATATGCTTCATGAAGGTTGTCAAGGCATTTATGGTCGGCTTCCAGAGGGACTGAAAAGTTATCCTAGATAATTTAGTATGTTGCCCTACTATGAGCAACTACAAATTGTACATTTGTTTGATACAATGCATATCGGAAAGAATATGAAAGAAACTTTATGGAAAATATTGGATGGAAGGCATGACAAAGAAAAAATTGTCAAAATTTGTAGTGACATTTAGGAAGCCAATCATGCAATGAAAAATATCATTCAATTAAATAGCGATGGAGACCAAATTAATATAAGTGCCCTTCCTTGGTTATTAACGGAGCAACAAAACAATGCTATAAAAGAAGTCAAATGAAAAAATTCGATTTCCCACAGGATTTGTTGCGAACATAAACAATATCATAACAAAGAAAGGTGAATTTGGGTCAAGGATGAAAACGCATGATTGGAATACCTTCATTAAGGTAATTATTATGGTATATTATATATATTTTTATACTGCATGTAATTTTTAGTGTATTATGTTTACTATTTTTGAAAAAATAATGAAAAGATTATTTTATAATTGTTGTAGTATGTTCTACCTATATCTCTCCCAGACAACTTCGACAAAAAATTCAAGCAAGTTATATATGATCTTGGAAAATACATGAGGTAAGTTGCGATATTTGTTCAATTCGTTGTATATTTTTGTTAAATCTCGTTAATATATTTGTGCCTTGAATCACTTGTAGATGGTTGTCATCTAAAGCAATCCATAAAGAAGATATAAATTATTGGAAGAGAAAAATTCCTCGTCTAATGTGTGAAATGCAAAAGTGTCTACCTTCAAAAATTTTCAATGCACAAAAACACTACCTCATACACCAAGTTGAGGAGATTGAATTGTGTGGACCTGTACACACAAGGTCAATGTGGATGGTGGAGAGGAACTTGAAATTTTTGAAGGCTTTGGTTAGACAAAGAGCACATCCTGAGGGTTCTATTGTGGAGGGATATATGGTATACCAGACCATGGTGTACATTACTAAATATCTTCCTAAGTTTGCAGCAAAGATCCATGTAGATCATATTTGGGATCCCAACTCCATTAACAAATTCGAAGGGGAGTACCTGATGGGGAAAGGTAGATTGAAGAAAGTGACAGGTAATTATAAGATGGTCATGGAGATTAATTAGAATACATTTTACATTTGGTTTTTATTTATATTGTACTTATTTAATTATTAATCTTCAATATACATCAATTATAAATTAAGGTCGTATACCGTGGTAATTAACTAATTATACGTCATTTGTGAATTTCATTTTTTTTTATATAGTTGGTTGAGAGTGGGATGCACTACATTTGTACATCGGAAACAATCTTGATTGGATGATGGTATGGATTGAACGATGTCAAAAATCTGGTCACACATTAACATGGGAAGGTGTGGCTTCATTGGTTAAAGAAGCTCATTGTAATGGAGATTCCAATGTTACACCAAGGGATATTGATTTAGCATATGGTTTAAGAGATAAAAAGGTACGTATAAATATATTAATCACCTATATTATTTAATTATTTTCAATTATATTGATGTATATATATGTTGAGATTTTTTTCTTTGCATACATTCGGCCAAGAATAAATATGTTTATCAACTAACGATATTGCAATAATTTTTACATGTTTGACATATTGTAGGTGAAACACCACAAGACTATGTGGTGCAATGGTCGTAAATTTCAAATCAAAAAGTTGGATGAGACGAAGAAAACTTGTGATTCTGGGATAACTACAGTCTTTCAGGTGACTAATGTTTCATCTAGAAGCGACATACATCCAGAAGTCTCAGAAAATCAATACTATGGGATTTTGGATGATATATTTGAGTGTGACTTTAAGTCCTTCAAATTAGTTATGTTCATCTTCCTATGGTACAGGCTACTATTGAATGAAAATGATACCGAGAGAACTGTTATTGAACATGATAATGGATTTACCATGGTTAATACAAGGTATTTTGAGCAAGCTGGAAATGAGCCCTATGTTCTTCCAAGCCAATGTGAGTAGGTATTTTACTTAGAGGTTCCAGGTAAACCAGGTTGGTCATATTTTGTTAGACATGATCCAAGAGGAAGGCTGGTAAAGTATAATTTGGTGGAAGAAGAAGATACTAAAGAAATAGAAGATGATGTAGATGATGATCAGGATCAACAGTTAGTTGATGATGTCCCTGACAAAGATGTCAAAGAGGGGGAACTAGATAATGATGATGTAGGAGTTAATGTTCATGAAGATGATATCCGTATGGATGATGATATTATCGAAATTGATATCAATGACGATAATGATGATATGACCAATCCTTACAATGTCAAATCTAGATTGGATGATATAGACAAAGAGTTGAATGAAGAAGAAGATGAATGACATTCAAATGTATGAGTTATGTGATTGTATTATCTATGTGATATCAATTTCTTGATAGAATTATATTTTACTTATGTGGTTACATAATTAATTCATGATGTTTTTAATTTTTATGCCATTACATAATTAATTCATGATGTACTTTTTAATGTTTAATTTTAATTCATGATGTTACAACTATTGTAGCTCTCCTAGAAATTTCCATATGATCATAATGAATTGTTTTGAGAAATTTCATGAAAGATGACACATTCATCGTAGTAGTGAAATAATTGAAAAGTCGTTTAGATTTTTTAGACCAATCACCCTTCACAATGTCATTTTTAGGATCATCTCCAATTTGATTACTAAGACACATAAGGTAGGATTTGATTGGCTTATCTTCGATGAACATTGTGGCTTTGTGTAATGTGAGAAAATTTTGGATGGGGTAGTGGTGCAGGAGCACCTACACCTCATAAAGTGATAATTGTAAAGGTTGTTGATGGTTGAGGATTTAAAATACAAGCTCTTGACATTCCAAAATCTGTGTTTTTCTTCAAAATTTATGTATTTTTCCTGTTTTGCAGCACTGTACGGTCACATACAACCATATTTTTATGTGAAATGAATTCCATGTCGTGAAAATACGTGTTAGATTTGATTTGAATCTGATTTGAGGCTTAAGATGTTGATTTGAGTTAGAAAGCTTCATTTCTTTGCATACAACCCGATTACCCTGTTTTTGAGGGTTTTATAGTCCAAACATGACATTAAGGGGCTCTTACACTTTTTGTGATTACTATAGCTTATGTAAGAGTCCCCATGGATACTATTGTAATTTTAGGATGCATGAATAGGGATTAGGATGAGAAATAAAGAAGGTATTGTTGTTGTCCTCAAGAGTTTTGTGAAGAAAAGCATATGAAATGAGAGGTTCAAGCTTAGGTTTCAACAAAATATGTATGGGTGATCTGATTTTATGAATTTTTACCCATGTACAGACCTAATGGGTTGTGTGTGAGTTGGTCTTGAGGTTTGGTAGGTTGTGGAAGTAGGAGATTCAATAAACCCTCATGATTTTGGTCTAAAACAAGGGTTTTTGGGTTTGGCAAGAATTTGGCCGTACAAGTGGAATCTTTTTGTGGATTTGGATGTTTGGAGGTTGTTAGCTCTCAAAAATGCAAGTAAGAATACCTCAAGAGGTTTCCAATCTCTTGATACATTTTAGGGTAACAAACAAGGCCAAATAATTTGAACCTTCTTCTCTTCAGGTGTTGCCAAACCTAGGTGGGTCTACCTTTGTGAACTGAGCAGACTTAAGTGATGTGATTTTGTTTACAACAATCTATTCACAATGGAAATCTTACAGTGAACAGATATAATCCTAATAAAGTTTATGTGTAATATTAGAATATGTTCAGTTAAAAGATGTAAAAAATAAAATGGACAAACAACTTTGCCAATTTAACTATATGTACATATAACTTTAAGTTATTTTTATTTTAACTAAAAGTACTGAAGTTGCAACATACAAATTAAATGATATTTATGATTGTAAAATTTATGATTAAATATATCTCTCAGAATCCTTTTTGTCCCAATTTGAAAATAATTCTATATTATAGAATACATTTATTTAAATTTTAAGATGAAAATAGCAAGGAAAAATCAAACAAATATCTTTATGAAAGAAGTATATTGGCGTGAAATTAAATATGATTTTTATTCCAATATAAAAACTACAAAGAATGGAAACAATTCTTTCAACACATAAACTATTATGTAGTAGTCAATTCAAATGATCTAAATAGTCTAATAATTTGACCATTAGCATATATCAATCTCTATAGAGTTGTAGATCTCTTCCATTTCAAAAACAAAAAACAATATTAGGTAGATAATCAAACATCTTTCATTTCTACAGTGACTTATTTATCCTAGAGGAACTAGTATATAGTATACAAAGAAAACCAACAAACCCACAACTACCCCTATTTTGAAGGAGTTTAGTTTTCTCCCCTTCCTAATCTCCCTAATATTGTCTATTTTTTTTAAAGAGAGCAAGGGTCATAACACAACTTTATTCATCCCACTAAATAGCTTGGTTAATAAAACTTGACAAAAGCAACAAAATAATTGCTAAATTTGGCATTGAAACTGGATTTTGTTTACAACAATCTATTCACAATGGCAATCTTACAATGAACAGATATAATCCTAATAAAGTGTATGTGTAATATTAGAATATGTTCAGTTAACAGATGTAAAAAATAAAAATATGGATAAACTAAAACATGAAAGCATGAGACTAGTGCCTTGTTGGGTGAATGATGCAGATTTGAACAATGTTTCCTACTTGACCAATCTATCCACAATGGCAATTAGACAATGGAGAGATGTGATCTTAATTTGGTATAAATTGTATAAGCAATATCAAGGTGAAATCTAATATGTTCAGTTAACAAATGTCAAATAAAGTGGATGAAACTAAATGATGAAATAGGGAAAATCTAATATGTTCAGTTAATAGATGTTAAATAAAATGGATAAAACTAAATAATGAAATAGAGAAGACCAGTGCCTTGTTGGGTAAAATGGAGTCAAATGAAAGTCTTAGATGAATGGCTTCTATCTAGCAAAATCTATAATTATTATGCATACAAGTATGAGTTTATAACTAGTATAAACATGCAAGAATGTGATTGATAAACCCTACTGGAAGCAAAATATCAATCCTAATTATCTGATTCTTCTTATTGATCCAAATAACATTCCCAGATTATTGTAATTGACTGAAAGGAATTTAATTCTTCTTTAAAGAACCCAATTAATCATATCACACAGATACAACAAATTTGCACTGATAAATTGAACATATACTTGATATTTCAACTTAAATAATCAAGAAACATTAGGTTGGAGACAATCAAACAATTGCAGAAATTCAACAAACAACTGATACCAAAATGGAACCACCGAATCGAAAATCTTTCATTATCTCCTTCAAAATCTTATACATGCAACATGGTTCTTTTGGATATAAATATTCTGAAATATTATGTTTCTTGCTATCTATCTTCTATTCTACTACTACCCTCTTATTCATTTCTACCAAAAATGGATATTTATACATCAACCATATGAAAGGACACATCCTTTCAGAAATGTCTTGTGCTTGAAACAACAATAAAATTAAAAATTAATTAGGCTTTGTTAAGCCATAAGTGAACTTTTGATAATCCAAGTAGTCTTGGCACTCATGTGTATCGGCATCTCCCAATGCATTTTAGATCGTGATCTCCATTTTCACCATCTTCTCATTTTGTTTGCATGCTTCATCTAATGTTATATCTTTCTCGGTAGCCATCTTCAGAATCTCCTGCAGTACTGACTCACTTTCATCTTTCCACCTAGTCATTTCTTTTGATCTCCCTCTATCATCAAAGAATGCATTCAATTCCTTTTTGGTGGCATCGATTAATCCCTGCACATCCCCTCACAATTCTTCAAAGAAGTTTTTATGCTTATTCATAAGATGATTTGCAACCTCAATTGCAGCTTTATCAGGAGCATCCCTCTGGTTCATTTCCTGGAGCTTCTCTAGGATCCTACCATCCATTCTTTCGTGTTCTCGTAATGCATCAAATTTTTGTGAGTGTATTCCCCAAAGCTTATTCAACCAGGTTGTTAGACTGGATTGTCTCTTCTTAATCACTACAACAAGTGTGTCATAATTTCCTTGAGAATATGCACTCGACCCTTCCCAATGATCTTTTTTTTGTGAAATTTCACCATGGGTGAGCAACTTGGTTGAACCCATTGTAACTCCTAATAAATCTATCAGGCACTCGTTTTCTCTCAACATTCTTTCATGGTTAGTTTTGTACATTTCCTTTTCCTTGATCAACGCTTGTATTTGAGCTTTGTTTAGTTTTTCTATGTTGATCCCAATCTCTACTGTCGCCACAGGATCAGCCTCCCCAAATTTTAGGGTCATAACATGCCTGAATGTCTTCTCAGTATCAATGACAACTGATTTCCTATGAGGTGGATACAAGGCTGAAATCATTAATGACTCTTCATCTAGATTGTACTTTGATCCTTCATAGACCTCTGTCACCTTTTCTGGGCTGAGCTTGTGTGTAGCATTATTGTTTTTCAAGAAACTATCAAAGACTAGTGCAAAATTGAGATCTAATCTTGGAAAAATCATGACACCAACACTTTCTATCATTTTCCTTTTCTTTTTAGGGGTCATACCTCCCATCTCTCTTTCCACATCAGTTTTTAAATTACTCAACAATTGTTCTTCATTACCTGGTGTGATATTGTCAACCAGTTCTATTATCTCTTTTCCCTTTTGTCTACATAGGAATGTCTTAAATTCTGGAGATTTTATAAATTCATCATCTGCTACAAAGGACTTATATTCTACATGCCTTGCATCTGTATCTACACTTTCTTCAATATTGAAATCCTTAGCAAGACAGGCGTAATCCCGAGTTCTCAACCTTGACATCTTATTAGGTAGATGCTGTGGTACATTAGCCTTAGATGTCTCTTCTCTGGAAGACAACAACTCTATATCTTGCAACTCTTGATTATGTTGTTCAACCACCATTTTTGCTTCCTTTGCCTCCAAGTTCCTAATCATATCATCAAATTGGTAGGGCACATGGTGATACCCTCCAAAGTTTATCCTTTGGTTAGAAGAATTGATATACCCTTTTGGATCAAAATTATTTCTCAGTGGTCCTCTTTTCATGTTATATTGTAGTAACTTATCCAGAATCAAATTATACAATTCCTTTGCTAATATAGTAAAATCACTGAAGCATAGTGTACTGGGCATAAAAGCCTATTTTCCAAAAGAACTTAAATTCATAACACTAGAAAAATCCATTTGCCTAATAATTTCCAAGTATGCAATCCTGTTGGGAACCATTTTAGGAAAAATGAATGGGCCATCTTCAAATCCATAAACCCTAATCATGGTAGCATTCTCCAAACAATACCAATCCCCCCAATTATAGCTAATTGGTCCATTGAAATCTTTGGGCTTGAGAAACCTCTTTATCTCATCAGACAAAGAATAAGCACATGGATGATTATAAAACTTGTACAATGGTTTCACAAAATTTTCTTCAAAGCATACAAAACTAGAGTTAGCAAACCTGTTGTCCCAAACAACAATCCATGATTGAATAGATAATGACATGACTTCCTTATCAAACTATGAAATTCTCATCTCCTGAGGCCACAACCCTAGTTCATGTCCGAAGTACAACACTATGTGCATCAACAATGAGTAATTCCTGAGGTGTAAGATAGAGGCTCCACCTTTTATTTCCATCAACCCAGAATTGATCCCTTTAAAAATATATAAGGCATAATCAAAAGGTCTAGAGTTGTGATACTAAATATCTGCTGAAATTACCATGGGCACAATTGCCTTATACTTAGGGACTTCCATTCCCAATACTTGACCCACCGATAAATAAGTGTATTTCATATAGGGCTCAAAAAGATCTACATGGAATGGGGGTCCTTCACTATCTTCTAGTGGAATTGGTTTACCACTATGTCTAATTTTGTGCAAGGGAAATCTCCAACCCTTGTAAATGGTGTCCATCCTTCTGAATTCTTTTTCCAGCTCTTCACATATAATCTTTTCGTTGCATACCCCTTCCAATTTAAAGACTTCGCCTATTGCATCCTCTGATATGTGTATCAATGGTTTCCCAGATGGGTCACAGATAGCTTTAAGTCTCGAATTATAATGAGTGGCCAACATTTTCACAAGTTCAGCATCGACAAAAACATTAGGGCAAACTAACTTTCCCAGATTAAGCTTCCACGGGTTACATACTAGTTCAAAGTGATTCATCTGATAGTAATGAAAGCTAAATAGTTCATAACCTCTTATTGGAGTCCAAATATATCCTATGAACTTACATTTATCATCTAGTTTATCCACTTCTGCCCTAAGTTGTGCAGAGCGTCTGAATTTGGTTCCAGAGCTAGGTAGTTGGTCGATAAGATCTTGATTCAGCTTACGCTTAGTACCCTCTGGCTGAATTTCAGTTTTCTTCTTTTTCTCTTTCTACTGACCACTTTCCCCATACTTTCTACCCTTTGATTTTCCTGAACTAGTGGCTTCCATTCTTCAAAATTGCAAATTTAAGGTATGAAGAACTTACTATTTTTTGCCCAAGATTTTGAACTGAGAGAATACCTTGGTCCTTCGCTCACTCCTCTACTTCTTCCACTGTCAATTCTACAATGATGTTTTCAATTGAATTCATCTTGATTCCTGAAATTACTTATGCTTTGTGGCGCCATAAATTTTTTAGCTAAAACACGAGCGTAGCTAGTTTTTTTGAAACTCTCACTGTCACATCATGTAATTTGTCAGCCAAAAATTTTCAAATCTCGGGTGATCCTTTTGTTTGAGCCTTCACCAATGCTCATTAAACACCCGCTAGGACATCTCGTAGTTTCCCCGACACCTTAATTCTTCTCGATAGTTACCCTTTAGGTCTTAATTATATCGCTACAACTCCCACCGAAGCAACCTATCACTGTGACTTTAGCAAGTCGGGCAGACAATCCTCATCTTACTCCAGAGATGTGTATCTCGCCGAGATATTTCCTTCATAAATTATGATCACTGAGACTTAATGATTTTCATGCTGATGGAACTACACTCGTTGTGATCTTCTTATCTCTCCCCACTGAAATTTGTCTCATCGATGAATTTCTTCATCGGCGAAACCATGAACCATGTCCTTCTGATAATCATTCTCTCTAGACATGTCGCCAAGTCCAATCATGTTGGTGTATCATGGAAGGTTGGAAGGACTCATCGAATTCTTCCTGATAACATTGTCCCATCGATAGAATCCTCCTTTGTTTTATCGGCAAGACAAGATGAATGTCTCGGGCTGACTTCAGGAACCTTACTCCAATGACTCTAGTATGGCCGATATATTTCCTTGTGCTCTAAGCGGTAAGACATATGTAAGCTCGATATGACTTCATACTGTCACGTCGATGCTCATTATCTTGTCGATAGAGACTATGAATTGTATTTTCCTGATATATATCCTCAAATGAGATTTCATCGATATGAAATTCCTGACCTCTTGCCGATATCAGTATGTAAGCTATCGTTTGTCGTCGGCCTAGGCAATGTCCCCTTGTCCATTTAATAAATGTTTTATTTTTGCAGGGAACAATTTTAAATGATCATTGATCAACCTTCAGTTGATCTCAGCCATTCCCTACAATCCCGTGATGACCCCACCATAGATTCTCAACTGATTGTGATATCATGAGTGAGCACCCCGTGTCTCAGCTGGCGATGCTGAAAAGATAATCAAATTGCTTTAATATATTTGTTGGGTTTTAATGTGTTATACAACAGGTTACTAAAGTGGCTACGAGATGCACGTGCTCAAAATGAACGGAGATGTTATAATCTCGATGAAAAAGCTGCTCGACAATTATGTTCAACACTGGTGATTGTATTGAGCGTACACGATTGCCAATGGTGGAGATCAATGGTTGCCCACCATCGCGTGATCAGAAGATGCAAGGTGTTTACTGATCGCATATCACGAGTGTGTGCCACGTGTATTTCTTTGGCGATGCATAATGTGGCGGGCCCTTGGTGCTGAGATGGAGATTATGTCAGCCTTTTTGAAGGCAGTCGTTCGATAATCTAACAAAAGTGAATAATCGACGGTTGGAATTTGAATTTGCATCAAATGCGATTGGAGTCATTGGCACAACATGCAAGTAAGCTTTAATGGTGGATGAGACATCTACTGCCTCGATTTGATCGACATAAAGTGATTTTATTTCACTCTATTTTCTCACAAAGTATTCAAGCACCTTTGCGAAAGCATTTTGAGAGCCAAGGACGAAGTTACGAGCTGTCATAGCAAGGATTTAGTCTTCTACAAACCATAAACTTTGTGAGTTGTTTTTTGTGCTTCTTGGTTAATTTAATTGATATTTTGAGAAGAATTGTGGTGTGCTTGTTGGAAAGCTTGTTGATAGTTGTTTTAGGGCCATTGGTTAGTTGAATTGTAAGAAATTGCAAGGTTTTTCTATAATTTCATTTTTTGTATAGCCCTAGTCTGTTTGAAAGATTTGAAATTTTAAGGACGCCCTAGTTTACTTGAGATGGCACCGCCAAAGCAACATTTTGGCCATGTTGATTATTTTAAGAGGAATTTGTATGATGATTTCCTGGATCAACTCCCATTGTCAACAAATGATAGGAAGAGGGGTTTGGTTTTGATGCATGGAAGAACCCTAGGTGAAGGATTAGTATGCAAGAATTCCAACATTGCAGATGCTAGGGTTACCATGACTAGTCTGGAGATGTTTAGGCTGTGGTATGGACAACGAAATTTTGCTCACCCTTTCTAAAATGGTTGGAGATATGACATGGGGAAGCTGGTGGTGCCAAATGTGTTCCCCGATGTGGATTTTCTCAGGGCGGTGGCAACACGTTATGACCCTGTTACGAGAGTGATCAGAGATAATGATGGAGGGATTTTATTAAGTATAAATAGGAAAGAAATTCAACAAGTTTTTGACCTGAGTGAACCTATTCCATTCTTGATTCAGATAAATCTTGAGGAGATGAAGCAGGAGTATGCAAAGTCAAAGTCACTTTTCAGGTTAAAGTTGCTTCCTCCCCATCTGGCAAGCACAAGTAGTTCAAGGATTTATATCAGTCCAAGTGACCAAGAGCCTTTTAGGCTAAGTCTTTTTGCAAACCATTTCTTGGCTACCTTTTATTCATTGTGCCAAATTTTGGGTTTTAACCCTAACACAGTAATGCCAATTGCCTATATGTTTATGGGGGTGCAAATACAACACTGTGGTTTATGATTTTGCATCTTTTCTAGTAGAGAAGATACATGAAGGGTTGTTAAAGATGCATGTAGGGGATGCAAGCACTCCATTATTTTGTTATTCCTCGCTGATGTACATGTTCTTGTACAAGAATGATGAATTCTTCTCAGAGAAGATGGAGTTGAGGCAGGAGGTAAATGGAGAAAGATTACCGGTGCAGGCTTGGACTGCAGATTTATCATACAACAGGGAGAGTGTCAGTTTGGTGCAATTTGACAATTTCTTTGCTTCTAGACTCAGGCCTCGGTTGATAGTAAATGTACCTAGGATACCCGAGGATTTACATGACTTTCTCAGACTAAAGGGGAGGAAGCCAGATTTAAAAGTTTGTCACAACTGGGGTGACATTATCTTGTACCCAATCAACACTGTTTTAAGGGTGTATGGCTTCCAAGGAACTCCACATATCCTCCCATTCAATGTGCCAGCAAGAGTGGGGTTTGTTGAGGTTATTTGGCAAATAAGTTGTATTCATGAAGACAACCTAACAGGGAAGGGAAAAGGGACTCTTTTCCCTGATTATACCATTGTGTCTAATTTTGTGTTCTCAAAGGGAGGATGGGTCCACTTTGGGAGGTTTTTTGATGATTTTCATTTAAGGTGTGGTCCTAGGCGATAGCATGACCCTGAGATCTTCTTTGCCCTTTTTAGACAACGGATAAAAGGTGGCAGGTTTGCACATGAGTTCAATTTTCCTAAGGATCTGATCAGGAATGAATTTGATTTGAACAAGCATGAATTGAACAAGGAAAAATGGATAGCATATGAGAAGTTATTGGCCATTGAGCATAAAATGGATCCAAAATATGATCCATTAATGGAATTCACCCCATTCCACAAGAAAATTGATTTCTTGATGGACAAATTCAAGGAGATCATGAGTGTTTTGATGAAAAATAAGGTCATCTTGGAGTTGGACTTCGGCATACAAAAGCCAAATGTGAGGCATGCTGAAACAAGGCCAACATATCAACCCATGGTGAATTGGCCTCTTTATAAGAGAAATAGGAGTGACAATAGTGATGAGGAGGAGGAAGATAAGAAAGGAAAACAAATCATGAAGGCATCAGCACAACCAGGTTTGAAGATCAGAGAACCTAGAGGAATAAAGATCATTGATTTGGACTCATCACCACAAGATAATCCTGCACTACCACCATCAAAGCCAATTTCTATGAGGCAAAGAGTTGAAGAGGCACAAGAGACTCTGATGGATGAAATCATTGTCATAGATTAGGACATACAGGTTGGTATTCCTTCCCCTCCTAGGTCAACTCAATTGGTTTTGTCTGATATGGATGTGAAAGGACAATGTGTGCAAGATGCCAGGATGGAGGCATGCAAGGCATTTTTAGATGATGATGCATTTGTTAAAACTCTAGTTTTCTTACAATTGGTATGGAGAATGAGACTAGAAGAATATCATGACAAATGCAAAAGGAGAAGAGAGTTGAAACCTGATAGGTCTAACCAGGAGAATGATGATGAAGTAAAGGTTGAATTCAAGAGCATCACTCCTGAGGAGGGGAGGAAATTAGTAACTTAGGCTGGTGTGCTAATTTTTCCTGAATGGGATATAGCAGATGCAGTAGTATTTAATGCTATTTTAAAATCCAAGCATCCCATGAAAAATTGTGAGGAAGAGGTCAAGGAAACACTACAAGATTCTACCTTTAGTGAGGAGTATGAGACCCTAGCAATTTGGGCATTGGCACCTCAGGGCAGAAAGCCTAATGTTATTGACATTAGCCCAAACCTAAGGGGAGGGTTAATAATAAGGAGAGCCTCTGAAACTTCAACTATAGAGGCTACAAACCTAATTGTGAATGTGGCCAAATTGGCCCATAAGATTGCTGAGAGGGAAGAAGTTGAAAAATAGAGCTTAATGGAGAAATACAATATTATAATTAGAGAATATAGCAGGGTGCAACAAGGGAATGTTGAGCTACAAATTGAGGCGGATAGGTTAAATTATAGGCAAGTTGGGGAGTCCTCAAGTACTCTTGGTATCATGACACTGCCTTCCACATCAGGATCAATACCTCCTACTTCTCCAATTGTTTCTACTCTGGGGTCCCCCATCCAAACTCCTTCTCTCAGTCCTACATTAGAGCTAGTTGAAGAAGAGATTGAATACTTTGTGGATCCTACTAAGAAGCAGTTGCTAAATAAGATTACTGAGTTACAAGCAACTTTAAAGGGAAGTGAGGAGGGAGCACTTGTAAAGTAGAGTGAAGTTGTTGACACAGTTTTGAGGCACTTAAATGAAAAGGTTGATGGCAGATTGCCATCAGTATATTCTTTGTATTCTTTATTTTTGGATGCAATAAATAACATTACTAGGGATCAGGAAGTAGTTTTTCCCTTAGTTGAGAAGTGGATCCTTAGGGCCAATGATTTAGATATCATGTATAAATCCTCTACATTTGATACAAATAATAGGCCCCAATCATTAAGGCCTACTCAAAATTTTGTAAAGTCACTGGAGGGTTTTCAAGCCTTACCAGATGATTTGTGTAGGAAAATCAAAGAATTGGTAAAGAGTTTTGATGATTGGAGTGATACATCTTTACCTGATATAATTGATGCACAGGGAAATGTTAAATCACTGCAACAATGGCAAGATAGAGCAGATTGGGTCATCAATGCACAAATCAAATTGATTTGTGATGCCTCAGACTATAACCTATTGGTGAGTTCTATGGACAAGATCATTAGCACCAACACATTTTTGGAGTCTTTTGAGAGAGAGGAAAATCAGGTAGCAGTGAAATACACACCTTATAGTGCTAAGGTGAATGAGGTGGTTAATTTTGATTGGCCGATAGATGAAGAATATCAGAGATGGGTGGATAAATACTTAACCGAGGAAGAGTAAGACAGAGTTGACTACTGGCGGATAACAACTCAGCTATTGTAGTTATAATAGATTCTGATTATGTTTTGATGAAAGTTTTGGCACAAGTTTCTTGAAGTTTGGCCGATGCATCAACCATTTTCAGCGGATGGGATAAACAAGAAGATTCTCCAAGGACTCAACTATTGTAATAGATTTTTAAAATGTCACAAGGCAGTCCAAGTGACCGGTGACATGTGTATTTATGGCTCGATGCTTGTTTTCTCCTATATTCTCTATAAGAAGGATTTAAAGGCCAGAAATATGGGTTAGCAAGTTAGATAATTTTGGGTCGAGTCTAAGTAAAGTTGCAGAGCAAATTGTAAAAAGCTTGTTGGTTCAGTGAAAATGCAAGTTAGGTTTTGTGTCATTCTGTAGTAGGTTTTGAATTCATGGGAGTTTGATATTTCATGACAGTACTAGCATTTGAATGGGAATGATTCATTTTGAACTCATGTCTCTCCATTGTATAAGCATATCAGAATCTTGAATAAAATAATCAAGGGTTGTTTCGTTCATCTCACTATTGTGGTGTGTATGATTCTCATTTTAGCTTTAATTCAAGGAATTAATTAAAATGCTTGAATGGGGTCATAGGTGGATATGTTTATATAAGGATTTGATAAGTAGTATTGGGTTAGAATACAAATTGATGGTATTCTAAGACAATATTGTCAGAGATCTTATGTGTTATGTGTTAAATCTGTCATGAATCCTTAGATGCTTATGAATTTGACTCCTGCAATGGCATATGACATTGGTCTAAGTTTTGCTTATTTGTGGGGTATAGTATTTGTTTGTCTTTGCTTAGAGCTTGCTACAAATTGAAAATCAATGACTATATTAAGATGTGAAGTGTTGTTGTAGTTTTCTCATGCTCCAAATAGTTGATATTATTGATGAACAACCAATTCATTTAGGTATTATTCTGTTATGTTGAGCTATTAAATGAGATTATCTGTTGTTAATGTTGTTTATAATATTGGTGCAAAGATTGTAAACACATTAAGGGATCACCCTCCTAGGTCTTGCAGAGCCCAAAGTGTAGGAGGCTTTGCTAAAGTCCCCGTTAGTTGGTCCAGGTCCTTCGAGCTACCCTTGATTGGAATTGGCAATTCCATAGGTAGATTAGAAGATAAACCTAGTTATAGTAAAAACAACCAACACTATCCCTTGGTCCTCTCTTTTTCCCACTCTTGTATGTTCCCTTCTCTCTTTCTTCTCTTGTATGTTCTCTTCTCTTTTTTCTCTCTTGTTAATTTTGATTTGTTCCTGCTTATTGCTTTGGCTTAGTTCATTTTTGCTTCTAGTTTGTTATTTTGTCATGTTTTATCGAGTTTTTCTTTCGTGTGTCTCTTTTCTTTGGGTTTGTCCTTTTCTATTTATTGTTCCTTCTTTCCTTCTTTTTCTAATTCTTGTTTCTCATTGTTTTATGACTATTCCTTACATTTTACAAATTATAGGATTTTTGTAATTACGCTGAAGGCGTATCCTATTTTGAGATGAATGAGTTAAAATGAACCATCAACTATTAATATCGACTGCGTATAGTGCAATACGATTGTAGTGATTTCATTCGTTCATCGCCACATTTTTTCCCCTCCATTTTTTTTGTTTGTTTTACTTCTTAATATTTTACTTGCGAACTCTGCCCTTTTTTCTCATCCGGTGACACCACAATATTTACTGAATGAAGGTTTCAACAAATGAAAACAAATATCTACTTCTATAAATTTAATTTTAAAATTTGTCCATATTTTTCAAGACTCGGACTGAATTGTTTAATTTGAATGTATGAAATAATTGATATAGTTTAGTTTAATATATATATATATATATATTTTTTAAAATATGTTCATAATTTAAATATCTAATTTTGTTAATTCAATAGGTGTTAAAAGGTGAAAAGTTAAATTATAAAAATGTCTATTTTTTTGTTAATTAGAAAGAGATTAAAAGTGAAAATTTAAATTATTTTTAATATTTATATATTGAATGGTTTTACTTGTTATATATATATTAGTTATATATTTTTTAATTTTAAAAAATAAAAATTATAAAAATGTTTTTCTTTTTTTTTGTTAATTAGAAATATGTTAAAAGTGGAAATTTAAATTATTTTGAATATTTGCATTTTATAAAGTTCATATATTAAATGGTTTTTACTTATTTTATAATTTGAAAAAATATAAAAAAGTAAATTACAAAAATAATTAAAATTGTTTTTAAAATTTTTAGAATTTAAAAAAAAAATAAAAATTTATCCATAAGAGACGAGTGCCACATAATGGCTAGTACTTGCCTTTATAGTATTTTAATTATAGTATTTAAGATTCAATAAAAATAAATGTAAATTTTGTTAATAGAATAAAAGATAGTTACATGCATTTATATTAATATTAATAATTATTAATCTTATTTTAATTATATTATGTAAAATTCAAGTATCTTATATAAAAACAATTATATATTATAAAAATATTATAAATATCAAACAAAATCAAATGATAGTATAATATAATTAGAAGAAAAAATTGATAATTATATAAATATTAAATTTATCTAATAATTATAATACATAAAAATATGTATAATATGAAATAAATTTATTATATTATATTAAATAATATTTATTGATTAGATAATTTAAATTTAAATAATAATTTTTTAAAATTATTCTATATAAAATAAATATAATTAAAATGAAATGAAATGATTATGTAAAATAATTACAAGAAAGAATTGTGGGAGGTAGGGATGACGCACTCCAAGGTGGTGGGGGATGTTGGCATGAACGGCCACGTTGGAGTTGTACGGGGGAGATAGTGACGGGTGGAAAGCCACGGGCGGTACGAGAGAGTTGGCTTGTCCTATCAATCAACCAAATGCACGAGGAAGACAACTCTTCTATCTTCCCGAGGTGTAGGAAATATTAAAATCCATTCATTCATTCACTTGCATTCAGACAGCTCGCACATAGGAGAAGGAGGTTAGCGAGGCTGGCGACGGTGGGTAGAAGTATTCATTTAAGGCTTGCACAAAATGTCGTGGGCATTTGTTCTAGTTCAGTGTTGTGGTTGAAGTCTGGATATCATTTTTTCAAGCGCTTATTGTTGGGAGCCGAATGGTTGGGTCCTCAAAATTTCTAATAGAGGTTTCGGTTGCGGGTGTAGCTCGGTTTGGGGTGGACACCCCCATTTTGCTCAAGTCTAATGATAGGCTATGTAATACCCCTTCGTTTTGTTTCTTGTTCAAATTGCTTTATGTTATGTTTGGCTGCAGTTACTTTGATACTGGATATATTTTGTTATGATGTTTTGATTGCTACTATTGAGCGACAACTATTATTGTGGGATGTAGCTATTTGATTATTGTTTCACATGCATTATGGATTAATAATGTTGTAGAGTTAACATGAGATATTATGAGATTATTGGATTATGATGGAAGTGTTAGTTTCGATAAGTGTATTGGTGAAGAGGACGGGTTCGCATCACTCGTTTGTGAGCGCCCTGCGAATCCGTAATTTTTTTTTGTAGTGTGTATTATATGCTGGATATATTGTATGATGTTGTTTACTTATTTTCAGGATTGCAAGTACATGACATCGACTCCACCTGGTTTCACAGGTTTGAGCATGTCGATCCAACGGTTAAGTTGAATGGGAGATAGTAGCTAGATAACATGTGTCAAGTTTACACACTAGCCTTAGTGTGTCGTCAGTCGTGTGTGTTGAGTCATTGTCTGTCTTGCTTTAATGTTATTTAATTCTGAAGGATTCTTGATTTGGAAATAGATATTTAGAATAATTGCATTTAAATCATATTGATGGTTATTTAATTTAAATAATGCAATGTGGATAAAAGTTTATATTTAAATTAATTAATTATATTTAAATCATTTAATTAATTAAATTTAATCCAAGGGGGTTGAATTTACTTATTAAATAATTAAATTAATTAATTAAACGTGATGCAAGAGAATGAAAGGAAATAAAATAATTAAAATTAATTTTGGAATTTAATTTCAACGTGTGGGAATTAAATTAGAAATTGTAATTAAATGTTTATTTGGGAAATTAGTTGTAACTTTGGAAATTAATTTATTATTTGAAATTGCATTTTAAATTGAAAGTGGGTTTTCGAAAATTGAAATTGAAATTGAAATATCTAATTTGCATGTAATGTGAATTAGGGTTGTATTAGGTATTTTTGTTTTATAAAGAATTCATGTTTTAATTTTAGGGCAGGGAAAAAAAGTTTTAGAAAAAAAATACATTTTTACAGCAGAGAAGAAATTTTGGAAAATTGCACAAGAAGGGTTTGAAAAAAAAATTGATTATAGAATTGATTGAAGGAAATATTGTTTGCATTTGTTGGGTTTTGGATTGGATTCATTGGAGGATTGAAGAAAATTCAAGAAATCTTTGGAGGAGGCTTGCATCAGAAATTCATCTCTTGCTGTAGCTTCTTGTACCAGGTTTTGCTCTTTGTGTTTTATTGTTTTTGATTGTTTTTTTTTAAATAGTAGTGATTAAAGATTTGTTTGTTAAATATGTTTTAGAATATAAATCTGATATTAGAATAAAAGAATTAAATAAATTTACAGCCTTTGCTTGTGAAAATTCTTGAGTGAAAATTGTGAAAACCTCAGTTGAATTTAAATTATTTGGGGAAATCCATTATGTTACTATTGAAATCAAACATAGAGATTGAACAATGCATTTAGAACGTTTTTAGAAAATGAAACCGTTTGTTTATTATTAAAAATCGAATTTTAAAATTCGTAGGGTAGTTATATTTTTCATGGTAAAATGGTCTGGTTGTGTCGCATATAACTCCACTTACACAAACTGGGTTGTCAAGAAATTTAAAGGGTTTCTGCATCTTGGAATTTTCTTATCCCTGTAAAAAAATTGTAAATACCCCGATCGTAGTTTTTGAGTTATGCTTGAAACACGAGACTGCTGTTAAGTTATTTTCTCATGGCTACTCTGATAATAAAATAATAATAAATTAATATTTATAAATATTAATATTTTATGTATTGTTATTATAATATTATAATATTATTTAATAATATTTTATATTATAATTTATAATATTAAAGTTTTATATTTATTTATATTATTTTAAATAAAATTTGTATATTAGATTAGTGGAATTAAAATTATAAACATATGGGGAAATTATTGTTTATTTTAAAATGACATGTTAAAGTTTAATTGAAGGAGTTAAATATTTGATTTAAAGAATGCATAATTTAAAACTTAATTGTGGAATTAGAATTCATGTGTAAAAGGTCCAATTATTAATTTGATTTAATTGGAAAAATATATATATGATATTGGATTATAGTCCAAATATTGATCTTATTTTAACATAATAAGTTATGGAAGAGACCAAATGTTAATTTGATTAATTTTATAATGATTTAATTTGCAAGGGCAATTGATTATTTAATTTAAAGCGAAATGTTTTGAGTTATAGTTGAAAATACTTATTTTGTTAAGAACAATTAGAGAATAAAAAATTAGTGTAATTTCTCCTCTATCTGAAAAGATGAATTCTTAATTTAGTTTTATCGATAATTACATAATGAAATGAGAAATGGATTTAGAGTATCCAAATGTAGTTTCTTTTATTGCCTTCAATGATTATGTCTTTCGTGTTTATGCTTTGAGAATGGGTTGAATACCTGTTAGTTTATAAGTCTTCCAGATGGTCTGTTGTTTGTGAGGGTTGTCGTTATGATGTCAACCTGTTGTGAATTCTCTTGGTAGTGCATGGGATCGTGTTGTTTAAAATTAAATTCAGGAATTGATTATTATGAAAAGACAATTAATTATTTTAATTTAATCATTTTCTATTTGAACAATTTATTTGTTGAGAATGTATATTTTATGGTTTGAATAAATGGATGTATGTAATAAGAGTTTGGAAAGAGAAACTTTTAGATGAGATTAACATAGGGTGTTGGAAAACTAGAAGAAATATAAGGTTTGGGTTAGGAAATTGAAAAGAATTATTGTAGAAGATTTATGTTAATTTTAAAGGAAAACAATGGATTCGACTTAAATTATTTGAACTAGTCTATCCTTTATTATAAAGGCACTTATTTAGTTTTTTTTCAATTAATTTTGAAAGGGCAATAGTTATTATGTTTATTTCCATAGAGCAAATTCATCGTTGTGATTGAAATATTAAAGAATCTTTATAATTGAGTTTATTAATATATATGTTTGGTGTATATATAATATGGAGCATATAAAAATATGTTAAAGGTAAATTCATTATCGTATTTCATTTTAATAAGATGTATGCAATATATTATTGAATAGAGATTTAAAATGGATTGATTAATGTATATGGGTAAGTGGATAGAGGAAAACAATATTTTATTATATTAAAGAGATCGCATGTTCTAAATAGGAAATTGAATAGAGATTTAAAATGGACTGATTAGTGTATATGGGTAAATGGGTAGAGAAACGATATTTTATTATATTAAAGTGATTGCATGTTCTAAATAGGAATAGGAAATTGAATGAAATGTAAGATTTGGTTAGGAAATGGAAAGAGTTTACTTGCATGGATTTGTATCGATTTAAAAGTAAATTAAGAAGTTGTTTTATTGATGAGGCAATCAATTATGTTATTTATTAATTTCTATTTAGATTAATTCAATCATTGTGATTGAATTATGAAAGACATATGAATTTAGTATATCCAAAAGTAGTATCTTCCTCATGATTATCTTAAAGGATTTGATTCTCTGTATTCAGTAAAGGGAAGTAAGTTTAATTGTTTTAGATTTCCAATAATGAAAGGGGAAATAGGGGTTATGATTATTTTAGATGATCTAGTTATCGTGTCTCTGACTTTTCCAACACTACCTATTGAATGAGTATGGATTTAGGAAATTCAAATATTATATTTGATTAATGACTTGAATGCTTTTGTTGCTATGAGGTCAAGTTGCATTGTTGGTTTTGGGATTTAGTGTTAGTCCTAAATTATAAGTCTTCCAGGAGAACTTAGAGGATGAGGGTTGTTGAATCTTTATGTCATCCAATTGTTTTCCTTTGGGTAGTGCATGGCGTCTTTTCAGTTTACTCGGTTTCCTTGAACGGGGATCTTTGGTACCTCCTGTGAAAGAAGTGGACTATGTAATTGTTGCCTCCAAGATGTTTGGAGTGAGTTCTATCTTTTGTTTCCTCATTGTTTTGGAGTGGATTATGATGCCTAGTTGATATGCACTTGTGTTTCCCTTGGTGGATTGTTTGGGTGTGTGTTGTTGAATAGAAAAGTGGCTTTTGTTAGGGGCCAGAGCCCTAAGTGGTAAACCGGGTAACCTTCAGAAGTGAGTTAATCAAGTGATAATTAAATTAATGTACTTAAATGATTAGGATGCAGTTCACACTAATCAAGATAATTTAATCCTCACTCATAGACACAAGGGCTCGTTTAGACTTGGGATGAGTGAGAAGGCCTGGAATGGCATAGTCATTTATCTTGTCAGTACAAGAGGTATTTGATGCCGCATGAGTGAGTATGAGTGCCGGGATTCGGTTGAGGCCACCAAGATTACCAGAGCCTATGAAGAATGCCCAGAGGAGATCTCATGCCTAATATGCGATGACACTCTATTTAGGACAATTGTTGTTAATTGTTATATGTGTATGGTTCTTTGAACATACTTGATCTACTTTATGTCTGGAAACAATGTGATCTATGTCAGTGATTTGAATGTTGTACTTGAGTTGTTCTGAATTTGTACTTATTTATGGCATTTGTTTGGTTATGTCAGTATGAGTCTACCATTGGTTAGTGGATTGTAGATCTTTGTCTATGTTACGTTGTTACTATCTCCTAGCATGGGGGGTGGGCCTTCGGGTACCACTTGGTTGGGTGGAACATGCACCAAAACCGTTGGGTCCCCATCTATCTTCAGTACTTGGTGGCAAGACATCCAGATGGACGGCTTGAGTTCTTGTGTTATTCTTGTTTTGTAATATTTCAGTTTGTATAAGTTATTTTATCCCTTTTATGTTCATGAGGTGGAATTCTGTGATTGTAACCTTATGTACTATTGCCTCATTCTGGGAATGAGTAATGTAACTATTGGATTAAGTTAATATTTATGAGATTGTATCTTGGTTGATTATCTTATTATGCTATGTGGTATTCTTATGATGTATGATGTTTATTTCATAAAGTTATAATGCTATGGTTATATGTAATATGTATGTGTGGGTTTAAGTAATCCTAACCTTGTAGCCTTAGAGGTTGTTGTTAATTAGTAAGTGAATGTATATGTCAAATGCACTTTATAAAAAAAAAAAAATTTGGTTCGCTTAAGACATTAATTGCAACTTTCTTTAAGGTTACTTGGCGGGGCATTACAGGTTAAGCAACTTTTGTTTCATAACGGATCAACACCTTAAAATATTTTTTCTCGACTATGAGCCTCTGGTGTTAATTGTAGTCAAAATGGTCTTGGGTCCTCGTTTTCTGGAGGAAACAGAGTATAGGCACGATAATTTGCAGATATCTTCTCATTGTTTGGCTTCCCTACTGGATAATCTGGTCTTGAAGATTAAAGCAAGGACTTTAATGAGGAAATTGTTCATACCCAGACTGTTGGGTGGTATGGATGAGCTCCTTCGGGTGGTGGTTGAAGGGCGAGGATGTCCGCATGCATTGGAGGTGGTGAAGGTGAAGGATGAAGACACGGTGAAGATTTTTCCATTTCTCTTGGACCTTCAGGGAACCGGGTTGATGAAACACCGGGCCATAGTAGCGGTTGCGGTCATTTTCTTGAAGAAATGGTTCAAGCTAATGGCAACTGATAGCGATGAATGGAGGGAGGATTTTGAAGACTTTGTGTTTCTTAATAAGTTTTTGTGAAGGGCAGTGTGTGGTATTAGTATTTTACCAACTAGTTTATTCTATGTTAATGCAAGCATGAATTGGTTAGATTGGTTTAAATGTAGACTGTTTAAAGTATTGAATGTCTGAAGCTATGGCCTGTATTTTGGAGGAACGTATAGACAATATATGGTTTTTTGGTTCTTGGTGGAATTGGTGAAATTAGCTTAATCGGTTGTACTTTGGATCTATAAGTATAAATACAATATAATCCTTACGTATCAAAAAAAATTATAAGAAAGAATTAAATAATTATTATTTAAACATAAAATTTATATAATACTTAATGTGTATATGATTTATGTTAATATATATATTATTAATGCATTACACATATGTTTTTAGAAAGTTAATCAAGGCGAAAAATTATATCTAAACAAATGCTTATATTATTATTTTACTTTCAACTTCCTTCGCCCCTGGTTTTACTTGAAAACCTTGCTCTGCTTTGTATAGCATGTCACATGAAAACAGGGATGCAATGGATTGCTAACAATAATAGATGGTTAAATGTATCGTAAAAAATTTTATGGGGAAGAAAATTGTTTGGATTTCACTACAGGAGGATTATGAAATTTGGAAGGAAGGCGTCCTTTTCGATTTCTTATTTTCATTAGTAGTCGCTGCTCATTTTTTTAGGAGAAATTTGTGGAGCTGGTGTCCCCATGTATATTTGATTTTGCTGCTTATTTTTAAACAATCATTTTAAATTGTATTTTTTAAAATGTATATTTTTTAAATTGTTTTTTCCTCTATTAAAATAAGAACATAATTCAACTGTATATTCTTATATTTAATTATCAATCCTTGTCATTAATTTTTATGAACTATATATTTTTATATTTAACTACCATTTGTTGCTCTATTAATTTTGACAAAGAATTATTGACAGGGAATTCAAATATGTTATTATTGACTAAGAATTAACAAATGAAGACATTCAGATCTGTTATAATTCTCTCAATCTATATAGACAAGAAAGGATGCTAGCAGAATTTGCATTCGATTTTACACTAATTATCTATGTTGCATAGTTATAAATAAAGATAAAAAATAGTTCAAACAGTTATAAAGTTCAAACAATTATAAATAAAGTTAAAAAACAAATCTATGTTGCAATTAAATTCTTTTAAAATGGGTAGATTTAGAGCAAGATCTATATTTCAAAGAACTGTAATAAAATGTATACTTTCAATAAGACTGAAAATTTAATTTTCTATATGAAAATATGTATCTTGTTATTGCACTGTATCAATGTAGGAAAAATTTAGAGGGAAAATTCAAAGGGAAGAATTGGAGGTAAATAAAAAGGAGGGAAGGAAATTTGTAAAGCCACATGGCATTTTTCACAATAAGCAGTTGCTACTTAATTTCAGCCCCCCCTATTTTTTGACAGCTTATTTTAACTTCCTAAACAATAGTTGCTCCTTTAAAATAGGAAAAGATTCCAAATTATCCTCTCCCAACAATCAAATTTATGCATGGGAACACTCTCGCTGCTTAAATTTAAGCAGAAAATAGAGTTAAGTAGTCGCATGGGGACATGAGGTTAGTAGACAAGTCTTGCTTTTTCTTTTGTTTATGGTATTATTTTATTGTTTTCTCAATTTTTTGTAGTCCTTTCTCTTCTCCCTCTCCCTTTATTAATACTTGTTTTGCAATCTCATTTCATTTTTCCTCTTCGTGATGATGGATCATTATGTCTGATCCAAAATGTCGACAAAAAATCTTACACAATTGAATCCAAAAGCTATATATTGCAATGTTATGGAGCATGGACTGTGGAAAACTCATACCAATTATAGAATAATTATATTTTAAATTTAAATTTAAATTTGTATAATAAAATAAATCTAAAATCTGAATTAGAAGCTAGAAAGAGAGAGAGATTCAAAACTAAATTTTGATTAGATAGTTACATAGAAAGAGTGAGAGAGATAAAGAGAAATAGGAGACAAAGACATAAATAGAGGTAGAGATATCCAGAGATAAAAGAGGGAGAGGGGGAGATAAATAGGGATGCCAAAAGAGAGTAAGAGAGAGAGAGATGGAGGGGTAGAAAGATGGAGAGAGAGGTAGATAGGAATATATATGGAGAGAGAGGTAGAGATAGACATATTTATAGAGAGAAAGAGAAAGAGAGATATTTATATCTTAGTCTTCCTCTCTATCTTTGTGTTTCTCATTATTTCTCAATTTATCTTCCTCTCTCTCCCCTATATCTCTCTATCTTTGTCTACGATTCTCTCTCTATTTATGCATATCTATCTCTGTCTCTATATATCTCTTTCACTCATATAAACAAACACTCCCTATTCCCCTTCCCTATCTCTCTCCCTCTCTCTCTTTCTCTCACTCTTGACCCCTCTATCCACATCTCTATATTACTCCCTCTATCCTCTCTATCTATTGAGCTATCTCTTCCTCTCTCCCCATATCTCTCTCTCCATATCCATATCTTTCTCTACCTCTACCTCTACCTCTATCTCCCTATCTCGCTTTCTCCTTCCCTATCCCTCTTTATCTCTCTATATCACCCTCTATCTATATTTATCCCTCTCCCTTTCCCTTTCTATATATTGAGCTATCTCTCTCCCACTTCTTCTTCTCTCTCTCCCTCTCTTCCCCCTCTTCTCTATATCCCTCCTCTACCTATCTCTCTCCCTTTCTCTTCCTCCCTCTCTTTATCTCTCCCCATATCTCCCTCACTCACTCCCTCCCTACCCCCTATCTATCTATTTGTCTCATTCTCTGTCTCTCCGTCTCTCTCCTCCATCTCCATCTCCATCTCCATCTACATATCTATCTTCCTCTCTATCTATATCTCATTACCCCTCTCTTGATCTCCCCCCTCTTTCTCTCCCTCTTTGTCTCTTCCTATTGCAAAATTAATATGATTTGAGTAATGGAGCTTGATTATCTTCCTAATTCAGAGGTTTTGTAAGTGGATGCATAGTTGGTTTGAACTTATCATTTCTCCATTGAGACATTTTTTGCACACCATTTTTGAGACATTTCAGTGTACCCATTGCACACCAATGTGCAATTGCTATTTATTTGTTACTTTTAAAGTTTTTGTTTGTTTTTAATCTCTTTTCAATTTTTTTGTTAATTTATTTTAAATTTATGCATTTTTTATATATTCTTATTTGTAATTTTATATTTTCGTACAATTTATTTTCTTATTAATTATTTATAATTTATAATTTATATATAAACATATAATTTATAAATTTTATGTTTACTTATAAATTATAATTTATATACTTATAATCTCTTTATAATTTATTCTCTTTTAAATTTGTTATAATTTAAAACATATTTCTTATTTGGTTATTTTCTCTTTATATATTATATATTTTAATTTATTTTGTTTATTGTTAAAATTATAAGTTTATTTTCTTGTTATTTATAATAATTTTTAAATTTTTTTTTTTATTCCTATTAATTTTTTGTTTGTTTATGCCTAATTTATTGTTATCTTTTTTATAAAATATTTTTCTTTTAAACTTTGGATTTTTAATATTTTATTTTTTAGTTCATTTAATTTTTACTATAGAGGGGGTTTTAACACAACTTATGCCCATCAATTCTGTAATGCCCCGCCAAGTAACCTTAAAGGAAGTTGCAATTAATGTCTTAAACGAACCAATTTTTTATTTTTTTTATAAAGTGAATTTAACATACACATTCATTTAATAAATAACAACAACCTCTAAGGCTACAAGGTTAAGATTACTTAAACCCACACATACATATTATATATAACCATAGCAGTATGAACTGTATGAAATAAACATCATACATCATAAGAATACCACATAACATAATAAAATAAGCATCCAAAATACAATCTCATAATCATTATCTTTAGTTACATCGCTCATTCCTAGAATGAGGCAATAGTACATAAAGTTACAATTACATAATGTCACCTCATAAACATAAGAGGGATAAAATAACTTATACAAGTTAAAATATTACAATGCAAGAATAACAACAAGAACCGCGAGCTATCCATCTGGATGTCTCGCCACCAAGAACTGAAGATAGATGGGGACCCAACGGTTTTGGTGCATATTCCACCCTACCAATGTGGTACCCGAAGGCCCACCCCCGTGCTAGGAGATAGTAACAAAGTAACATGGACAAAGATTCTACTACCTCTAACCAAAGACAGACTCAAACTGACTCATACTGTTATAACCAACCAAATGAATTAACAAATACAACTCATTTACCATACAAGTACGAATCAAGTACAACTCAAGTACAAAATAAGTACAAATCAAGTACAATACAAGTACAACTCCAACATCACTAACATAGGTCACATTGCTTCTAGATATAAAGTAGATCAAGTATGTTCAAATAACCATACACATAAAACAATTAACAACAGTTGTCCTAGATAGAGTGTCATCGCAAGGTTTGTCATGAGATCTCCTCTGGGCATTCTTCATAGGCTCCGGCACAAGTAATCCTAGTGGCCTCAACCGAAGCCCGACACTCATACTCACTCATGCGGAATCAACTACCTCTCGTAAGGACAAGATAGTTGATCTTGCCATTCTAGACCTTCTCACTCATCCCAAGTCTAAACAAGCCCTTGTGTCTATGAGTGAGGATTAAATTATCTTAATTAGTGTGAACTGCATCCTAATCATCTAAGTACATTAATTTAATTATCACTTGATTAACTCACTTCTGAAGGTTACCCGGTTTACCACTTTGGGCTCCGGCTCCTAACAAAAGCCACTCTTCTATTCGACAACACACACCCAAACAATCTACCAAGGGAAACACAAGTGCATACCGACTAGGCATCATAATCCACTCCAACACAAGGAGGATACAAATAAAATAAATCACTTCAAACATCTTGGAAGCAACAATACATAGTCCACTCCTTTTATAGGAGGCAACAAGATGAAACCATATCACAAGGTCACTCCATACAAGGAGACACGGATCCCATAATCCGTTCTTAAACCAAGAAGGTGCAAACATCCCCATTCATGAAAATCGAGTAAAACTGAAAAGACGCCATGCACTACCCAAGGAAAAATAACTGGATGGCATAAAGATTCAACAACCCTTATCCTCTAAGTTCTTCTGGAAGACTTATAATTTAGGACTAACACTAAATCCCAAAACCAACAATGCAACTTGACGACATAGCAAAAAAAACATTCAAGACATTAATCAAATCTAATATTTGGATTTCCTAAATCCATACTCATTCAATAGGTAGTGTTGACAAAGTCAAAAACACGATAACTAGATCATCTAAAATAATCACAACCCCTATTTCTTTTTTCATTATCGGAAATCTAAAATAATTAAACTTACTTCCCTTTACTGAATACAGAGAATTAAATCCTTTAAGATAATCATGAGGAAGATACTACTTTTGGATATACTAAATCCATATCTCTTTCATAATCCAATCACAATGATTCAATTAATCTAAATAGAAATTAATTAAATAACATAATTGATTACTTCATCAATAAAATAACTTCTTAATTTACTTTTAAATCAACACAAATCCATGCAAGTAAACTCTTTCCATTTACTAACCAAATCTTATATCTCATTCAATTTTCTATTTAAAACATTCAATCACTTTAATATAATAACATATTGTTTCTCTAACCATTTTCCATATACAGTAATCAATCCATTTTTAAATCTCTATTCAATAATATATTGCATGCATCTCATTAAAATAAAATACGATAATGAATTTTACATAATATATATATGCTTCATATTATATAGACACCAAATATATATATTAATAAATTTAATTACATATATTCTTTAATATTCCATTCATAATGATTATATTACTCTATGGAACTAAATAAAACATAATAACTATTTGCCTTTTTCAATATAGTTAGTTCCTAAATTTACTTCTAATGCAACCTAACACTATTGCAAACAATCCTTTCAATTTTCTATCTGGAGTCTATGTCTTTTCAACTATCCATTTAAAAACATGCAATTTCATCAATGTATAAAAATATCTTTTGACTTATCTATTTGGCCACGCATTCATATTGTTTCTAATAAATCTCATTAATTAAAACAAACATTTAAATATAAATATTTTTATAATTCTTCAATATATTTAAATATCTTTTTCCTTATCAATTTTGACCATACATTCAAAACTTATCTTTAAAACTCTTCATGTAAAGCTAAATTACACGCACTTAAATAAAACAAGGTAAATACTGATTGAAAATACTCATGGATATATATATATATACATCTCAATATATTTTTTTCAATCATATTTAACAAGATAAATATTTCTTTTTAAATCAAGTAATTACTTCTATTAAAAAATATCTTTCTCTATACATTTTCTACACATACTAATCATTTCTTTTAGAACACAAATAATACCCAATTTGCAAACAACAGAATAAAATAAAATAAAATATTATTTATTCTCTCAAATGGATATATACCTTCAATATATATATACTAAATATTAATATATTTAAATATATTTAATCATTAACATATCTTCTATTCTTTACAAAATATCAAATTGTTTAATTCAAAATAAAATATTCCTTATCATCAATTTTTCAAAATATATATATATATATATATATATATATATATATATATAAATATATATATATATATATATATATTTCCAATTAAATCAAATTAATAATTGGACTTTTTACACATGAATTTAAATTCCACAATTAAATTTTAAATTATGCATTCTTTAAATCAAATATTTAACTCCTTCAATTAAACTTTAACATGTCATTTTAAAATAAACAATAATCTCCCACACGTTTATAATTTTAATTCCACTAATCTAATATACAAATTTTATTTAAAATAATATAAATAAATATAATACTTTAATATTATATATTATAATATAAAATATTATTAAATAATATTTTAATATTATAATAACAATACATAAAATATTAATATTTATAAATATCAATTTATTATTATTTTATTTTCAGAGCAGCCATGAGAAAATAACTTAACAGCAGTCTCATGTTTCAAGCCTAACTCAAAAACTACGATCTGAGTATTTGTGATTTTTTGACAGGTATAAGAAAATTTTAAAATGCAAAAACCCTTTAAATTTCTTAACAACCCAGTTTGTGAAAGTGAAGTTATAGGCGACGCAACTAGACCATTTTTTCATGAAAAATATAACTATACTGCAGATTTTAAAATCTGTTTTTTAATAATAAATAGAAGGTTTCATTTTCTAAAACATTCTAAATACATTGTTCAATCTCTATGTTTGATTTCAATAACAACAAAATCGATTTCCCCAAATAATTTAAATTCAACTGAGGTTTTCACAATTTTCATTCAAGAATTTTCAGAAGCAAAAGCTGTGAATTTGTTTAATTCTTTTGTTCTAATATCAAATTTATTTTCTAAAATAGATTTAACAAACAAATCTTTAATCATTGCTATTTTAAAGAAAAACAATCAAGAACAATAAAACACAAAGAGGAAAACCTGGTACAAGAAGCTACAGGAAGAGATGAATTTCTGATGCAACCCTCCTCCAAAGATTTCCTGAATTTTCTTCAATCCTCCAATGGATCCAATCCAAAACCAAACAAATGCAAACAATATTTCTTTCAATCAATTCTACAAACAAACTTTCTTCAAACCCTTGTGCAAATTTTCCAAAAATTTTTTCCTACTGTAAAAATAAATTTTCCTAAAGACTTTTCTACCCTAAAATTAAAACATGTATTCTTTATAAATCAAAAATACCTAATACAACCCTAATTCACATTACATGCAAATTAGATATTTCAATTTCAATTTTTACAACCCTAATTCACATTGCATGCAAATTAGATATTTCAATTTCAATTTAAAATGCAATTTCAAATAATAAATTAATTTCCAAAGTTGCAACTAATTTCCCAAATAAACATTTAATTACAATTTCCAATTTAATTCCCACACGTTGAAATTAAATTCCAAATTTAATTTTAATTCTTTTATTTCCTTTCATTCTCTTGCATCACGTTTAATTAATTAATTTAATTATTTAATAACTAAATTCAACCCCCTTGGATTAAATTTAATTAATTAAATAATTTAAATATAATTAATTAATTTAAATATAAACTTTTATCCACATTGCATTATTTAAATTAAATAACCATCAACATGATTTAAATGCAATTATTCTAAATATCTATTTCCAAATCAAGAATTCTTCAGAATTAAATAACATCAAAGCAATACAGACAATGACTCGACACACACAACTGGTGACACACTAAGGCTAGGGTGTAAACTTGACACATGTTACCTAGCTACTATCTCTCGTTCAACTTAACCGTTGGATCGACACGCTCAAACCTGTGAAACTAGGTGGAGTTGATGTCATGTACTTGCAATCCTGCAACCAAGTAAACAATATCATACAATATATCCAGCATATAATACACACCATGAAGAAGGAATTACGGATTCGCAGGGCGCTCGCAAACGAGTGATGCGAACTCGTCCTTTTCACCCATACACTCATCAAAACTGACACTTCCATCATAATTCCAATAATCTCATAATAATATCTCATGTTAACTCTACAACATTATTAATCCATAATACATGTGAAACAATAATCAAATAACTACATCCCACAATAAGAGTTGTCGCTCAATAGTAGCGATCAAAACATCATAACAAAATGTATCTAGTATCAAAGTAACTACAACTAAACATAGCATAAAGTAACTTGAACAAGAAACAAAACAGAGGGATATTACAAATTCGTCTAAGTTGGGCCCCTTTTGATTTAATGTTTTAATTATTTCGTCTAACTTTATTTTTCCCTATTCTAAGTTGGCCCCATGCCCCCGTGTTAAAAACAACATAAGCCATTGTTTGTCGTCAGTCTAGGTGATGTCCCCTTATGCCTTTAATAAATATTTTATATTATGCAGGGAATAAATTTTAATGACTGTTGATCAACCATTGTTTGATTGCAGTCGTTCCTCACCATCTCACGATGACCCCAACATAGAGAATCAACCGATTGTGATATCATAGGCGAGCACCATGTGTCTCATCTGGTAGTGCCAAAGGGATGATGAAAGTGCTTTAATATATCTGTCGAGTTTTAACATGTTATATAGTAGGTTACTAAAGTGGTTACAAGATGCACATGCTTCAAATCAACAACGATGTTATAATCTGGATGGAAAAGGTACTCAATGGTTAGTGACAAGGCTGGCGACTATGTTGAGTGAACAGGATTGCCGATGGTTGAAATCTATTGTTGCTTGCCATCGCGTGATCAAAATTTGTGAGGTCTTTATTGATCGTGATATCACGGGCGAGCACCACGTGGATTTCTTTGGTGATGCATAATATGGTGGGCCCTTGCTGTTGTGATGGAGATCGTGTTATCTTGTTTTTGCAACCATTCGATGATCTAACATAAGTGAAAGATCGACGACTGATATAATAGGCTTGGCTTGCTTTATATTCACTACTCTAAATGGTGCCATAATTTTAAATTTAATTAACATACTCTAAAACCTAACGAAACCAGGTTGTAGCTCATCAAATTGGATAAGTGAAAGGTCAATACCAGTGCTGAGGAAGAGTTTGGAGGAGTGAAAACAAGGTCAATACTAGCACCGAGGAAGAGTTTGGAGTTAAAACAAGGTCAATACCAATGCCCATGAAGAGTTTGGAGGAGTGAAAACAAGGTCAATACCAGCATCGAGGAAGAGTATGGAGGAGTGAAAACAAGGTCAATACCAGCACCGAGGAAGAATATGGAGTGAAAACAAGGTCAATACCAGAACCGAGGAAGAGTTTGGAGCTAAAACAAGGTCAATACCAGCGCCGACGAAGAATTTGAAGGAATGAAAATAAGGTCAATACCAGCGCCGACGAAGAGTATGGAGGAGTGAAAACAAGGTCAATACCAGCGTCGAGGAAGAGTATGGAGGAGTGAAAACAAGGTCAATACCAGCACCGAGGACGAGGTTGAGGGCACTCAGGGAAAATTGACGACCAAGGGACAATGAGTATTGTAAGTTTGGCACCCCCATTCTCTTTAACCTGCAATTTTCATGCCTAGTTTCCAAAGATATTCTCGTACATTGGCACCATTCTCATAAAATGGTATAAGATAAGACAAAAAAAAAAATAGCTTAGTCTTTCACATTTTTATCAACCAGCCTCAAGTCTTGGAAAAACTCCCATAATCTACCCACATCTTGGTTGTTGGTGGGAACATGTTATTCTTTGTTGTATGACCAACCTCAAATCTTATGTCCACAAATTTTCTAAAAACATAAAACAATAAGAAAAAATTCAAAGGTACAACTAAAAAAGGGTTATTTCCTTTTGGCCTCATCCACCTCTTATATTTCAACATAGCATGGAATTATGCTTACATAACATAAACTCAAACAAATGGAAGTTTATAGGGGAAAAGGAGCCCAAGTATATGTTAGGCTAAGCTAGATCTAATGAATTGAAATAGAGGCATACAGTTCTTCTTTAATACCTCCACCACAAAAATATGCAAGGAAAGGTCTCCTCCCTTCTTGGTAGTGATAACCTCCTCCACACACAACCCTTAAAAAATTATGAATAGAGGAATATAATCTTTGAAGAACTCAAAGTTCATCCTCTCCTACCTGATGCAATTATTCATTTTATCCTTACAAACATTTATAGTGATTACTAGAGGCACATAGACCAATTCTTCATAATAGAAGAATTTGATCATACTTTTCCAATGATGGCATTATGAGAAAACCTTAGGTTAAATGAATAATTCCTAGCTAATTTCTTTAAATCATGTCCAACTGTATAAGAGAAGACCGTTGCTATTTGTACTTGGATACCATGGAGAAAGGCTCTTTGGGCTCTTTCATCAATCAAGGTATTCTTAAATTTTAACACCTAGAAGTGAGAATGAAGAATCTTTCCTAGGATGGTGGCCAATTATGCTTCTCAACACCTAGATTATAAAATCCTTTTCAATATCATTGCCATCACAATTAAACCTATTGCTTGAGATATAGTCATACAGGTAAACAAATTGACTTTCTTGATAGTAGATACATTCTAGATAATTCAATCCTTGCATCAGAGATTGTTGAATGGGCCCAACAAACTACTCATGATGCCCTTACAATTAAGTTAAAATTTTGACAAGGAATATGATTGCATCAAATGTCCTTTCATTTATAAAAGGCTCAAATGGATTTATTTTTAGCCCTAAATTATTATCACACATTTAAAATTACAAAATACCAGTTGAATGAAGAACCTTCATTTGAAGGTGATGTCGTCATAACCTTTGAATGAAGAACCTTCATTCAAAAATGATGCCATGTCAAGACTTTCAAATGAAGGTATTTTTGATTTTAAATATTTCATGTCCAAAATGCTTTATAAAAGGAACCTTTGCATGAAAGACCTTCAAATGAAGACCTTAATTCAAAGGTCCTTCATTAGAAGATCCTTCATATGAAGGTTCCTTTAATGCCATCCCATTATAGCTCTTAGAGTTGTTAGAGATATTTTTGTTTCAAATTAGAGATTGGACCATCAAATAGTGTCACCATGACTCTACCAAGATATCCATCAAATTGATAAACCCTGACTTAACAACCACAAATTCACAAGAAAATTGCCCCTGTCAGCCCTAGGGCATCAATTCAATGCCAAGTTTCTTGATTTAACAAACTCCTAAATTCAATGAACCTCTATCATACCATGATGCACACCAATCCACCGAATTACAGTTCCAAGACAGTGGGTGGATTGGTGGATGTCATTTCTATTTAGCCCTCAAACCCTTACATAGGCACAACAAGACAGTCCCTGTATTTGATTGTTTTCTCCCACAAAATAGTGATTGAGCATTTCAAAACAAATGAAAATGAAAGGGAACACATATATTTATCTACACCAATGATCTCAGAGCATTTCAAGCTTGTACGGATCCATACAACACAAAAGAACTTCATAAAAATAGTAAAAACATAGAAAATTGCTTCAAAAATGTGGTATTTGATATGAAATTTTGGTATCAACTCCTCCAACAATTGCAATGGGATGGGAATACAATATGATAGAATTGGTATAAGAAATGCATCGTTTGAAGCATCAAACCAATATGCAAAGATGAAAGAAAGTGCTAACCCCTTAAACTGAAAAAGTTTCTTTTAACTTTAAGTTTGTTGGGTAGCCAATTATTTTAAGTTATCAAATCCTACCATCATACATAATAAAAATGTTGTTGTTTCAAATGACTATGAGCACTAACTTCCACTATTTAAAGATGTTGAAACCTTGTCATAGAGAATTAGAACATTGATTCGACCACTAATCCTACCTTAAAACATACCAAAAGTCTCCTAGCAATTAGACATAGGAAGATTTAAAATGACAAACAATTTTTATTGCCAAAGCATAAACTTATGATGACTTTACCAAGCCTAGTACACACTCCCTCCACGTTAACCACTTAGACATATGGAAATTAAATATAAATTTTATGCTATTTTTAGTCATGTAGGTGTCCAATAAACCACTTGGTGGTGTTTCCCTTCAAGTTTATTTACTTGAATGAGGAGAAAAAGTCCTTTGATTATAATTAGAGAATACATTTGAGGCCTTGGTTGTGTAACTGGTGGACCATAGTCATATTTAACACTTGTTACAAAGTTTGGGAGTTAAAACGTTAAGTAGATTTGATTTGTGATAGACACATTTGGACGGTAGTAACAATAACTTGCAATCTATCAAGATTTGATTACCTTATAACCTAACAATTTTTGCGATGAAATGATAGATTAATCATAATGTCACCTTGGGATCACATCACTATGAAAGAAATTCATCCAACATCCTTATGAGTGCAGGTACCACCAAATAAGTATTTGTCAGATTTGTCTTCCTCGAGCGAGGGAAATTCAGGAAGAGAAGAGGAAAGCGACACATGTAGTAGGTCTAAAAGAGGGAGATCAACTAGAGGTCAAAAGATTAGAAGAAAATTTCGTAAACGCATGGAATTTTTTCTTGCTGAAGGGGGGTCATGTTCTTATGATGATGAGGGCATAGGCGACATCGAGGTGCCCTTGAGGTACAAACATCTACGAAAACAATGGTTACCCAAGGAACTTCCTCCAATAAACACTGATCTTTGTGTCAACGAGAGGATATATCGCATAGAACCATCATCATTGCATAGTTTGAGCCTATTTTGCATGGACGACATAAAGGTTTGTTATGACAAAGTTACTGAATTGATGGAGTATGTTGGACCCTATTACAGTTACAAAGATTGGATGTAGCTAGTTCGATATACATGAAGTATGCGTAGGTGTACACTATCAACAAATTATATACAACTAAAAGATAAGGATCAAAATAAAGGAGTGACTAGGTACATTGATGGAAGGCCAAAAGCATCAGGGAATATTGCATGGTTTATAAATAGTACATGACTTGGGTCAACAAATAAGCAACCCAGTTGCATATTCGAGGCGTAAGAGGGAAACTGTGTATTCGTATGTGCGATAAAATCAATAACTACAGGGGAAGAGTTGCTAATTGATTACAATTTGAATCACTTAGATACAAACACAATTACTATGGGGGTGGTATGTACTATATACCATTTTATCCAACCTCCAATTAATGACTCCAATATACCATTTTATTATTATGTTTTTTTTCGTAAGTCTATTGGTTTCTGTAATGTTTTTTATATTTAATTTTTGTCACAGCGGGACATTGATCATATGAGGAAGGCTTCGACCCAGAGCACAGATCACAATCCATCTTCAGGTGCTTCTACCCGACAGGTTTACCTCATTGTAATTGTACAAATTAGATACGAGCAAAATGTTTTATTATTATGTTTTTTTCATGAGTTTATTAGGTTAATTTCGATAATATTTTTAATATTCTTGTTGCAGTCAACTGATCAGAGAAAGGCACCAGTAGTACAAGAGAACATCCATATGGAGGTGCAGTCACTATTATGAGATGATGACATCGCATTTTCTGCAAACCCTGTGGATATGATGAGGAAGGCCCCAAAAAAATGCAATGAAGAAATCATTTAGTTGGTCTTCATAGTGCCTCAAACAGATGAGATAAGAGAAAGGGTTAAAATATAGTCTAAGAGAGCACAAAACTTGCAAGTAAGCTATCATGAGATCTTTAATTATAACATAAGTTCATTCATGGTTTTATATTTTGTATTTTTTTATGTCATGAACTAAAATATGTGTTGTTTTTACAGGATTATTTGCGTCCTCATCATGCTACTGGTCATGATCAGGGTACTGCAAGTGTTGTCTGGGAAGTAGGGGTCAGTACAAGTGTCAATTTTGATCTTCCTGTGCATACATCACATCATCCGACCCCATCATCTGTGCCTATATTGTCGACTGAAATGTCGAAAACAAATACCATGCAGGCATTCGGTAGTGCACCCTTTGATAACGAACACATGCCACTACATGTGTCAGTACATGTACCTAGGGATGCAGAGGCCACTAGTACTGGTGATGTTTTAGCAGCATTTTGTAATACCCCTCAGTTTTGCTTCTTGTTTGGTTTTCTTTATGTTATGTTTGGTTGTAGTTATTTTGATACTGGATGCATTTTGTTATGATGTTTTGATCGCTACTATTGAGCGACAACTATTATTGTGTGATGTGTTGACCTAATTAGTGTTTCACATGCTTTAATGGTTTAATATTGTTAGTAGAGTTAACATGAGATGTTATTATGAGATTATTGGATTATGATGGAAGTGTCAATTTCGATGAGTGTATTGGTGAAGAAGACGGGTTCGCATCACTCGCTTGCGAGCGCCTTGCGAATCCTTAATTTCTTCTTCACGGTGTGTATTATATGCTGGATATATTATATGATGTTGTTTACTTGGTTGCAGGATTGCAGGTACATGACATCGACTCCACCTGGTTTCACAGGTTTGAGCGTGTCGATCCAACGGTTAAGTTGGACGGGAGATAGTAGTTAGGTAACATGTGTCAAGTTTACACCCTAGCCTTAGTGTGTCGTCAGTAGTTTGTGTCGAGTCATTGTCTATCTTTCTTTAATGCTATTTAATTATGAAGGATTCTTGATTTGGAAATAGATATTTAGAATAATTGTTTTTAAATTATGTTGATGGTTATTTAATTTCAATAATGCAATGTGGATAAAAGTTTATATTTAAATTAATTAATTATATTTAATTTATTTAATTAATTAAATTTAATCCAAGGGAGTTGAATTTAGTTATTAAATAATTAAATTAATTAATTAAACGTGATGCAAGAGAATGAAAGGAAATAAAAAAATTAAAGTTAATTTTGGAATTTAATTTCAACTTGTGGGAATTAAATTAGAAATTGTAATTAAATGTTTATTTGGGAAATGAGTTTTAACTTTGGAAATTAATTTATTATTTGAAATTGCATTTTAAATTGAAAGTGGGTGTCTCGAAAATTGAAATTGAAATTTATATCTAATTTGCATGCAATGTGAATTAGGGTTGTAAAAATTGAAAGTGAAATCAATATCTAAATTGCATGTAATGTGAATTAGGGTTGTATTAGGTATTTTGATCTATAAAGAATGCATGTTTTAATTTAAGGGCAGAAAGTTTTTAGAAAAAAATCATTTTTACAGCAGAGAAGAAATTTTGGAAAAATTTGCACAAAGAAGGGTTTGAAGAAAGTTTTGATTGTAGAACTGATTGGAGGAAAAATTGTTTATATTTGTTGGGTTTTGGATTAGATTCATTGGATGATTGAAGAAAATTCGGGAGTTCTTTGGAGGAGGCTTGCATCAGAATTTAATCTTTTCCTGTTGCTTTTTGATCCAGGTTTTCCTCTTTGTGTTTTATTATTCTTGGTTACTTTTAAAATAGTAGTGATTAAAGATTTGTTTGTTAAATCTGTTTTAGAAAAGAAATTTATTATTAGAAGAAAAGAATTAAATAAATTTACAGTTTTTGCTTTGTGAAAATTCTTGAATGAAAATTGTGAAGACCTTTGTTGAATTTAAAGGATTTGAGGAAATCGATTGTTTTGTTATTGAAATCAAACCTTGAGATTGAACAACACATTTAGATTGTTTTAGAAGTTTAATCTCTATAGAAAACGAATTTGTGAATAGAAGAAAGAAATTAAATAATTAAATTTTGAAGTTTTTGTTATTCTCGAAAAATCTCCCTGAGGAAATTATGAAATCCCTGCAGAAAAATTTACGGAAAACTTCTGGTTGAATTTGGCTCTCTTTTAGTTTTCTTATTCCTTTATTGATATGAATTTAGGAAAATGTTTAAAAGAATTAGTTTTGAATCTCTGTGAAATTTATTGTTCTCTGAAAATAAATTTGTATAATTTCCCCTGTAGGTGAATATTCTCTTGAAATTCTCCCAATTTATTTATTTTGGCTATTCTGTCTTTATATATGTATATATTATATATATACATATGAGAATTTATATATATATATAATATACATATACATACAATTTTAGTATTGATACAAATACTGGTTTTAATTTATTACTTTCGTCGCTGTACAGTCGACAAAATTTAGTAAAACCATTGGCTTATTTCATTTTTTGTAAGTGAGCAAATTTATTTTATTTCCCTGTGTTATGCGAACCCTTGTCGTTGCTTTTAAAGCAAATTTAATTCGCTGTTATATTTTCATGGGGGTTCGGGGGTTGGGGAGGATCGACCTCCCCACCTCCGCTCCCATATGGGAGAGGCAGCGTGGAGGGAGACCCTCCACTGTACCCCCTTATCCTTGTTGCTTCTGGTGTGAGGGGAGGTTGCGGCTGTCCAAAGACAACATCCTCCACATAGTGGAGGGAGCGTTGCCTTTGGGCAGCGCAACCCCCATTTGGGAGTTCGCCATTTAATGTAAAGTTTGCAATTCTTTTAAATTCCTTTCACTGTTTTTGAACAGTGGGTCCGCCATAATATTTGGAGTTAGGGTTTCGTGAATAGATAATGAGTATTAAAAGAAAAAGAATATACATATATATATTTGATATTAAACTACAATGTGATTTTAATAATATTTAATATATATTTATATAGATAATAAAATGTGGAATAATATTGATAGGGTGTAAATCTGTATGTTTAGAAAGGATGATTTAAAACATTTTAGTCGTATTTAAATGTTTAAATAATCCAAGTATTTGGAAAATTATTTATTTATTTTGGTTTAACAATTTGATATTTTGTAAAACATTGATAGATATATTTAGTGTATAATATACCTCAAGATATATATATAGTTAAATATATTGTTATGCATTTAATGTATATAATTCATGAGTATTTTCAATATATATGTTGTTGTATTTAGTTGCATGTAATTTAGTTGTGCATGGAATTTTTAAAAAGATAAGTTGTGTATACATGGATAAATTGTTAAGGAAAATGATATTTAAATATATTAAAGAATTGTAGAAATAATTATATTTGAATATTTGTTTAATTAATGAGATTTAATTGGAAACAATATGAATGCGTGGTTAAATAGATAAGCCAGAGAATATTTTTATACATTGATAAAATGGTATGTTTTAAAATTGAGAATTGAAAAGATATAGATTTTGGATAGAAATTGAATATAGTAATGGCAATAGTTTATGTTGTATTAGAAACAAATCTAGGAAATGAATATATTAGAAAAGGCAAATATTTATTATGTTTTATTTATTTTCATAGAGCAAATTAATCGTTGTGATTGGAATATTAAAGAATATATATAATTGAATTTATTAATATATATAGTTGGTGTATATATATAATATGGAGCATATATATATATTAAGTGTAAATTCATTATTGTATTTTATTTTAATAAGATGCATGCAACATATTATTGAATAGAGATTTAAAAATAGATTGATTAGTGTATATAGGAAAATGGATAGAGAAACAATATTTTATTATATTAAAGTGATTGAATGTTATATATAAAAAATTGAATGAGATGTAAGATTTGGTTAGGAAATAGAAAGAGTTTACTTGCATGGAATTGTGTCGATTTAAAAGTAAATTAAGAAGTTGTTTATATTGATAAGGCAAATAGTTATTTTAGTTTATTATATTTCAATTAGAGCAATTAATTTATTGTGAATGAAATATGAAAGAGATATGGATTTAGTATATCCAAAAATAGTAATTTTCTCGTGATTGTCTTAAATGTTCTAGTTTCTCTGTATTTCGTAAAAGGATGTAAGTTTAAATTGTTTGAGACTTCCTTTAATGGAAATATAAATATGGGATATGATTATTTGAGTTAACCCTGTAAGTGTGTCTTTGTCCTTGTTAACGTTACCTATTGAATGACTATGGATTTAAGAAATCCAAATGTTAGATTTGATTAATGACTTGAATGTTGTTGTTGCTATGTCGTCAAGTTGCATTGTGGGTTTTGGGATTTAGTGTTAATCCTAAATTATAAGTTTTCCAGAAGAACTTAGAAGATAAGGGTTGTTTAATCTTTATGCCATCCAGTCCTTTTTCCTTGAGTAGTGCATGGCGTTCTTTTAGTTTTACCTGGTTTCCATGAACGGGGATGTTTTGTGCCTCCTGTGAAAGGAGTGGTCTATGTGGGTGTTGCCTCCAAGATGTTTGGAGTGAGTTCTTTAATTTGTTCCTCATTGTGTTGGAGTGGATTATGATGCCTAGTTGGTATACACTTGTGTTTCCGTTGGTGGATTGTTTTGGATGTGTGTTGTCGAATAAAAGAGTGGCTTTGTTAGGGGCCGGAACCCAAAATGGTAAACCGAGTAACCTTCAGAAGTGAGTTAATCAAGTGATAATTAAATTAATGTACTTATATGATTAGGATGCATTCACACTAATCAAGATAATTTAATCCTCACTTATAGACACAAAGGCTCGTCTAGACTTGGGATGAGTGAGAAGGCTTGGAATGGCATAGTCATTTATCTTGTCAGTACGAGAGGTATTTGATGCCGCATGAGTGAGTATGAGTGCCGAGATTCGGTTGAGGCCACCAAGATTATCGGAGCCTATGAAGGATGCCCAGAGGAGATCTCATGACTACTATGCGATGACACTCTATCTAGGACAACTGTTGTTAATTGTTTTATGTGTATGGTTCTGTGAACATACTTGATTATTATTATGTCTGGAAGCAATGTGACCTATGTTAGTGATGTTTGAGTGGTACTTGATTTGTACTTGTATGGTGATTGAGTTGTACGTCTTAGTTCATTTGTTTGGTTACATCAGTATGAGTCAGTATGAGTTTGCCTTTGGTTAGTGGATTGTAGATCTTTGTCCATGTTATGTTGTTACTATCTCCTAGCATGGGGGGTGGGCCTTCGGGTACCACTTGGTTGGGTGGAACATGCACCAAAACTGTTGGGTCCCCATTGATCTTCAGTACTTGGTGGTGAGACATCTAGATGGACAGCTCGCAATTCTTGTTGTAATTTCTTGCATTATAATATTTCAATTTGTATAAGTTATTTTATCCCTCTTATGTTTATGAGGTGAGATTATGTTATTGTACTACATTTTTACTATTGCCTCATTCTGGGAATGAGTGATGTAACTATTGGATTAAGTTAATGTTTATGAGATTGTATCTTGGATGCTCATCTTATTATGTTATGTGGTATTCTTATGATGAATGATGTTTATTTCATAAAGTTTATAAGGCTATGGTTTTATGTAATATGTATGTGTGGGTTTAAGTAATCCTAACCTTGTAGCCTTAGAGGTTGTTGTTAATTAGTAAGTGAATGTGTATGTTAAATGCACTTTATAAAAAAAAAATTGGTTCACTTAAGACGTTAATTACAACTTCCTTTAGGGTTACTTGGCGGGGCATTATACATGGTATCAGAGCTTGGGTTCAAACATTGGGTTCTCTGGGTACATTTGTGCCCACTAAGTTGTTCTTGTGATTTGTTAGTAGATTGTTAAGTGATCACGTGTTCATGGCTTTTACTTTAGCATGATATACTTTGTGAAAGAGAGTAGCGTGTTAGTAACCGGATATAAGGTTATGGTTGGAAAGTAAGATACGTATTCCATGGGTTATGGAATTTGATGTTCCTATGGGATTATGTATGTAGTTGTTTTCCCTTGTAAATGTAAGAAACCAGTAACTGTATCTTCTCTAAATGTTGTGGAAACCTGTACTTGCTTGTGTGTCCATGTGAGGGTGATACTTGGTACCCATCCATGGGGAAAAGTCACATTTGGGTGTGGATTTCACCATACCATTATGTGTGTTTGCATGTTTGTTACCTGATTGAGGACCAACCCAGGTGTGGTTGAAACCTATATATAGGAGTAACCAAAAGTAGCTCCTTTTCTTTTGGTTCTTTAGATCCTCAATCTGTGAAGGGATAGTAGTAGTCACAAGTTTTCTTGGGTGGAGTGTGTAGCGTACACATATTGCGACGTAGAGCGTCTTAGCTCAACCAATCCCGAGGAAACGTACCCACTACTTTCCCTTATGCTGGATCAGGATACTTGATCTATATGTGTTAGTCTTATCCCCACAGATTTGAGTATAGTAGCATGGTTGTTAGATATGCCTAGACATCCATAGAGGCAATGACCTGGCATTAGTGAGATAACCTCATCCATATGAGAGGTGAAGCTTATTAGCCCCTTAGGGATATTATCGTATTGCATTATGTATATGTACCCTGTCTGCATGTGTTCTGACATGATGCAAGAGATACGATTCCACCCCTTATTTATGTTTCGACATAGTAATGGTGATGACGTTGTGTTATACGATGCCACATGTTGAGACATGTGAAAGCACATTATGAGATTTTCTTTGTTGCCTACTTGTGCGATGAGCATTTTGGGGCCTCAAACACTTGTAAAGGGATCCTCATGGTTGCCTTGACTATGTTGGTCGGGTAGCATATGGGTTGATCTTAGCCATGTATACCTCTGGCTATAGCGAGTTCCTATGTATGTCATCTCCACAAGGTATTGTGTGTGGTGTGAGCTTTGCGTGTGCCTACTATCACAGACCCATAGATGCACTGCCACGTGGCATGCGACCAGTATGTGTTTTTTTCGGTTGGCGTATGACCTGGTAGAGTGACGATGTCTTCTTTAGTCATGGATACACTCTAGTCATGTGGATAGCATGCCCATTCCGCATCACATGAGGGTATTTATCATTCTTGTTGGATGTTGTTTCCTCCTTCCTCGTTTTGTGGCTAGTATCTAGTCACATAGTTGTTGTATAGTGGAATTTAAAGATTGTGAACTTTCTTTCAGTTATTGATGATTCTTTTCAGTTGATTGTTAGGGTGAACACTTTGTTTATATTTGATTGTGAAGGTTTAGCCACAACTTGTGATCTTATTTTATTATAACCCTAGTGGTTATGAATTTGATTCAGTGTTGAAATTACGCGTATTTATTTCTTTATTGTTGAAATGGAACTTTAATTTGATCTTCTTTATGAACTTGGTGGCTAAGCTAGTTATCTTTGTTGTTTTCAATGTCGGCTATGTGTCGTATTGTGATTCCTCTCCAAGGTTGTTTGGGGAAAACTTGGTGAGTGTGTACGAGGAAGTCGATGCAGGAAACGTTGAGAATGGGGGTATGTGAGGCTGGACGTAGCTAGAACCCAGTACTCACCTTTGTATGATGACTATCTCTTGGAGGCTGATCACCTTACACAACAAGAGACAGGTCATGGTGGTCTTGTTGGATGGTCTCACTTTATGTATGACCTAACACTATCAAACCACTAGTTTGATGTTAGATTTAGTTGAGATGGTTTATGTTCTTGATTCATGGATTCTTCTATCATGGATTGGTATGCTGCTTTCGGGTGTCTAGGTGGACCCTCGTGTAGTCTTGTGATGGTTGTTGGTTTTGTGTATTGGTACATATGTGTATTATGTATGATAATCCATGGTTATGTGTTTTTGGAGAATTGGTTGGTGGTTGTTTCACCATGTTGTCTTGGTTGGATTTATAGTGTGCTTGGTTGAGTTGTTTACGGCACGGGTTGCCATTGTTTATGTGTTGAGGTATGGAGTGGTTCAGTTTGGAACCCTTGGTTACGTGTGATTGTATGAGGTTTGCACTATGGGTTTTTCCAGGCTTCCAGGAGTAAGCCTAATCTTTGGGGGGGAAAATATAATACCCCTTCATTTTGCTTCTTGTTCAGTTTTCTTTATGTTATGTTTGGTTGCAGTTACTTTGATACTAGATGCATTTTGTTATGATGTTTTGATCGCTACTATTGAGCAATAACTATTATTGTGTGATGTGTTGACCTAATTAGTGTTTCACATGTTTTAATGGTTTAATATTGTTAGTAGAGCTAACATGAGATGTTATTATGAGATTATTGGATTATGATGGAAGTGTCAGTTTCGATGAGTGTATTGGTGAAGAAGACGGGTTCGCATCACTCGCTTGCAAGCGCCCTGCAAATTCGTAATTTCTTCTTCACGGTGTGTATTATATGCTGGATATATTGTATGATGTTGTTTACTTGGTTTCAGGATTGCAGGTATATGACATCGACTCCACCTGGTTTCATAGGTTTGAGCATGTCAATCCAATGGTTAAGTTGAACGGGAGATAGTAGCTAGGTAACATGTGTCAAGTTTACACCCTAGCCTTAGTGTGTCATCAATCATGTGTGTCGAGTCATTGTTTGTCTTGCTTTAATGTTATTTAATTCTAAAGGATTTTTGATTTGGAAATAGATATTTAGAATAATTGCATTTAAATCATGTTGATGGTTATTTAATTTAAATAATGCAATGTGGATAAAAGTTTATATTTAAATTAATTAACTATATTTAATTTATTTAATTAATTAAATTTATTTAATTAATTAAATTTAATTTAAATTAATTAAATTTAATCCAAGGGGGTTGAATTTAGTTATTAAATAATTAAATTAATTAATTAAACGTGATGCAAAAGAATGAAAGGAAATAAAAGAATTAAAATTAATTTTGGAATTTAATTTCAACTTGTGGGAATTAAATTAGAAATTGTAATTAAATGTTTATATGGGAAATGAGTTTTAACTTTGGAAATTAATTTATTATTTGAAATCGCATTTTAAATTGAAAGTGGGTTTCTCGAAAATTGAAATTGAAATTAATATCTAATTTGCATGCTTTGAAGGGTTTAGAGGCTCGATTGAGATAGATATACGGATATTTGGATCTTGTTGTTGATGGGGGGCTTCCACTTAACCATGAAATTTTGTACCATCTGTAGGTATGCAGAAATTTCTCTATTTACATTCATTCAACTTATTGTAATATAATATCTGACAAAAATCTCCTTTTCATTATACTTAGATGGATTTTCATGACTTGTTCCAAAGCACATGTTTTAGAACAGGCAAGAAGGATGTTGGCAAGGGTTAAGGAATTTGGATTTACACCTACCAATTGCATAGTTTACATCATTCATCCAACATATTGCCAATGCGTTTCACAATTGTTGGAATCATATCCTATAATTACAGAACTAGTAAAATTAAAATATGTAAGTTTCAAATATGGCATTACATATCTTTCTATGAAATTTTGAAAGAAAATATCAAAATGGAGAAGTATTAAAAAAATAATCTACATAATTTCTAAGAGATTAGGGAATTTTTTTGCAGAGTTATCTTGAATATATTTAAGATAAAAGTAACTTATAGAGATTGAAGCAGAATATCAGTAGTCTAAAATCACCAGTCAACACATCTTAGTAGTATCTCAATTCAAGAGAACTAGGTCCACTATCCATTAGCCAGTAAAACAAATAAAATCAATTCATAATATTATTTTGTTCTAATAGGGTTGATCGGTTGCTTGTTTCTTTTTTATTGTCAGGAAGTTGTCAATATACACTTGGTTTTCCCGCCTTCTTTTGCCTTGTGGCCAAAGATTTTCTGCAGAGGCATCAAAGTAACCTTCAAGATTGGCAATGGCAATGAGTACAAGGTTAGTATAACTTAATGCTAATTGGGTATGATTTGATTTGTTCAAGACCAATTTAGATTCATTTTTTGCTCACACTACTTTTATTTACATTTATGTTTTGTTAATATCCATTTTCATTTACATTCATATTCTTCTATACATATTGTGTTTACAATAATGTTTTCCTTAGATCAATTCATAAGATTATTCTGTTCTAATAGGGTTGACTTGTTGCTTGTTTCTTTTTGATTGTTAAGAAGTCATCAATATACACTTGGTTTTCCCACCTTCTCTTGCCTCATGGCCAGAGAGTTTTTGCAGAAGGCATCAAAGTAACCTTCAAGATTGGCAATGGCAATGAATACAAGGTCAGTACAACTTAATGCTAATTCGCTATGATTTGATTTGTTCAAGACCAATTTAGATTCATTTTCTTCTCACACTACTTTTATTTACATTTATGTTTTGCTAATATCCATTTTCCTTTACATTCACATTCTTCTATACATATTGTGTTTACAATAATGTTTTCCTTAGAGCAATTCATAAGATTATTCTGTTCTAATAGGGTTGACTGGTTGCTTGTTTCTTTTTGATTGTCAGGAAGTCGTCAATATACACTTGGTTTTCCCGCCTTCTCTTGCCTCGTGGCTAGAGAGTTTTTGTAGAAAGTATCAAAGTAACCTTCAAAATTGGCAATGGCAATGAGTACAAGGTCAGTATAACTTAATGCTAATTGGGTATGATTTTATTTGTTCAAGACCAATTTAGATTCATTTTCTGCTCACACTACTTTTATTTACATTTATGTTTTGCTAATATCTATTTTCCTTTACATTCATATTCTTTTATACATATTGTGTTTACAATAATGCTTTCCTTAAATCAATTCATAAGACTATTCTGTTCTAAGAGGGTTGACTAGTTGCTTGTTTCTTTTTGATTGTCAAGAAGTCGTCAATATACACTTGGTTTTCCCGCCTTCTCTTGCCTCATGGCTAGAGAGTTTCTGCAGAAGGCATCAAAATAACCTTCAAGATTGGCAATGGCAATGAGTACAAGGTCAGTATAACTTAATGCTAATTGGGTATGATTTTATTTGTTCAAGACCAATTTAGATTCATTTTCTGCTCACACTACTTTTATTTACATTTATGTTTTGCTAATATCCATTTTCCTTTACATTCACATTCTTTTATACATATTGTGTTTACAATAATGTTTTCCTTATATCAATTCATAAGATTATTTTTTTCTAATAGGGTTGACTGGTTGTTTGTTTCTTTTCGATTGTCAGGAAGTCGTCAATATACACTTGGTTTTCCCGCCTTTTCTTGCCTCGTGGCCAGAGATTTTCTGTAGAAGGCATCAAAGTAACCTTCAAGATTGACAATTGCAATGAGTACAAGGCCACTATAACTTGATGCTAATTGGGTATGATTTTATTTGTTTAAGACCAATTTAGATTCATTTTTTGCTCACACTACTTTATTTACATTTATGTTTTGCTAATATCCATTCTCATTTACATTCATATTCTTCTATACATATTGTTTTTACAATAATATTTTCCTTAGATCAATTCATAAGATTATTCTGTTCTAATAGGGTTGACTGGTTGCTTGTTTCTTTTTGATTGTTAGGAAGTCGTCAATATACACTTGGTTTTCCCGCCTTCTCTTACCTCGTGGCCAGAGAGTTTCTACAGAAGGCATCAAAGTAACGTTCAAGATTGGCAATGGCAATGAGTACAAGGTCAGTATAACTTAATGCTAATCGGGTATGATTTTATTTGTTCAAGACCAATTTAGATTCATTTTCTTCTCACACTACTTTTATTTACATTTATGTTTTGCTAATATCCATTTTCCTTTACATTCATATTCTTCTATACATATTGTGTTTACAAAAATGTTTTCCTTAGATCAATTCATAAGATTTTTTTGTTCTAATAGGGTTGACTGGTTGTTTTTTCTCACCAAATTGCTCATTTTTCCACAAAATTAGATTCTAGTGTGTAGTTTAATATTCACTAGTTTGATTTCTTCTTTTTTAGTAAAATTAGAATCTAGTTCGTAGGTTGTGCTTGTTGTCCATGACAGTCCCCTTGATCTCATGACTCATCATAGGTTTTATATTTTGCTCCAATTATTGATCAACATCAAATGTGGCCATCATAATATCATCCGTAGCCTCCATATTCTACAATTATTCATTGCTCATTTCTCATACATAGTAACCAAATAATGCAAACCTAGAGCTTGGACTGCAAATGTATGCATAAAATGATAAATACTTGCCTCTGTAAGCCTAATTAAACACAACTAACATGTTTGATATTTTAAAGAGTCATATGACTGTCATTTTTTTACCTTGTAAACACTTACTCAATGCATACAATAATTTATTGAAATGTAAAGTTGAATGGCCTCTTAACTCTTGACACTAATGTCATTGCATTTGTCAAAACATGGTTAATCATATTGTGATCTAAATTTTCATAATGAAGTCTTCCAATCTATCCTTTATATATGAGCATTGATGACACTCCATCTTGTCTTTTACTACCCCTTTTAAATGTTCATGGTCTTGGCACATCAACTTTATCTGTTTGATTGACTTGTCCTTATGTCCTGTCATTATCCCTACGGATGCACTTTGGAGCCTCCTACTACTTTTAAATATCGCCCAAAGTCACCCCGATAAGTATTTTGATCCATTTTTATCTTCATCAACAAGAGATCATGTATCGCTAGGATATTCTGCAGTTTCCTCGACGTGGTGAGTCTCCTCGGTGACTATTCTTTCAATCTCAAGTATATCGCCAAGATTCCTGCCGATGTAATCTTATCGACGTCACATAGCGGGTCAAGTAGACATTCATAACTTACTCTAATGGTATATGTCTTGTCGATATGCTTCCCTCGTGCTTCATCGATGAGACAAGATGAGTATCTCACCGATGAAACTTCATCGCTGAGACCACATGCTAGTCCTCCCGATATATCTTCTCAGGCAATTCTGATCATTGTAATATTCTTGATCTTTCACCGATATGCCTACATTTGAACGAATAGTTTTTTTTTTTAAATTGCATTGTTCTATCGAATTTTTGACGAACCTCATAAAGTGTGATGAATTTGCAGTACATTCGACGAACTTTCATCGTAATGACTTGCCTATTTCGTCGCAAGTTCGATGAACTGTTGTCATTATTTTGATTTGAAGTATGTCGCCAAGACTCCTGCCGATGTAATCTTATCGACGTGACATAGCGGGTCGGGTAGACATTTAGAACTTACTTCGATGGTATATGTATCGCCGATATGCTTCCCTATTGCTTCATCAATGAGACAAGATGAGTATCTCATTGCTGAGACCACATGCCAGTCCTCCCGATATATCTTCTCAGGCAATTCTGATCGTTGTAACAGTCTTGATCTTTCACCGATATGCCTATATTTGAACGAATAGTTTTTTTTTTTTAAATTGCATTGTTCCGTCGAAGTTTTGACGAACCTCCAAAAGCGTCTGATGAATTTGCAATACATCCGACGAACTTTCGTCGTAATGACTTGCCTATTTCATCGTGAGTTCGACGAATTGTTGTCATTATTTCGATCTGAAGTATGTCACCAAGACTCATGTCGATGTAATCTTATCGACGTGACATAGCGGGTCGGGTAGACATTCAAAACTTACTCTGATGGTATATATCTTCATCATTGAAACCACAGGCCAGTCCTCCCGATATATCTTCTCAGGCAATTTTGATTGCAGTAACAGTCTTGATCTCTCACCAATATTTGTAATACGTCAAAACTTTCGTCGTAATGGCGACGAAATTCTATTGTTAATCTGATGCTTTGGCAAAGGTATGTTGCTTGTGTTTTGGCTACTGTTCGTCACTAGATCGATGAAATGGCCGCCGCGGTTCTAATGAACTTATGTCGTTGATCCGACGCTTTGGAAAAGGTATGCCGCTTGTGTTCTGGCTACTGTTCATCACTAGATCGACAAAGTTTTTGTCGCTGGTCCGACGAACGTGCGTTATGAGTTCAACGTTTTAAATGTCGTCTAAATATCAACGAAAATTGAGCGACGGTAATGATTTTTGCAATTTGTCGGTATACCGACAAAAGATCGTCGAAATTCCAACAAATTGCTGTCAAAAATTAGAGTCAAATTCAGTAGTGATCAATCTCAACAATGACATCGTCAATGAAGACAACAGACAAATCCATCACCTGACAACAAAGATCAAACTGGGATCATTCTTGAAGGTTTGCAACATGAAAATCCTGAGTTCAAAAGCCAAAAGTGGTCCTGCTGAAGAAAGGTGCCCATGCTTTTGAAGGACTTAAACTAACTTTCAATATCTATGAAATTAGTCATCCTTTCCAGGACTAAGTTGGTTATTCGTCCCACATTTCAATGAGATCATTAGACTCATCAGTCAACACTGATCTCATATTAGAGCACAAAGGGTCAAAATGATAAAATTAGAGAACAATCAAGAAATTGACTAAGTCTAAGGAAAAAAGCGCCCCTACTCAAAAAAGGCGCCCTTGATTTGAAGACATCAGATTCAATCTTTGAGCATTGTAGCTCCCAGGCACACTTGATCAGGTTTTTTGTATCTCAGTAGTGACTCTATCAACAACAATTTAAGATCAATGAAGCAACCTAAAATGAAGATCCAACAGAGGCAATTCAACATTAAAAAGTGTTCAAAACTCAAAAAGGACACCTAAAAGGTCAAAGAAATATTTGTTGACTTGACTTTGAGATTTTGAAGGCTTCTCATGTCTAAACATCCGACAATCAGTGGAAATCAGGGTTGGGAACTCCAAATCATACCACTCTACTCCTCAATCATGAGTTGGCGCCCATACTTGATCCATTCAAGCATCAATCATTATATAACCAAGCATAGGCATCCCAATTCATTATTTTATTTTGTACGTTGAAGGCTAAAACAACAATTTTCTCTCCAAGACATCTTTTCAAGATCTGACAGAGGGTTTTGACTGTTCTTCGTATGTTTTTGAAGATCAGTTGCATAGAAAGATAAATTGTCAAAGGTTGCATCCAGAGGAATATTTTTATAGAAGGCCAACAAATAAATTCCAATCTTCCTCTTGTCTTCTTCCTCTCTTCTGTCTTAAACTTCTTGCATGCCACAAAAATAACAGGCTACCATAGATCTGACCAACTAGGTATGATCAACAGAGTTCTTCAACAAAACCCATCTCTTGAAATTTTCTAGAAACAACAATCTTTCTAACCCTATTTTTAGGGATTTTTTTGAAAAAGTTACAGATTCAAAAATCCAACGTATAGGGTTTATTTAGCATTGAAGCATGAACAAAACCCATGTGTCAGATTTTTTCGAAAAAATACTTCTCAACAAGTGTTATTTTTAAGGGTTTTTAGAAGTTGTTTGAATAGGGTCGTGTGCACAGTTGATCTTTAAGTTTTTCAGGATGTAGTTCTCCCAAGTACAATACAAGGCCAAAACGGTCTTATACCGTGATTTCCTGAAAAAAAATAGACGCAAACTTGCATGAAAAGAACCCAGAGGTCAATTTAGAAGATTTGGAGGGCATGCACTAGATCACGCTAAAAAACATCGAGCAATTCAGATTGCTTGAGGCTGCATCAATCCCCATCACATTACAAAATGTGGAGTTTTTAATTGCTTGCACTAAGAATTACAACCCTACCACACGAGAAATCTGATCAGTGAATGGGAGGGTGATTTGCAACCTTAAACCAAAGGATGTCGAAAGGTGGTTTGCTATTCCACCATGTCTGAACAATGTGGTCATATCTATGAAAGAATGTGAATGAGCATTCAAAGTGGCAAAGGATAAGTGTCAACAGAGAATGGCAGAAAAGTGGCTAAAAGTGAAAAAGACCAACTTACCCAAGAATGTTCGGCGAGGAGAATTTTGAGACGAGTATGCAGTGATGATTACTCTACTCAATCAGATCACTGGACATGAGGGGAACCAATTTCAATCATGGATGTACTACATCATCGCTAATATTGTCAGCAACATAGAGAATTACGAATGGGCCACCCTCATCAGTGATACACTCCACCAACAAATGATTGGGTTCTTAGAGGCTCACAGTTTCCACATGTGCTCCTATCTAGTATACATGATTGCCTTCCAAGGCCATTTTAGAGTATTAAACACTGTGGGAACCTTAGGTGTGTAGAAGGTCCATGAACATTTTTCGCAACTTGAGTTAACTCAAGAAGAATGACATTTCAAACGAATAAATGATTTGTTCATTATGCACACTATGAGGGACCTCGACCATGAAAAGCATGTACACATATCACTAGTAGCCAAGGAGGCAATGGTGGATTGGGCGGATTGGTTCATCCAATTCCCCACCTTCACCTATATATGTGTATATGGATACAATGGTCATCCTTCCATGACGCCCTGCTACCCTTCATATAGGGTAGTCTTCATGGAGTTCTTGCGATAGTTGGTTGAAGTTCACTCTCACCTACTCAAAAAGAAGACAACTGCAAGCTTTCCTATCCAAATGGGACTCTATAGGTGTAAGATAGTGGCTGACACCAAAATCATGTAGCAAGAGATGGTGATACTCAATCTCAAATATCTCATTGAGAGGCCTTTATGCAACACACCTTGAGAAACACTCATCACACAAGTCTTCCATGGAATACTATTGGGTCAACTGTGATGATGAATTTGATGTACGAAGATGAAACTACAACCAGTTTAGGCTCCCATAGATTGCTGAGTTCATGTCAGAATACGTGGAGGGCCTATCTGATGATGACGGGGAGGTTATTCTCCCCACATTCTTCGTGGATCAAGTAGACTCACAACCACTTGGAAAAGTGGATTGGTACGCCAAGGAGAATACATCTATAGAGGAAAGAACAAGTAGGGTTGTTAGAAACAATCAACTCTACTTGGACAACAAGAGGACGAGGAAGGTATTAATTCCCTACACAGATCCACCACCGATTCAATCTTCACTACCTTCCACATCAAGGAATAATCCTAGATGAAAGCAATGGAGTAACCTTCCCAAAGGGATGTGAATGCCACGACACACATGAGAAAGAACACAAATTGATGATACAAATCAACAAGTATATGTGGAGACAACCACAAACATGTATGAGATAGTCATGGAAACCACTATAGTTGCGCCAGTGATTGAGACAATCATAGCCGAAACAAAGCCCATAGCTGAAGCAGTTGCAACAGATACAATACCTATGGTAGAGACAAAATCTGCTACTTCACCACCATCGCAGCTATCACAAGTATTGAATTGGACTCTCCACCACAAGACATCAATGCAGCACAATCGCATTCATCAGGTATTCAAAGGCCTAACATTACTCCTTCCAATGAGGCTAGTTAGAATTCAATCTAGCTTGAGGGTCTCCTAGGAAGGAAGAGAGAAAGGTCATCCTACCAACTTGACTTCATAGAGTTTGATCATGTTTCTGAAGACGTGCCAGAAAATAAATTGAAGAAGCAAGTTCATGTAGGAAGGAATGCAAATAATAAATTTCTCATAGAGATAGATGTCCCACCTGAGGACAACAATATACACGAGGTAGAGGTTGAGGAATTCACATTATCGAAGGTCAACCTCAGTAAGACCACTCATCAGGTGGAGGCAGATCTTCTTGTAATTGCCTCGGTGAGTGTTCAAGAAAGAATGGCTAAGGACGACTAAGACAAAGTAGCCTTAAAGGATGAAAACCAACAGTTAAGGATGTACATATCTAGCTTGATACATGGTACTCCAAACTTCTCTACTTTGCCACGAGAGTTGCTAGACATCCTCGTGGATAAAAACCATCACCAACTTATTACATATGGCAAACACTTGAGAAATCAAGTGGAGGAATTTGTTGTCAAAGGACGGTGTGTACTGGTAGTAATATACCAGTTGAGGGACCAAGCACATGGACTGTGCATAGAGATTCAACAATAAAAACTAAATACAACAGATAAGAGGCCTGAGGATGAAATCACAGTCACAAATTTACAATTGGTGTACCAATCAGTTACCACTGCAGAGAACAAGCATCATCTCTTTGCTTGGAAATAACAGCTGGCATACAAGGTGAAAGCCTACGATGCCAATTCTGTGGAACTGGTCGAGTACTGACATATTGTGGTAGATATTATCAAATTCACAAGAATGTTGGTAATATCCATCCCTTGCCTTTATTAGCACAAAGTTGGTGCGTACATTGAGCTAGGTGCAGTACAAAAACAATTCCAGGATGTCATTCGTAACACATTTTTTAATGACCCTGATGGTTGCAAGTTGAGTAAGGTTGCAACCATGTCCACCAAGCTGGATGACGCAACTTCCAAGTGCATAGAATATCAGTAGCAGCTTGTGAATGGTGGAGAGATGCTTAAATGTTGCGTCATCATCCTACAAAGCATTAATTGTCCAAAAGCTGAAGAAGTCAATGAATGGATAGAAAGGTTGTTGACCAATGGATCAGAGGTGTAAATCACCCTACAAGGACGTCCTACCCTCCAAAATAGCATTAATGGTGACAAGAGTTAACTTGATGCCTCATTCTAAGTTAACTCCATGTCACACTGATCATGCATGTCAGATCCCACCAATTTTGGATGTCTATTTCTAGATCTCCACTAATTGTGGATCTCTATTTTGGAGGCACATTTTGTAATTTAAGTTCACGTGTAGTTTAGTTTCAGTCAGTTGAAGTAGATTTTCAGTTGACTCTTTGTTTAGTTTCTGTTAACTGAAGTAGATTTCCAGTTAACTACTTTCTCACCTACTTTTAGACATAGGAATAGATCTTGTTGATTGACAAGAATTGATTGTTAACTCAAGAATATTTTAGGGTTTCCTACTCCTTTGAGTTTCTATAAATAAGAGCCTTGGGCTCATTATTTGTTAACTTTTATTTACTATGCAAAATTTTTACGCCATTTTTACCAACAAGTTTGAAAGTGCATATTTGTTTACTCTTGGATGAGAGTTAAATTGGTTGATCACAATTGTGTATAATTTTGTACCTTTGTTGTCTCAATTCTTTGTAATTCGTTGAGAAAGCTTGAAGAAGGAAATCAAAAGGCACATGCAATTTGATTTAAAGATTTGAGTCCTTCCAAATGTTTTGTTCTTATAGCTTATTGTTTCAATCTCCTCCTTGGATAGGGGTTCATCGTCCTTGGATATTTTGATAATGATAGTTATTGTTTGATGTTGTTTAATGAGTTGTCTTTCAACCTACACTTTGGATAGGTGTTGTCACCTCCTTGGGAATCATGTTAGCCAAATCATCGTACTTTGTTGTTTCTAGTGAGTTTTTTCCTAACCTATACCTCAGACAGCGGTTCCTCCTTGGTAAGTCTTAGATCCAACTTACCGTAAAGAGTGTTTTCTTGCATAATACCTTATCCCAACATAGATCTGAGAGTTTGGAGCCTCAGACATATTCTGAAGAGATGGTGGATTCAAGTGATCCAACCAATCCATTCCACTCCTATGCCCTCATGCTCTGTTTATCTTGAGGAGATAGGATAGATTAAAAGCTAGTTTAGTTGTAGTTGAGATCTGCAGAAACTAGAGAAAACCTCAGCTACAATGCACTGTGTTTATGCAACCTTGTGTCATATCATTGAGTAAAAAATATAAGAACCTTAGTTTACTATACTTTTTACACAATACAAATCAGCAAAGAGGGATCGTCCTCTCTGTAATTCAAAGAGTAGTACTAAAACACTTGCAATAGTTGTACGTTTCCAATAAGCATTCCAAAGGTGCTAATTGAAACACAAACAATATATATATATATATATATATATATATATATATATATATATATACACAACAACAATACACATCAGTGTTAAACCCAAAAAATGATGCATCACACAGACAGTTGTTCAATTATAGAATAGAGGAGATTAACAGAGAAAAACGGAGGGCGCATGGCAAAACAAAACACACACGAAAGCCTCCCAACAACTATCCATTATTTACATTACTACTAATACATATACGCATTTTAGCTTCCACACAGTTCTATCATAAATGATAGGCCATGGAAGTTGACTAACTCATTCCAGATTTTTCATATGATAAATGATGAAGAGTTCTAGATAGTGGGTGATGAGAAGGAGTAAATGTTGTGACACAAATGAATATTTTAATCAAGCGACAATGACATTTTGGTTGGTAAAAGAAGCCTCTTCATTTAGCTTCACACGTCATATACTTAACACCTAATTGACAGGCTTTTAGTGTATATAGGCCCTTCCAAACAGTTGGAATTGATGTCACATGCAATAATATTATAAAAGAAGTTATTTCAAACTATTTGTGCTCTTGATGCTTCTTAGTTCTATTGCAAGAGTTATGGAAATTATCTTTCAGTTGCTTACCTTCATTCATTATGCTATCTATGGAAAACTTCATATAATCCAAAACATCAATGCAAACAAATCTCTCCTCAACTTTTCCCATAATTTTTTTTCATGTCATTGTCCTAAAAACACATCCTTTGTCAATTCTTGGTGTTTTATTAGCAATCATTTGGAGTGCCATTTTATTATTATTATTATCAACCAATAATATTTGCATCTTTTTTGAATCCAAGATCACAACAGTGTACCATCCCAATGATTGAAAATGCATATGCTAATGATACTATTCCCAATTTGACCTCAATCAAAACGATAATGCCAATCATCACCCTAGAGGCATTCTATTTTGTCATCATGTATTTCTTAGAAAAAAATTTGAACTGACATTTGATGCCTTGTAATTGATTTGGTCATGGCAACTGACATAAAAAAATTAAATTAATTGAATTCCCTAAATACTTAAACAATACAATTTTACTCATGAATCTTGTGAAATCTCCTTTGCCGGTTTCTTGTAATTTGTAAATGCTTGATTTAAATAAATTGTTCAATAGATGTTAGTATCCAGATAAGCCACCCTAATATAACTTTGTGCTTACACTAAGGCAACTTTCCATATAAACTACTTCATATTTTGTTTGATACTTGTGCAACAAACTTGCACATTTCAATGAGTAAGTCAAATGTGATAACACTGATTGCAACATAAATTTAATAAAATAAATGATTCCTGCTAATCTCTACACATTTTCACTTTAAGGTATGCTAAATGGCTTACTAGTGCCCAGTTTGGTGCCTGCAATCAAGTAACATTGCTCCTAAATACTTTTAATAGAAAATATTTCTAATACTCTTCCCATTTTCCAAGCCTATGTAAAAGCAATGCTTCTCCAAGTTCATAGGCAGTGCAGGTAATAGGAGATATAGTTTCTAGAAAGGAAAAAAAAATGAATCTTGGGGATGGCTGGTCACAACTATTAAAATAATTTGAACAAACTAAAAGCAGCTGAACTTTTAAAAAGTAAATATATTGTGCTGAATTTGTAATGACAACCTACCTTTTTAATTTTTAGGACTTCAACATTTTTTCCTTAAAAAGATTTTTTTAAAAAAATTTAAGCACCAAATGAAGCAGTTGTACAATCCTTAAAAAGGGGGCATAACCCAAGCACCAAATGGAGCAGGTGGTTGTCCAATCATTAAAAAAGGGGACATAACCCAAGTCTCAAAATCATCGAAGATATCACCCGGACCCTCAAGAACACATCCCATGGAACATTCTAAAAGTATAATTTGAAATCAAAACTTGCCTCTAGGAATTCCATTTTTTTATGGTCCTTGACCCATACCAGCATAATTCAAGGTCCTACTTAGTTTTTCCTTTTCCGTGTATTTAGAATATATTTCTCCATGCTATTTTTTTCCTCCCTTGTAGTACTCTATGGCAACACAGGCTTAATAAACAAATGTACCCTGGTAATTTCTACCACATTTTCATGCTTCAGCGAAGTATTGCTTCAAAGGCTTCCAATGCCTATAATCACTAGCATTAATCCAATATACTTCACAACAGAGTAACTATAAGTTTTAAGTCTTCCTCATCATTGCACCTATGCAAAGTACTACTGAAAATAGTATGTATGCTTTTGGAAAAAATAGTTTGTTGCATTATTCAATAAATAATATCATTCAACTTTGTAACAACCACCCTTCGGTTGCTACTATTTTTGTTTTTAAATCAATTCATGAAAAATACCAAACTTAATTGGTTGAGCATCTTCCGTCTAGCTTAGAAGTGTTGACTTCATAACTTCTCCATTAACCATGGTAGCATCAATTGGACATTGCCACTTATATTCTTACACACGGGAGTTATAAGCTCCCAAACCTAGGCCTCAAAGGTTCATGATGACGTTTCCTAGGTATCCCCTCATGAGAAATCAAAGGCTTCATAGTTCACCAAACAATGTTAGAAGAAGTTCATTCTCTCCTCTTGTATGAGATATCTGATCTCACCTTTACCATGACTATTGAATAAGCGTAAGCTATCGACTTAATCAATTATAATATAATTATAGTAATTTTCCATCAAGTGTTGGTTTCATACCAAACATTACCAATTCTCAATGTACAAACATACACAAATACATAGGAGTCATATCATACCATAATCCCAAAGATCATACACAACGATTGTCTTGAGCATACATCACATATACAAAAGGTGACTAGCTCATACACATCACAAGTACAACTATGATTGGATCATATGCACATCACAAGTACAATAGTGACTAGCTCATATGTTATCACAATTACAATAGTGATTGGATTATACACTCATCACATATGCCATAATGACTAACTCCAACATACATCACATATATCCAATGTGAACAATCCACACAATAAATCTCATGTTTACATAAAGAACAACTGGTAAAGTGAAAATGGATGCAACCTATTGTATGCATCATCCCACTACCTAATTCACCATCATATAAGCCTGTTAGTAGATCTCACTTGGAAAAGTAATGTTGGCACATCCCATACTACACTATGGGTCTCATCCTTTCTCCAATCCATCATCGTCTATGATGACAATCAAGCAACGTGTTCTACTTGATGTCATCACTGGCAAGGGCATTAGTAATAAGGTAAACAAAATCCAAAACCATTTACACAATGAGTGTCTAACATTTACACAACGAATGACTAACACATCCACAATGGTTGATTAACACCTATACATAGTGCATCCTAGATAGAAAAGGAATATCGGTGCATTGTGCACTACACAGTGGGTCCCATCCTTTTCCCCAATCTTCTACACCATCAGAAAAATGGGAAGAGGATGTGGTGTATCTCATACTACATCGAGGATTCGTTCTCAACCCAACAAGGACAAGTGTACCATCTCACAATTGGGAAGGGGGATTTGGTGCATCCCATACTACACGAGGGGTCCATCCTCCATCCCAAAGCTTTCCACAAGTAGTGAAACTATCTATCTCGGTGGATTCAAACTTCAATCAACTATAGGCCATTGGTGACAAGTTTGTCCACCCAAGTAGAAGTAGCTTCAAACATATACCACCTTGTGACCTTAGTGATATTATTAGCTATCTTCTTCACAATCCTAGGTAACACTTGGCATTAGTCACCCCCATGCCGTAGGTGACTGCAAATGAAACCTCTTGATACAATAGTTATCTCCAATTACCATTACCCACATGGTAGGGTAACTACTCATGCAAGCATTATCGTATCGAATATCAAATAACCCCTAGCAATCTACCTTCGTGAACCAAGTGATTTCCAACTAATCCAAAAGATACAACAATAGCTCTAGGCATTCACCATTAGAACGGTCCAATGACAACCTACTAATTGTTATTGTATCATAACTATGATAGCCCCTAGCAATCCACCTTCGTGAACCAAATGAATGCCAACTAATCCCTAGCAGTAGCCCCAAACATTGATCATTGGCATAGTCCAATGACTGCTTGTCATTGCACAAATACCCCTAAGGTTCACACTTGTGCAGGTCATACATAACAAGATTCACAATACTAGTCAAGTGACCTATAAAAGTAAACCTCAATCAATAGATCTAGGAGCCTATACATAGAGATCTCTAGGTATGGAGTTGAACTTCACAAACACATAAGAGTTACAAAGAACCAACACAAGATGGACTTTACCCAACATGTACATAAATATCAACTATAAAGTAGTCAAATCCCTTCATTTAACTTACTATATTAAAAAGCATATCGCGTATTAAATACAATTTATTAGATTTCCTTAACTCATTCATACCCATCTGGTACCCATTTCAACCTCAAACTAAAGCTTACAAAGAAGGGAAGGTCAAACAAGATAGGAACAACCCCATACCGTAGAGTTATCTCCCTAGACCCTCCCCCTAAGGACTTGAGGTCACAGAAGCATCCTTCACGCAAGGACTACCTACATACCTACTTCCAAATGGGATCAAAGTCACACATAGTTCTCCTTACAAGTCTCTCTCAAGGAACATACACTTAGGATCCCGTACTTGATATTTCATAACACTCAAATACCATTACTCAAGGTGGTTATCTAGACCTTAGTCAACTAATATTAATTTTTCCTTCCAAATGCACCAAGGTTCATCTTATTGACATAGGGGTTGGGTTTATTACTCAACATGAAAATACCTTGGTTCACACAAACCTATTAGGTTAAACAGAGAGTTAGACTAGTTCCTTACACCCTAATCATAATTCCACAAGGCATAAAATGTTGATATTATTGATGTCAACATAAATGATTGTTATCTTATCATACTATGATGACATTAATAAGTCTTGAGTTTTTGTTAAAAATATATAATAAACTCCATGAACCTTATTACCCTCTTGTGATATCAAAGACTTCCAATTCGAGGTCAAGTATAACATACCTTTGTCTAATTTTTAGCACACCCTAGTAATCAAGGATATAGTAGTCTTAAGGACATATGCCCAATTTACCATGCTTAGTTGACCAACATTACTATGCCTAATATTTTCTTAACTTGAAAAGTTTACTAGTCACATATATCTCAACATAGGAGCACACAACCATTTAGAGTTTCCCTCAATGGAAGAAATACTACATTTATTAATGTCAACACATATGATAGTTATTGTATCATCTTATATTGAGGCCAATAAGATAGAAGATTGCCTATGTATTTAGCTTGACTTACATTAATACCCACTTCATACACAATTTTAGCATATAGAACTCAAGTTTCATTGTTACTCGATAGGATTCTTTTCATTGATTCTCAACTAATAATAGTGCTTAATGATATGAAAGGAAAACCAACCCTATTCCCAATTTAGCAAACCTATAGGAAAGCTTCTGTTCAGAATTCACATAATAGATTCAATATTGAAGTTCTTATACTCAAGGGGTTAATAGTTAAATTGTAATCATATAAAACCTTTAACCCAATACCCAAATACCATTCTAGAATTATGTAACATGTCTTATTATTACATTAAGCAAGGAGGATAAGATGACATTAAAGGAACTTGTTATGCTTGTTGCCACTACAATACAATATTCCAAACAGTCCATAATTGCATGCATCTTGATATCTTATCAACATAACACTACATCTAATATTTCCAATATTAAAAGTATCTAAAACCTCATAGTTTTGCTGAATTAAAAGCCACATTGATATCAAGCCTAGGAACTCGTCACAATATGACATTGTAATTTCCTGATAGAGGTTAGGGTCTAAGAGATTTTTCTTAGCCATGGACTAATAACATAATAATTACACAAACATCTTATACCACTACTGACTATAATCTTTTAAGTTGATTACGACACAATATACTAAGTACCTCATATTACAAAAAATGGTCATCAACAAGGAATTTTATTAAAGTAATGCCATGAAAGAGTATGGTTGTGGATGCATATTTGATAGGGCCAAAATCCCTATTTGAATTATTTTATTTACAATATGTAAGTATTTAGACTTTAAATAGAACATATAAGAGATTACTTTTGTAAGGATTAAAATCCTACTTCTTGGGCTCCCTTCAACATAGATGGAATCAAGTAGTATTAGTTTATATGAACTAATTTATACTCATTAGTTCATAGATTGTGTGCTTCTATGTGAAGGTTTAAAGTCTTCCCGACGTCCTTTTTTTTAATGTGACCTTCCATTTCCACCCAAGTAAAGGGTCACCATGCCATATTAATGGCACAAACACCCCTTCCCCTCTCTTGCACTAGCCTCATTCATTGCAAGTTGTCTCCTTAGGGTGCAGGCATGGAGTATTAGTCAAAATTTCTAGAGTTTTTTTTTTTCTTCACCTATCAATTGCGTTGTCTTGGAAGTTTCTTAATCCTTTATTCTTCACCTATCAATTGCGTTGTCTTGGAAGTTTCTTAATCCTTTAATGGGTAATGGACACCCATGCTGTCCTCCGTTGCCAGTCTCACCCAAATTAATGGGTGCTCATACCTTCACATGGTGGCCGTATTTGCATCATGTTTCTTGTCCCTCTCGATCGCTTATTTTTCCACACCTAGGCTATCCAACATGGACATCGCTTATGGGGATGAGACAAAATTCCTACTTAAGCTTTCCTCAATAGTTAGGATAAGATGCTCTATGTAATTGTTACATTCCCTTGTTCTAGTCTATGGCAAAGTTGAATTTATAAAGCAAATGATATAGCTAGAGTTCTATAGTTAATATCTGTAAAAAATTGTGTGCACAAAACAAGTAATCATGATACCCCAAATATAAATTAGTTATATCATTTCAGTTAAGATCTATAGAATTAAATTCAATTTATAATCATGACCAAGGAAAGGCGCTTAAGCCACATTTGAACTATATCCTTCAACATATAAAAGTAAAATTTTCCTTGCAAATCATACATTCATGAAGATCTCATTGTCTAAAACATAGCTTTACAATTTATTATTGAAGTTGATCCCTAAACATACAATACCAGCAACAGACAAAACATCAATGGGTCTGCTTGTTTAACTTCTCTCAAATCTAAGAAAAAGCTTCGGTTATAATAATTGAACAAGTACCATGTACTAGAATAATACATAAGTAGTGAACCGTGAGCTTTGAGCTGAAAAATAATAATTAAATGATGGCCCTTGGAATGAAGAAGCAATTACAACATCAGCAGCCACTCATTCCAGTAATCGTTTATGTTTAAACCATGCAATTGCTACAGTGTAAAGGAATATACAAGCTGTTGTACAACCACAAACAAACCACAAAAATTGTGGAAAGACGCCGAAATTAAATAAGTCAATCCTGATGTTCATGCCTAATATTCCTGCTAGAACAACAAAAAAGTTGATAATAAGATTCGCTGTTGTCAACATGACACCCATTTGAAGAAGGTGATTTTGTTTGTCATCCTGCATAATATTGATGTAATCCTCCGTATCATCAACATACTCTCTCAGCTTCAAATATCAAATTTAAGCAACAAAGCATGCAAAACACCAGGTAATTAGTTATTTTGAAATTCATGCATGTAAAAGACAATCTGAAGAAATGAAAAAAATTAGAAAATGAGGAAATTCACAATGAAAGTTTTTCCCTAAGACACGAACCTAGGTGCAGAATCTGGTCAAATATGTTAAAGATAAATCCAACTCTTATCAAAATTACTTCGACTGAGTGCCTCTATTTCAAGTACTAATAAAAATATTACAGACCACAAAACAATAAATTTATAAAGAAAAAGCATCTTAGTCTTACAAAGAAAGTATAAAATCAATCTACTCATTTCAAGAGGAAAGTGATTGATTAAAGCATACTAGCCCTACAAAGAAAAAGTTAAAAACCGACCTTTCATTTCAAGAGTAAAGTGATTAATTAAAATACATAAGGGGCTGGAAAAATATAGACCCTTAATCTGATTTTAAATATCTCTTCAGTAAGGCAGTGTATGCATCCAAAGAATGTATTAAGACCTCTGGCCAATACAGTTCTTCATGAAAAATCCATTCCAGAGTGTAATGTCCCCTTCTCAAACCTGATCTTTCCAGTGACCGTTGGCCTTTTTCTGGAAACCCGAAGGCTAGTCGGAAGGTAAAATTAGGGTTTCCTATTTTTAAGGATGTCTTTGCTCGGAGCGGGTGGATTCAATGGCGGATTCTTTCTGGGTTTTCAGAGAGCTTCGCAGTGGTATGTTCATTTTGGCTTTCTGAGCATTTTCTGGAATTTACTATTTTTAGTAAATTCTATTTTTGGCAGTTTTTCAGTTGGGTTCAGCATGGTTGACTTCCTACTTCAGTTTGGTCAGTTGACTTGCTCATTAATGGCTTCAGGGCACATTTGGAGAGATGAGTTGAGTCATTTAATTAAAAAGTCACGTTTTAATATTATATTTTAACGTTGACCCCTTGGCCTAGTCTATTGACTTCATGTTGTTTTGAAAAGTGGTCTTTTGAGGGTGGCGCCTTCATTAAAGATTATTTTATTATTTACCAAAGTCAAAGCAAGCTTAAAGTGGGCGCATTTATCAAAGTATGGAATTTATTTAAAATGTCAATATTGAGCTCTGAAGGAAAAGGACGCCATCTTTGAGAAAGGATTAGGGTTTTGACCTTGAAGTGGATTTTAGGGTTTCGAGAAGTCAACAAGAAATTATAAAAGGAAGATCTTGAACCTCATTTCACATCTTTTGTCTACAGTATTGTTATGTTGCCGGTTTGGCTCTGGGTTTGCTTCGAGGAATGAAGGCCTCCTAGCTCGGGCATCGCTTCTTGCTTGCAATACAGCAACCAGTGGTGATTTAGTCTAGTTTGTGAGTTTGCTTTGAGATTAGTGCATTGTAATCAGCTTGTAGCTTCCTTGTTTCAGTTTTGCATATTAGAGTTTTTCATGAAATTGCATTATTTGTTACAGCAGATTGTAGTTTTCTTTCATAAATCAAAAAAGACAAAAATATAGTTTCTGGGTATTGTCTTATCCTTTCTGTTGGTAGAGGCCGACCCTATTCCCAAGGTTATAGAATTTTAAGTGAAGGCTGTAATTTTTTAAAAGAAAATCGCCTCTTTCAGCTGGGCCGTACTTTTCAGTTGTCTTGGGTATTGTGCATTGAGTGATAGTTGCTTTTTAAGTCTGCTTTTGGTTGCTAGCTTGAGCGCCATCATACTAGGAATATTATGCATCAGAGTTCATGCTTTTTGAGTGAGTTATAAGTGAGATATGAGCAGATGGGTAATTTCATAGGTTGCTGGTTTTAAACTTAAAGTGCAGATTTGAGAAAATCAGAAGTATTATTTCTGTCCTTGTGAGAGTTATTGATTTGGCATCTTGAATCAAGCCAAGGGGAATCCTTAATATGTTGTAATGCTAATCTTTCCAGATTCTATGCTCTTGACAGGCGAATGATTCTCATTTTGTAAACCAACAGTAGTACTGGCAGTGATTATCAAGCTTGTCCAATTCTGATTTGTAATGCTCACTTTCATTTGAAGTTATATTGTAATAGTTACATCTCCGCCCTATGGTAGCTACTTTCCCACTCTGGGTTAGCAAGCACATTCTGGGTGTTGAGTACTTTCAGCTTTTCAATATTTCTTTCAAGCATTGTACTTCGTAACACTCCACCATATGGTCGCCCCTCACTCCATACTGGATTGGGTAGCACATACTTGGTGTCGAGTTCCCTTTCAGCATTTAGTGTAGAAGATCCTCTGACCATATGCTCGCCATCATCGGCGCCATTCTTGGTTAGAGTTCCTGCATAAGCAATTTGTTTCAGATCCTCTGACCAATGCTCACACCTTGCCCACATCGGGATCCTGGTGTACATTCTGGTTAGAGTTGCTTCAGCACGTTTTGGTTTATCTTCTCCTTAACGGGTGCATTGATTGTAATTTGAATTTGAAAAAAAAAAAAATTGGCTCGGAATATTTCACAGAGACAAAGTTGAACAATGGCCACTAATCAAGAAATGATGAACACTTAAAAGACACACTGAAGAAAGAGAAGAAAAAGTAATTGACGATGAGTATCATCTAATGAATAACAAACAATAGAAAGTCACTTGGGGAAAATCTCTAATGAATCACTCAACAGCACGTTACTGGTTGAAATTTGTGACATCATATTGGTCATATAGAGATTAAGAAGCATATAATAAGATCTGAGCACAACCTCAGCTGCGTGTACATAACCTTGCTATTAGATCGGAACCATGAAGATTGGATTGGTGCTCCTGGATCAATAACACCAAAACTAGCTCTCAAAGGTTGGCAACAGCCGAAATGGCTATCCTTAGGTAGGTACTCAATCAGAAGGTTTTCAACACATTGCATGTTCAGTGCTAATTGAAATGTGACTAACAATTTTGGTCGATGGATATTAAGAAGAATAAAGTATGATCTGAGCACAACCTCAGCTGCTTGTAGACAAACCATGCTCTTTGAGATTGGCACTCCGAGATCAGTGGTACCCAAACTGGCTCTTACAGATCGGCACCAGCATGATTCACTCTACCTAGGAAGGTGGCACTCAATCATAAGGTTTCCAGTACATCACATGTTGAATACTAACTCTAGCTGCACCAAAGAGTCTCATTCCAGTTGGCACCTTCCTAGTCAACAATGACTCAAAGAAATCATGCAATGAGATAACCACATATAATAAAGCTGAACTGGCACAAGGAAGATGAACCATTCACTATTATAAAACCAAAAAGTCTTTAAATCAATCTTGATTGTATCCAACTCTTCTTTTAGTTATATAAGTAATTGAATTCGACCTGTAGAAGGAGACATTGACCAGTTTCTTTCCAGCTAGACAAATTGGCTACGATTCTCTTCCTTAGTATCTGATCACAGGAATTGCAATGACTTCTGGTTCATTGTACCCATATGTACCATTCATGATGAATAGAAGTGCATTGTATTGCTATCTCATTGCCTCTTTGAATGTGTAATAGTCTGACTTGCTATATTTTGTAACATGTGCATTTTAACACAAAAGGTTACACAATAATTTATTGTATTTTCCTCTGCACTGATGTCTTGAGCTTAGCAGATGTGAATTATTTGTATCAGTCTTTTGACTCCACACGCAGTCCTTACCAATTCAGGGAATTGATATAAGAACATACCACTCTCATGCCATTCTCTTTCCAATTTAGGGAATCAGTATCAAAGAAAATTTTGTAAATGCCTGTCACCACTTGTTTACAACAAGAGTACAATCTGATTTTCTCTCAAGCTAATTACACAAGTACTACTGCAAGAGTAATATGGTTAACTCAAGGAAGGGCTTCTGACATATCTATGGGTGTCTATAAACTCATTAAGGATGCTCAAGAAGACCAGCCCACTTCTCTTTCTGGCCAATTCTTTGAGGTCATAATGCAAACAAGTCTCCCAACTTCAACCCCTTCATGCATACACATTGTTTTAACACCAAAGTCCTCTTAGCATACAAGTCAGTCTCAATATCCTAGTTTTCTGAGGCAAGATTGATGTTGAGGCAGTAGATGATTAGAATTAACAACTCAAGGCATACTTCTCTTCCAATCACTTCACTAACATATAGATGATCACCTTCACCATGTTGAAGATGCCCACATCAGTCATTGATGATGTACCTACAATGCATAGCTCACAAAATATTTAGCGCACACAAGACTACAATGTTGTTGACTCTTTGGAGAATTTTCTCAATGATTTTCACAAAGAATACTATTCTTTGATGCACTACGAGGATGGATACATGAAACTCCAACATCTGCGCTAAAGGAAAAATAAATCAGTGTGAGATTACAGAAACAAATTTCATGGTTTCCTTGCATTCTTGAGGATCAAGGAGACTGAAGAAAATAAGGAGTCAAGGTACACCTATGGACTTATGCCCTTTTTCCCACACAAATGAGGAATTTGTAACCTCCAACACTTTGGGGAAAGCTTATCATTGTGCCTCTAAGTTCAAAGCAAAGGCCAAAATAAAACCAAAAAAAATCTTCTTTTGGTGTCGTATACAAAAGCAAGCCTAGACCTACTGTGTTGAACCCCCTTGCACAGAAGTAGAAGCTATTGTGTCAAGGGTATCAGAAAAAAAAGCCCTACCACTTTTCTCGATCACTAGATGGAACTTTTGTAAATATGTCATCCATTTCATGTGTCTTGAGATCTCCAAATTATTGTGTATGTCGAAACTAAAGAGGTTGTGATTAAAGTAAATGACAGTTTCCTTACCCAAGAGATAGTGTAACCATTGCTTCACAACTTGCACAATTGCATACTTCTTCTTATAGATTGACTACCTTCTCATGGTGTCACTAAATATCTCCGAATCATATTCAAAAGGATGACCATGTTGAGTGAATACTAAACCAATTAAATAACAAGCTTGATGCATTGATCTTGAAACAATTGATTGATGCTAGGCATTGTATGGACATGTACAGAGAAAGTTTTGGTTTTGATTTATTCAAATGCTTGAAATTGTGCAGATGTCCACTCAAATATTGATGTAGCTCACATGATTTGATTCACTAGCTAGGATATGCAAGACAATTGCAACAAAAAACAACAAAAGAAATTTGCATGTCCAAGAAAATAAGAAAGAAAAGGCCTATATAGCCTCACTTATTGGACATGCTATATGGATAATATATATAGGATATAAGGATAGACAAATTATTGGATAAAAAGGTAAGTGAGGATTAAGCCAAAGGAAATAAGAAGGGCAGAAAAGTAGAGGATGGTTGAGTCAAGGACTACAACTAAGACAATACGGTGGAATGAAGTAAATAATAACGTGGAATAAGTAATAAAGAGAAAATCATTCAATCAAAAATCAGACCTAAATAAATGAAAGAGGTAGGACAAAGCAATACTTACCAAGGTCAATTTGTAGGCACATTAACCTTATCCTTTGCTTAAGCACTTGCAGAGGGATGGTTGTAGGTGAAGTCAAGACATAAATAAGAAGCCATAATAGACCATAATGAGAGACCCTCAAGACTTGGTATACATCAAAGGCGGATCTCTTGTTATTGAATCTCCAAAGGTCCTCATGATCCAAAAAAATATTGTAGATATTCTATTAGCAATCACCGCATACAAATATCTTCATGCCAACCCTACAAAACACCTTCAAAACATTGTTTCTCTAACTCTAATGGTTAACTTAATTGGTTGACATGTTCAACATAATTGCAACATCATACTAAAATCATAATGGAAGCAAAATGAGAAAGAAATACACAATAAGATTGAGTCACATGGTCACATTTGGATAAACCCTTATAGGGAAGAAAAATTTAAAACAATGATTTCTTACTCCTCATGCCACCATCTTCCAATCAATTACAACTATATGGAAAGCCTCTAGTGTAAATTTGAATTTTAACATCATGTAAAACTAGCTATAAATGCCTTCGACATTTCTCTGCACCATGAAAACCCTACAACTTCACTTACAACAATGAAAAAATAGAACAAGTATGAAAGCTAGAATGAAAACCAAACCCTCTACAATGTTTTTCCATGCATGCATGCTTTTCTTATGTCCTTCCCAGGTGCCAAAAGGAAAATCATACAACAAGTATGCAAATTCCAAGCTTTGTTTTCACTATGATGAATTCACCTCTTGTAGCAAGGTGGCAATTTTGAAATTGTTGGAGCAATTTTGAAATCATCACAGTAGTATGAATTTTTCACTTTTTGTAGGATGGCAATTGTGCAATTGCTAGGACAATATGAAAATCACTACCTATGGAAACTGGCAATTTCATTGCCATTGATTTTCTGCTAACTTTGACCATCTAAACCCTACTTCAAGGCTTACCTAGATGCTTTGAATCACCCCAAATATGCCTTTGAAATGAGACCAAAATTCTTGGCAACAAAACACAAATGAACTCTTGCTTCCACAATCTAAGACAACTCAATGATTGCAAATGACAAATTTGACCTCTTGGTCAAACAACTATGATCTATTTTTCAGATCTTGCCTCTCCACTAAGGAGGCTTTTGGTCCCCAAAAGCTCAGGGACTTAGCAAGTGAGGAAATTTCTTTCCCACATCTTCTTCAAGATATTGTTTGGCTTTTACTCAGTAACTGCCCCTTTAACCCCACTAACCACATCTTATGATCTCCTCTCCTTGTCTTCCTCACCTTGTCTAGGACTACATCTCCCGTTAGTTTATTTTTTGTGATTGGGAGCCAAATCATCAACAAAGGTTAACAAGAATTTCTCTTCATCCAACATCAAAGTTTAGAACAATCGGAGTTATTCAGAATTAATGACTAAATACATCTTCATGTAGGAAGCAAGTCCAACTGAAAAGAATTATCCCTCACCTGTTCCAAAATCTAAAACAAACCATACCTTATTGGTTTGAGCTTCTTGTCTATTCTTAAACATTCTCTTTGCCTAGATACACCCAAACATAATCTCCAACCTAAAATTTATGCTCCACTTTGTTGCCCATGTCATCTCTTGTACCTAGACTAAGACTCCTTCAACTTCACTTGTACTTGGAGATGAATTTTGAAAAGCTTATGAATGAACCATATAGCTTTGCAAACCTTGGAATCCACATTTTCTTGCCTTTCTCTTGACTGTCCCATCACAACATCAAAAGAACTAGGAAGCAAATAACCAAAAGATACGTAGGGTGCCAACTTCATTTTCTTTAGATTTTCTTTGGTTCTAATTTTGTGGTGGAATGTTTAAGTTTTTGAAAAAATTTATATAATGATCAAACTAAAAACGAATTCCTATCTTGTTTCATTCAATAGGTTTCTACCTTTATTACATCATCATTGAGGATGGAAGCATTACATCTACAGATTAACAGGAAGTAATCTAGCCTCTAAATAGATGAACCATACAATGAACAGTTGTTGATTGCTGTTGCCAATAAACACACTGATTCATCCTTTTTGAATTTTATGCTTCAAATATTGCTGCTACAGTCACACCCGAATTGCTGTTGTAATTGTTGTAAAGCTGAAATGACACTTGAGGTTGTTTTTACCTAGCAATGGCACCCAACATATAAATGAAAAGCCTTCACAAATGCTGCACTTGGAGAGTAGGGTTCCAAAATTCCCTCTAAACAGCCATGATTTCCCCTTTAGCCTCCTTTCACCCTACATCCTTGTTTTTGCACAATGGTCGGAAAACTTAGTGTTGTGGGCAAGATTTTTGTGGTTCCAAACCATCAAATTGGAATTGGTGTCCTTTTTCCTTCACACACCCCACTACAGATATGAATCAACCCTTCCTTGCACTCAAAGTTGGCACCAGCCAAAATTCAAGGATTTGATATAAATTACAGCTCCTCCATTCTTATTTTCCCTTCTACTTGCAGTTGGTCTATCACAAACAGTATGGACATTTGGAAAAGCATGGCAGTCCTCAAATGCTTCATTCAATATAACCCATTACATTTTCTTGAAAATAAAATAAACTACAATCTTCACTTACTGACAATTACCAAAAACTTGGTTATGACATTTCAATATTTCAATACAAATCTCTACGAACTTCAAATATTACACACTTGTGAATCTTGTGTGAATCCACCACGAATTGGCTATGAGGGTTTTTGTCCCCAAAATCAATGTTTGTCATAAGGTTTTTGTCCTAGGGTAGAAGCTGAACCATCACTCAATCTCCACAACTAGGGTTTTGAAATGAAAATGCCAAGAACGAATTTTTCCTTCTCAATTCTCTTTTCTATACATTTTTTGAAAATATTATTTTCCCTAAATTTCTAATTCTCCACCTAAAGTGACTTTATAATTTAGCTTTATATTTTGGGCCTTGTAAAAGTCAATTTTAATTTAAACTATTCAACTTTATAAAAATAATTAATTAAATGTAAGTTGTCCAAAAGGTGACTTTATTTGGACAACTGAATTTAATCAATCACTTATTCCCTTCTTATCTCCCAAATAGCCTATGGGAATTAAAATAGGCTAAGGGTCTCTACTAATCGCTTATGCCTACGAAGGGAACGTTATAGTCCTCTCTCCCTGAAATTTCTTGCCATCAAGCAATTGTAGATTTGGATGCTGCAATATTTGTTCTCCTTTCCAAGTTACATCTTCTGGAGGCAAAAGTTTCCAATGAACCAAAGACTCTTTGATACTTTTGTTTCTCAAATTTCTCTCTCGTATATCCAAAATAGTCTTAGGTACCAAGATTAAATTACCTTCGTCATCCAATGGTGGTAGTTCAAGAGAGTGTGAAATATACTACCCAAGTGCCTTTTTGAGGCACAAAACATGAAATACATTGCGGATTTTGTTGTACTCTAGCAGCTACAACTCATAAGCAGCCTCACCTATCCTCACTATTTTGTATGGCCTATAAAACTGTGCTTTTAGCTTCTCTGCTCCACTCTTCTTCAAGGAAGACTACTTGTAGGGCTGCAATTGTAATAAGACCAAATCACCAACCTCAAAAGATCTCTTTGCCCTCTGCTTATCTACATAAATCTTCTACTGATTTTGAGCTTGTTGGAGATTTTCTTTAAGTGACTGAAGAATGTCTTGGCTCTCTTGGACACAATCCTTTTCATTTGAAACCCTACTATTAGCAATGACCAAATCCAAAAAAGATGTGACATCATGACCATATAGTGCTTTGAATGGAGTCATGCCAATGGAAATGTATTATGTGGTGTAATAGCGCTCACCCAAATATAACCACCTAATCCACACCTTCTGCTATCTTGCTACATAGTTTTGCCAGTATCACTCTACCCACTTGTTGACAATCTATTTTTGCACATCCATCTATGAGTGATAACTAGTGCTCGGAGTTAACTCAATACCTATCAATTTCAAAAGCTCCTACCAAAATATACTAACAATTTTTTTGTCCCAATCACTAACAATGTTCTTGGGTAGGCCATGGAGTCTGAACACCTCCCTAGAAAACAACTCCACAACCTAAGGTGCCTTAAACTCGAAGGATATAGCATAGAAGTGGAAATACTTAATTGACTTGTCTTCCAAAACAAAAATGCAATCCTTACCTTGTATCTATGGGAAAATTGTGATAAAATCCATTGATATGCTTTCCCATTTCTACAATGAAATGGGCAGGGGCTACAACAATCATGTGAAAAAGGTATACTTTGCCTTATTCTATTGACATGTCAAAAAATCCCTAACATGTCTCAAGACATCATCTTTGATTCCCTTCCCTATAAATCTCTCCCCAACCTGCTTCTAGGCCTTAAATTAGCTAGGGTGCCTGAAATATTCTCTCTCAATTTTTTTGATTTTTAAACCAAACATTTACAATAGAATCAATCACCCGTTAAGGTTAGCATAACCAAAACGTACATGAAAGAACTCTAACCAAGAATGCACCCTAAAACCAGTTAAGGAGGAGGGGCGAGCATATGGTCAGAGGATCCCTAGGATCTACTGAATCAACAAGTACGAGATTATACTGAAAGAGAAATATTAAACTCGACACCAAGGATGTGCACTCAAGATCCTTTTGCAGGCGAGGTGCTAACATATGGTGGAGTACTACTGATGAATTTCAAATGAACAAGGTGGATAACCAGCCAAAGAGCTTTCCACGCTACCACCAAACAGTGGGGGGAAAACGATTACAATTGATTACTTCTTCTGCTGCGGCAGACATCCACTAAAGAGTGGGGATTCACCACTTGAAAGTGGGCATGAAAGATATTACAAAACAGAATTGTCCACACTGGCGGTATACCATCTAGGGGTGCTTAATGTGAAGTTAATTAATTAATGCAGCAAAGCTAAAACTGAAACAGTACTACTGTTAACAATTTGTATAAGGTAAAAAGCTGCAAATTACATTGTTCATCACCATATTTCTAAGCACCACTTTATACAATGTTTCTGAATTAGAGAATGATAAGAAAGAAGATAGAATATGGAAATAGCAAATGAATTGCTTAAATCTCTGAGACTGCAATTCTGGAAATGGTAATCAACAACTACAAAAATATGTAAAATGCTCACAACTTGATCAAAATACCTCTGAATGGCGTGAAATCAAAGGCAAAGGTTAATTGGGAGATAGGCGCCCCTGTTGAGACACAGAAACAACTCTGAAACACCTGCAATATTTAATGGCACACTTCCCAATGCATGATGAAAGGTACGTCCCTTGAGAGGGGTGATTTCTTATTATAAAAATAACCACTTCAAATTAAAATCTGCCACTTGAAGGAGTTGGTCGCCTAGACCTTAGGATTAATAATATCAAATGCCCAGAACAATATAAAATTCGTACATTCAGTCATGAACAAAAACAACATTCAGTTGTATGCAAACATCAACTATAAAACTGGAAAATACATCAAAATTTCACCTTGAAACTCAGTCTGCTAGTCTGGATGAGAAGCAAAAAAATTCAATTAGGTGTTATCTTGCAAACACGAAATTGAAGAAGGAACTAGGAGGTCAGCATTCCTCGAAGCATAAAATGATAAATCATTTTGACAGCATAAGTTTAGCAAAAATAATGGATACCAAATGTTGGAGCCAAGCCTCAATTTTAAAGGAAGAGAGGAGACTGTTCAAATCCTCCAAGAAGGTACGTCAAAAGCCATCACCTTTTTCAATTTCCAAAAAGAAATATAATCCTTCACAAAAATACGACCCACTTGAGACAATGAAGAATTAAATAAATAAAAAACCTTTTGAATTCTTCATGTGGTGCCACCCTTAAAGCCCCCCTTTTAAAACAACTTGAAGTTAATTCCTTAGGCCAAGGGGTAACTGCGAATTAAAACCATTTGCTCAATTAATGAAGAAATCCATGAAAATAATATTTCCAAAAGGCCAAGGCTTAGTTCTGAATACTGCTACCAATGACGTGATGAACTGAACACTGACAACTGCTAACTGCCAAAAATAGTATTTGCTATAAATAGTAAATAATGAGGAAAGATCACAGAACCTCCAAAACTGGAACCCTTTGAAACACCTCAACGAGCCTACAGAATTCCGGAATAGGCCGATGAGCCACTGATAGGATTACTACCAAAAGGGGAACATTACAGTGCCCTACTAGAGTTCTATCATGAACTAATCTCAATATCTTCTCTTTCATTTTATATTAGGGAACTAGGTAAATTTTTCCCTTGTATGAAAAGAGATCACCTACTATCATGTACTTATCATCCTATACCTTCCCCTACATGACATCACAAGAAAATGTATTCTTTGAATACAATACCGAGAGATGAGCCCTCCAATTTATTGAAATATTTATAATTGAGCATAAATTTGGCTTCTTGGATAGGGAATTTACAATTACATTTCTTTTATGTTGACATATTCAATATCCAAATCATAGGCCTACAGTTTTCTAACTCGCCTTGGTTTCCTTTCATTCAAATCTCTCTAGTTGAGGAATTATTTCAAGTTGTTATGGTCCGCCCTTACCACAAATTTACTCCCTATCAAATACTACTTGAATTTAGCCAACACATGCATAATGGCTAACATCTCCTTATCATAAATAGAGAAACCTCTCTCTATTTCCTTGATATTCCTACTTTCAAAAGCTATAGGATGTGTTTTCTACATTAGGACAATTCCAATGCTATCACCAGAAGCATCACATTCTAACACAAAAGGCTGAGTAAAATTTGGCAATGCTTAAACTTGACAAGAATTCATTACCTCCTTGAGCCTATCGAAGGTCTGTTGTGCTACCTCTATCCAAATAAAAGACCCTTTCTTGGTCAAATCTGTTAAGGGTGCTTCTAGCTGAGAAAACCCCCTAACAAATCTCCTACAATAAATGCACAAACTGAAGAATCCCCTAAGATGGGTTAATGTCTTAGGTGGTGGCCAATCTAAGATAGCTTGAATCTTCTCTTGGTCCACTTTGACTCCTTTTGCATTGATCACATGTCCTAAATATAAAATCCCTATCATTCCAAACTCGCATTTTGATGCCTTGGAAAAAAGTGAATGTGCCTCCATAATCCTTAAGAGCTCATCAATGTGTCTGAGGTGATCCTCCCAAGTTTTATTGTAAATTAGGGTGTCATCGAAGAAGAAAATTACAAACTTTTGTAGCTGCTTATTATATATCCAATTCGTACATGATTGGAATGTAGCAAGTGCATTGGTCAATTTGAAAGGCATGATCAAGAACTCATGGTGTCCGTAATGGCATTTGAATGCAGCCTTATGTACATGTGCTCTTCTCTGACTCTAATTTGTTGGTATCATGACTGAAGGTGAATCTTTGAAAAGTAGACTGCCCATGCAACTCATCAATCGACTCCTCAATCCTAGGGATAGGATACCTATTCTTAATTTTTATTTTGTAGAGAGCCCTGTAATCAATGCACATTCTCATGGTGTCATCCTTCTTCTTAACCAAAACCACTACAGAAGCAAAAGGACTGGAATTGCGTCTAATATGTCCAATGTCAATTAGTTCTTGATTGCCTTCTCTATCTCTTCCTTATGCCTTTTTGGGTGGCAATAAGGAATCGTTATGATGGGATTGGCCCCTTCCTCTATCTCAATGACATGTTCAAAGCCCCTATTTGGTGGTCTACCTAGAGGAATGTCACCAAACACTAGATTATGTTTATCAAACAGAGACTAAATATTATCATAATATGCTCTCTTATCCTTTGAAGAAGCTTTCGTAGAAATAAAAATTGGTCTTCCCATGTGATGGAACCCCCAAAAACTTTTTTGGTTCTATCATCAAATTTATGAAAAGTCTGGTTTGGTCCTTTCTGTTTGATGTAAGGTCGATGTTCCCATCATTGTGACAGGGTTTTATATTTGCAAAACTTTCAAATCTTAGCCTAAAAGAAAACCCTCGATCATTTTAATTTTACATGGACTTGTCTCTCCAGTTCCTAGTCGCTTAAGTTGTCACTTGTGCCATCATAGTCATTGATTTACCGGCCCCTAGTCTTAGGTTGACGGTTGTCTCATGTCTTTCCTGATATTATAGTTGAAGGCCTAATCTAAAGAAAATTGTAAATCCTTAGCCTTCGTTATGGGTCGTTACCTCGTTTACCTAGCCATGTCCCCCTTTTTATGAATAACTTTTATGGCATGTGTAAAATAAAGCTTCATATGGACTGTCTGATCGATTGAAATTAATCTTGGTCGTTCCCTATATGCCCGTGCTGGTCTATTGCTTCTTATTTTATTCACACGGGCTGGTAGGCTTCGGCCACATGTTTTCTATAATGGTGGGTCCGATCTCTTTGGTAAGGAAGAATGGCGTATTTCAAGGAGGATCGATGGCTGACGGACTGATGACATGGCCATATCTGTGTCGCTCCTTGCGAGCCCGTCTTGTTTTATTTTACATTATTTTAATGGAACGGGCTAGCGGGCGATGGCCACGTGGTACTTTCTAAAAGGGTAAATCTGTTCCTTCACGGGGCGGTAGATGATGTTCGTGGAGTGCTCAACGGTATGCAGTGCAACACATGCTCTCATTTGGGCTTTCCCCGACACCCCCATTCATCTGCAATTGTATGAGGGGATAGTCTTACGGGCTAGCGGGCGATGTGACACCCGTCTTCTCATGAGGACAGATTGGTTTTGATAATGGAGTATGTTTTGGTGGGATTGATTTCAACGGTTGATGACTGGTGACGTGGTAGAACCTTAGCTACCCCTTGCCATCCCGTGTGAGCCCCTCCTGTGTTCTGCATCTTTTAATGGGCAAGCGGGTATTTTCCATGTGGAATTTCTAAAAGGGCTTGACTGGTTTCTAATAAAGATGGAATGCTTCCAAATTTGGCCGAAAGGATACTATTTATCAAATTCGCTAATTTTAGCTTTATTCTTTAAAGCGCATGCTTAAGATCTCGGCCGTCAATTCTGTCAGCCTTTGATACATGTGAACTGGGTGGTAATAAAGCATTGGCAGTGTACGAACTGATATCTTGAGATCGGATCTGGATCAATCCCCGTTGTTTTTGACAAGGAGAAACACAAGTGAAATATTCCCCACAGGCGGGTAGGTTTTTCTGGCAAGATGGTTTTTATCGATGCTAAGTACTGAGTGGATGTTTATCTACTCAGTGCTTTTTTGTTTTAAAAGGGGCATTAAAGCACAAGTAAAACTCAATTAAATGGTTGCATGGTAACCTACCCGTTGATGCATTTTAAATCATGATCAACGGTTAGGATTAAGGGGATTAAGGTAGAATGTTGTCAGCCCACGTGCACGACCTTTCTTTGATGAATTAATGGTTGGCACATTTGCATGGCTCGTTATAAAAGGGACGTTATAAGAGGGACCAATTGCCACATTTATCATTCAGAAGTTGCACTGAGATTGAATTTGAAAACAAGATTAGTAGGTGTCTTCTGAGAGGATGAATAAGTCTGGGGAGTCTTTTAGGCCAGTCCGGAGGTCTAGGAGACTAAGTTTGCTTGAGTCTGAGAAGAGTACTCAAGTGGATGAAGTTGATATCCAGAGAGCTCCTGGTACACCAAAGGATAGAAGAGGACTCAAAAAATTTAAGAACTGTGGCGTTAGGAACAGTTACTGCCTAAGGAACCGAGCAGTTTTAGAAGAATCAGTCAAGTTCAAAGGCAAGGAGTTGGTAGGATATGAAAAGAAGACAAAGAAACGGTGCAAGTATTGTAAGGTTTATCCAGGGAGGCTCAGTTGTTCCAATGAGCTCTCTAACAACACTTTAGACAATGAGGGTGACACTAACTCAGAGGGTGATTATTATCCCCTCTCTAGTACCATCTAATGATTCCGATGAGGTGGCGGTGACGGTTCCTCCAGTTCCACCACGAGCAAGGCGTGGGCTAGTATCCTCTAAGGCTAATGACTCAGAGTGATGACTGTGTCCCATTTTTGTTCTCGATGACACCATAGCTCCTTTGTCAGGATTGTCCTATTTAGCGTTCATGTGGTTTCTTGTTTCTAGTGCTAATGTGGAAATTTTCCGGGCTGGTGTATAGGAGAAGTGCCGGACTTCCTAGCGCTAGATTGTGTGCATGTTTTTACTAAGGTTGCGAGTGGAGAATCTTCTTTGGTCGACAAAGATGAGGATGTTGCTGCTACAACTGTTTCTGGCTCTTGAGGAGCTGGCGGGTCTACATGTGAGGGACATGGTATGATGCCTTTTACTCTTCCATTTTCCTCAATGATGGCATGTAACCGATTGGGGACGCCTCAAAATTTGATGCAGATGATCTCAAAATGAAATGAAATGTAAATGTAATTGAGCCTAATGCTTGTCGCTCCCTTGTTCTATAAAAGGGGTTTATGGGCTCATTACAATGGTTGGACTTTTGAGTTTCAATAGGGTTTTGGGTGAATGCTTATCTTAGAAAAGGCACCTTGAATAGGATAAGGGTAAATAGGTTGGTCAATGGTCTTGAGGAATGATGTTTTGTATGTAGCAGTCTTAAATTAGTTCTATATAAACTACTGATGTAGAAACGAATCTTTGTCTGGAAAAAAACACTCTCCTATGCATATTTCTTACAAGTTATGAATGAAAATGCTAATGGTATTGTCATTTGTCTTCAAATGGTCATGTTTGAATGTGTTATCCTGTTCTCAGCTTTAACTCAAGGAGTTGATTTAAATGCTTGAAGAGGGTATAAACTTTGCATGAAATTGCTTAGGATTGTTGAGTAGTGAATGTTTCTTTTAGGCATTTTTGAGTTTTCATAGCCTGCAAAGCAATATGAGGGTAGTTCATCTACTTCTAGAATTTAGTAGTTTGTATATTACAGATTCTTGCATATTTGACCTCGTTGCTCCAACTGTTTAGGCACTGGCCGATTTATCACTGAAATCTAGCATGAAAATGAGAACATAGCACACCTAGCCTTGAACTTTAAATAAGAACACTCTTTTAAGATCCTTGTTAAACGAATTGTGAGTGGAATGGAAATATTCTGATTCATAGAAAATGAATAGTCATTCACTTAAAAGATGTGCCAAGTCTTCAGTGGGATGGGTTTATTTGCACTCAATTATGAATCTATTTGTTATTAATTTGATATATCTCATGCCGATGTAATTTGGGATTACCCTCCTTGATTTAACAGAGCCAAAAGTGAAGGAGTAAGGATCACAAAATCCTAAGCTCGTTGTGTTGGCCACTAACCTTACAATTTCTTCATTATAAGAAGTGGGAACTCTTTAGAGAATTGTTAGGTTCTGCTGGAAAAATCACCAACAGAAATGGCGACTCTGCTGGGGATAGCTTTGAATTCTCCAGTTGCAGACTATGAATCATAGAGTCGGGAACTTGGTGAATCTGAACAACTAGTTCAAATATTAATAGTTTAAACCTAGAAGTGAGTTTGTTGTAGTAGAAGTTCAAAGAATTTGTGTGACTTTGTTGTGGAGGAAGATGTAGAAAGAAATTCATACTTAAAGGAACTTCATAATGCTTGAAGTTCAGTCCTTTATGGAAAGAGGTGGCGACTCTGTCTCAAGAACCAGATGAAAATGTGAAGAATATTTCAAATGTACAAGGATTTCCAGTCAAGAAGAAGAATCTAAAGTAGCTGCAACATATCCAAGTATTCTCCATATTTTGGTTTTCAAAAAAGGCATAAATCTATATATGAAAACCATATTTAAAAAGTTTTGAAAAACATTGAGTCCCTATTAAGTGAAAATAAGCACTAAAGAAAAGGGAATAAATGGAAATGCTTACATACTTTTGTACTATTATTTTGCAACCTGTATTACGAAGTGAAGTATGTAGTATTTTCGAAGAAATTCATATAAAAGGTCTTAAGCAAGTTGAGATAAACTGATGTGTTGTGAAAGCTTGAGGTCATGTTGTAAAAGAAATTCAAGCTGCCCTGTAGCTGCAAGGTTAGTTTGAGAAGGCTGGTAAGGGTTTATGAAAATGTATTATCAACCTATGCATCCTAATATGCAATCCTTGCCATGTAATAAAAAAAGCTTCGGCACTGGAAGACATAGAGCAATAAATTTCAATGGTATTAATGGTTACCCAAATGTTATTCCATCTGACATCAGAGATAAGCTACCTGTTGACGTGTGTTTTATGACAATGCCAGCACAGAATAAAATGTCCAACGGTCACTCTATTCTCTCTTGATCAAAATGTTCCACATGCTAAGATTGCGTGAAAGTTCATGTGTTCAACTCCAAGGTTCCTTTTATTGCGAATAGACTTAGTTGGTTGATGTGAATATGCTCGGTATTCCAAGGGGACTTACGTAATTGTCCAACTTCGTGAAACAGATGAAAGGTTTTGACTATGATGCTTTGATATTTGAACTGACCCAGAAATGCTGAATTTAAAGGGAATAGGGATAGGAATTCTACAATCTACTTCTAAAGGGTGGAATGTAGGGATCAACTTAAACAATCTTCGAACTAGACTCTGCTTTGCCTCCCTTCGGACAACTTCCACAAAGTCGGTGCAATCTTCAAAGGATGAGAAAAGTGTTCAAACCATGACACAACATGTTCATACTGTCACAACGAAGCATATGGACATATGAGCCACAATCGAAGTTAAGTGCTATTACTCCAGTTGACCACGCAAGGCAAACTTACCGTCAGCAAGCCTGCTAGTGGTATGGACGAGAGAAGACTTGCTCAAATTAAATGCCACATTCCACAACTAACAACTATTTGCATGAAATAAAAGTCTATTTTACTCTATCTACTTTGAATTGGAAAAATGAAATGGCCTTGCTAGCTACTCATAACCAAGAAGAAATCACCATGTAATGAAACTCTTTGTATTATGAAAAGTGTTCACAACAACCACTTACAAAACTTTCAAAGGAAAGTTTTCTTCCCTCCTCAATCTAAGCTAACTTCTAAGCTAAACACTATATGCCTTCTACTCTCTGGCTCAAATTTATCTCTGATCCAATTCTAATTCTAATAGATTACAAATGAGGTGGGATGCCCCTTTTATAGCTAGCCCATTTCAGTGGACGGCTCAGATTCAATTACAATAAAGGGCTCAGATCAAGCCACCTATGCCCTAATTAGGGTTTCTGCTCTAAAAACCGCCACAGAGAGGAGTGGGGCAATAAATGCACAAAATATTCTCCACTCTCCTGCAGGAACCATAATGAGCAATTAGTGCCCATCATCATCTTCCAGAAGATCCTCATCCAGCAGAGCGTTCCCACTGTCCTGTTCTATAACTGCAAACTCTATCAACCGGGCCAATACCACCTCAACCTCCTGAACTGAAATTGGTGGAATATGGTTGAGCTGAAATTCCAAGACTGCTACCGTTTGTCCGTGTCGAGTGTAAGACTTTCTCCATGCCACCAAGGCGTCCTAGGTATTTTGAATTATATGGAGAAAGTGGAGACATTCTCAAAGTCATCCTGGACAAGCGACCTCGCAGCTGAGAAGAATGGAGCCAATTTGTCTCTCAAGCTATTAGCAGTTATTTCCTCCGGAGCCAGCCTCCTAGCAAATATGGCCTCCAGTGTATTAAGGACTCCCTCCAAGATGTTGCCCATTGCCTTCCTAGTTCTGGCCAAATCTGCCCTTGCTACATTGTGAAACCCATGGCCCGTGACCACCGAGGAGTACCAACTGGTGAAATCATACCTGTCACCCTCCTGAATTACACCTCCATCCACCAGAGTCTACAAAGGTATATGCATCAAAGCCCCCAGACGAAGAACAGTCTTAGTCTGATAGATGCGGGTATCGCCCTAGGCTTGATCCACCATATCCATGCGTGCCAAAATATTTGAGGCTTGCTGATAAGCATTGGTGAGGTCCTCCATGAATTTCCCTATCTCAGCTTGAACATGGCTAACCCACTTGTCCGCTTCCGTTTCCATCTTCTTTAAGTCCTCTAAGCCAATAACTAACTCCTTCGGAAGCTCTGGTGGGAGTTCTACTGCTGGGTTTGCCTGCTCACCTGGACGTGCTAGACTCTGCACATATCCGATCAAGGTCTTGTGCTCCTTCTTTAGATTCTTAAATTTCCCCTCCGTGTGGAGCAACTGGTCTCTCAGTGCCTGATAGGAGTTATCAAACTCCTCAACAATTTGGGCTCCCGTAGGACAACCCAACTCTACAGTGGTGATCACATAATTCTCAGGCCTCTCCTTGGCTCGATCACATTCCTCCCTTGGGACAGCAACCTGAAGTGTGCGAGAGCCCGACTCATTAGTTGAGATCTTTGAAAACTTCCTAGCTCTCGTCTTCTCCAGTGGCGCACTAATCCTTCTGAGGAACTCCTCCATCTCAACAGCTGGATCTGTATCATCCTCAGGGTTTCTTCTCATTCTATCCGTAAGCCAATCTGGCACTGTCTGCTGTGGATTGCAAGTGACGAGGGGCTACTCCTCTGTTGCCTCCACCTTGTATACTTCCTCTCTTCTTACACTGTTTTGCTTAGGCTCATCAGCCTCTACGAGTTGAGTGTCTCCGGACCCTTGGGTCCCTTGCTTTGTGTTTTCTTCCTCTTCCAATGTCGTGTCCAACATTTGCTAGAAATGGGTATCGGCCACTGTTTCCTCCTCTTCTTCCTGTTGGCCGCCCCTGGATGCACTGACACTTATACTATCTGACTCTCGGACGTTGGGCTGATCAACCTCCTCAAGTTCTTGCTCTTCATTCAATCTTGCCCTTTGATCAGCAAACATCGAAATTTCCCTCAAACTCGAGGATTGAGTTTGCGACTGTGCGGGTGATGCTTGCTCCATCCTCAAAGGTATTGGTTGGGTCGGCACCTCATCTTGTGCCTCTGGCGCTTGAGCAACTTGTTTTCCCCTTCTTGCCGATAGTGGTCGTTGATCACCCATCAAATTATAAGTAAGGGTGACTGCTCTGCTTTTGAGTCTACCCACATGTCTATCGACCCAAGCCCTCGTGAAAGTCATCACTAGAATAGAGAGTGTGTCCAAGTCCATGATTTTTGGCTCGGACCAATCAGGTGGTGGTACCGAAGTATTCCTGACTGACTCATAGTCAGGCTGTATGACATTTACATCTGCTTCCACCTGGTCGGGAACTGGAATGACTTCACACTCCCTGAATAACTTGAGAGGGAGTCTAGTGAACATCCTTCTCCTTATTTCAGCCTCATCAACAACATTTGCCCAAAAATCTTCTATGTGGGCCTTGTGCCTGTACTCAACATTCTGCACCACTCCAATGTTTCTGTAAGGATCGAAATCTTGCCTGCCTATGTGATATGAGAGATGAAAAAATTGTAGCTCATCCTTTGCCTTTCGAGCTGCCTGCAAGGAGGGGCACACCTCAGTGGAATTCCCTATGGCAATAGGAAAATCCAGTCCCTTCTTCCTCTTCTTCTTTTGGATTTTATTGTAGGCAATGAGTTGCCTAGATACTTCCAGCATTACTATGTGGTCAGTGGGGTACCTCGGCAACCAGTATGGATATGCAGTGAACCCCTGCAGCCTAATGTATGTGAATTTCAGAAATTGGATGAGCCAATATCCATATTCCTCGATCAATGCCTATCCTTCCTTTGAAATTCTCTGTTGCGTTCTCCGCTAAAGGGTCCTTGCAATATGCATTGTGAATGCATCATTTGCCCGCTTATAGCTGGCAGTGCTAGTCAAATGTAATTGTGTGCAGGCCTTGTTGATCTTGAATTGGTCAGGTGCACAGCCGATCGGGTCCTTGTACGTGATCCCTCGGTACTTGGTCATCCTTGCCAGCATATACATTACGTACGAGCTCATATAAAAGGTTTTCGTCCTTCTCAGGCTCTTGAATTGTTCATCAATGTTGTCGCTAATCATCCTAGCCCAATCAACACATTCCTTCCCTTCCAATATAATCTCGATGAAGTAGAACATCCAAGGCTCGAAGATGTAGGCCTGCGCACTCCCATTTATTCGACTAAGCATCATTATCAAGTCACAGTACTCTTGTTTCACCTCTTCGGCAATTATCTGCTTTGGGAGTTTAGTCCGGGGTGGCTTTGGCTTCTGCATCCAGACTCTGTTGATGACCGCAGCAACCCTGTCGAAGGAGGAGTACATTTTATCTGCCCTCTCCTTTGATCTGTACAACATCTTCTCGGAAGTAGGAATCCCAAATGCCTCTCCGATAGCATATGGCGTGAAGTTGGCAAACATTTTGCCATCTGGAGAGACAATCGTTCTACGTTTCGGCTTGTAGCAATTTGCACATTCCATGATTAACTCTGGACACTGTATTGCTGGTGGGAAACCAGTAGTCGCGTAGATTCCACTTTTCATTATGTTGTGTGTCGTGACTGACGGTTGATGACCTCCCAGTCCGTACATCCTTGATTTGAGTGCATTCAAATTAAATGAACTGAGGTTGGTGTCATTCAATCCCGCCAACTTTGAAGTAATTACCGACTTTGGAAGAAATGGCTTGGCGAGCTTTTTGATCATTGCCTATCGGGACGAGCTAGCCTTGCCTGCAGCTTTGCTTGTTCCTGCAACATCCTTTGCTCCAACCATCTGCAAAAATAAAATAGAATAATAAGCTAGACTGCAGATTTTTAATAAAATAAAACAATTCCCGAGATGGCTGCGATTATGGAGTTAGCTTTGAAAATGAAATTCCTTAGCATAAATTTCTAACTCCAAACCTCAAACTGTATAAAAACTTTGAGCTTAGAGAAAACTCTCAGCAACTACACTTCCGGCTGGTGAAAAAAAATCACAGCCAACCAATGACTTTCAGCAAGTAGCTAATTTCTCTAGAACAAATAATTCGAACTTTCGACTTCACTTTGTCAACTTCAGCCTTTAACCTCAGCAGTTAGAAGAATAAAAGCCACCAGCAATTGCAAGAACTCAAGTCCTTTTAACTCCCAGCAATTAATTTCTTCAGCACTTCGACTTTCAGCAACTTGAAAATGAAGATCTCTAGGAAAATAAGAAATCTTCTGCAACTTCGAAAATCTGCAGCAGCTTCAACAATTTGGAAATAGAATCTCAACTCTCCAATATGGCACTTCGAAATTTGCAGCAACTCAACTCTCAACAGCAAGAAGAAATAAATTCTCCAGCACAAATAACTTCGAAATTTGCAGCAACACACTCTCAACTCTTCGAAAAACCTCTCAGCAACTTGAGAATTAAATTCTCTAGCAACTTCGTACTTAGAACATAAAAAACTCAAGCTCACTTTCAGCAACCTCGAAAAAGATTTCAATCTCTCACAAATTTCTTGACTTCAGCAACTTCAAGCACTTCGAAATGTGTGAAGAAATGAGAGAAATGAGGTTGTTTAAATAACTCCTCATGAAGAATCCTGCCAAGTAGTGTTGGAGCTATTTTTAGCACCCTCATCAATTCACCACTCTCTTCACTCGGAATCTTCCAATTCAGGCGCAGTAGTGGGCTAGTCGTCAGTCAGTCATCATGGCAGTTGACATTAATGAGGATTCTTTCCTTGCAAAATTTGAATTTTTCCCTCTAGTCTACCAGTTAACTCTTAGTAATTTAAACAACTCGCGAGAAAATCACTTGATTTGATTGAAAATTCCATTTTAAAATCTCGCAAAGTTTAATTAAATTCAACTTTAAAAAATCATGGGAGTTGTAAATTCATTTCCAACCTGTTAAAATGTCTGTCATTTAAATCTTCAATTTCATGAAATTTGTCTTAGACATTTTAAATCCTCATCAAAATATTCAACTCTGTTGATTTAAAATCCCTTGCTTGCTCGAAATAATCCGACCTCTAAAATTTAATTTCCCTTAGGAAAATAATCTAGGCAAAATAATTTTCCTTTGAAAATATTAAAATCTCCACTAGGAAAATAATTTTAAATTTCACTCAACCCATGGGTGTATTTTAAACGGGTTCATTTAATTTTCCACTTGACATGGAAAACTACTCATCAATGTTCATTCTCCCCTTTAAAAATATTTCATCACTTAGCCCACCTCATTTAAATGCCTTTGGAAAATTTAAAATTCATCTATATCAAGGGCACATTTTTCCTTAGTGAAATTTTATTTCACTTAGGAAAATTCGAACATTTTCTTCCTCAGCGTATTTCCCTTTAGTGAAATATTTGTCTTCATGCCTTAGGGATAAAATTTAAATCCCTTTCATCTCTTAGGCGCATTTCTTTCATTATATCACATGATCTGGGCGCATTTTGGAGCTCTTGCTTTTATTTCGTGCCTTAGCATATTTTAAACATATTTACTATCCTTTCTAATGTGGGGGCGCAAATAGCATGTGTGACTTTGATTTCATGCCTTAGGCGTTTTCCATTTATTAACCTCCTCATAGTGGGCGCATTCAGCAAGGCAAGCTGGGCGCATTTTGTGTGCCATGCTTTTGTTTCTAACACTTAGAAATCTTCCACTTCATTTCCAGCTTGGGCACATTTGGGGTGGCAAGCTTCTATTTTGCTCATTATAAATTTCTCACGCCTTAGAGTTCTCAGGAACTTCTTCACTCTTCTTGGGCACAAACACTTCCTCAAGCTTCCATTCATGGGCATGTATTAGACTCTTCATTGTTCCTCCCTTTACCTTGGGCGCAAATGAGCCATGCTGCTTTTGATCTGTGCCTTAGACATTTTAAGCCTTCATTCATCCTTTGACTTGGGCGCATTTTGACTAGCTGGAGATGGGCGCATTTCATAGGGGCTGCTTATATATTTCGCCTTAAACGTTTTGAGAGATTTATCAAGGTGGGCGCGTTTCACCCCTGGTGCTTTTATTTTATGCCTTAGCATATTTTCTCAACCTTCTCACCCCTTGTTGGGCACATTTTTCATAGCCTATTTTGATTTGAGGGTGCCTTTTAGGCTTCATGCTTTTGTTTCCCACGCCATAGGAATCTCCCTATCATGGGCGCATTGGGTATGTGCTACTTTCACTTGATGGCGCAAATGAGAGGGTGAGCTTTCACTTCTCTTGCCTTAGGAATATTTCGGCCTTCCACTTATCTTTGGGTGCATTTGAGAGGGTGAACTTTCACTTCCCATACTTAAGCGTTTTTTCCTTGTTGGAGGTGGGGTGCATTTCACATGAGCTGCTTCTATTTGGGGCGCATTTCATAGGGTGAACTTTCATTTTCACCATGGGCGCATTTGAGGTGTTGCACTTTCATTTTCTCTTGAGGGCGCAAATGAGAGGGTGAGCTTTCACTTTCTCTTGAGGGCGCATATAGCATGATGGGCTCCAAGTTGAGGGCGCAATTAGGGGTGGCTACTTTTGTTTCATGCCTTAGAAACATTTCACTTAACCACTCCTTCCCTTGGCGCATTTTGACATGCTTATTTTCATTTAAAGTGGGCGCCTTTTGGAGGTGTGGCTTCCATTTTGATACTTAGAATATTTTGGAGTCTGATTAAGGTGGGTGCATTTTACTAGGGGAACTTCCATTTTTGCCTTAGAAATTTTTCAAGTGATCACCTTCAATGTGGGCGCAAATTAACCCATGGGCTTTCATTTTTAACACTTAGAGAATTTTAACTTCATCACTCCTCTTCTTGGGCGCATTTTACCCTTGGAGCTTCCATTTCAATGACTTAGAAAATTTTCACGCCTCTGCCTTTTTGGGCGCATTTTGGAGGGTCTACTCTCTTCTTCTCACACTTAGTAGAATTTTCATGCCCTTGTCTGCCCTCCACCTTCACATTCTATTTTTAGCAAGCCCTTGCTATTTTTAGTAAGCACTTTGATTTTCGACTTCCACAGCTCTGTTTGTCATGAAATTTTCACCATGTGATCCCCGTAGTCTAATAAACTTGTTTTCGCCTGGCTCCTGCCTTGTCCTGCTATTTATAGCCACCTGCTATTTATAGTAAGTTCCAAAGTTGCCTAATGCTATGCCTGATCCTGATAACTTGAGTGCCCTGTTCATACCTACCTCGAGTGCAGACTTGCTATTTATAGCCCTGAGATGACTTACTAAAAACAGTAAGTTCTTCGATTTCACTCAAATTTTGTCAGTAGGTTGCTTGGATGATGCTGATATCGGTGGGATATTTTATTTTGACAATTTCTAAGTCTCGCCCCCTATAAAAGTGGAAACCCTAATTTGACTTGCATGTATCTTGAACGGTCTTCGTTTGACTTTGTTTCTGCTGCATGTCATTCTGCTTGCTGAACTGGAGTGTCGGGCGGCTGTCTGAGTGCACCTGCTAAAAATAGAAACTTCCTGAAAAGTGAACAATCCACTGCCGGATGGTTTTGCATGTCACATTGCTCGTGGGATCTTAGAAAACCCAGAAAAACCCAAAAAACTGGTCTGCATGCGAGCACTGGCTAAAAATAGTAAGTTTCTGAAATGTGATCCGTTTTGCTTGCATGTCATACCGTTGCAAAGCTCTCGAAAAACCCATGAGGAAAAACCTGACATGCGTTGAGAAACTCTGCATGCAAACCCTAAAAAATAGCCTTTGAAGGCTGAACTCTGAAAGTCATCACCTCAGTTTGTATGTTACATCACTGTGAAGGCTTTGAAAAACCCAGAAACATTCCCTAGACATGCATTTGAAAAGCACATGTGAAAATCCTAAAAAATGGCTCTTGAAGCCTGAACTGCTAAAAATAACAAGTTGTCTGATTTTGCCCAAATTTTGCGTGCAAGTAGCTTGATGTGTTCTGAATGTGATGGAACTAACAGAACTCCAAAATCCTGATGAAATGGTCCCAGATTGAGTACTTACTAAAAATAGTAAGTTGTCAGAATTCAATAAAAATTTAGTGAGACTCTATTGGAAGCCATGTGATTGCAGTACTAAGCTCAAATTCCGATTTGATAACTTGGTTTGACCTTTAAAAAGCCTGGATGATAGGAAACCCTAATTTCACAGACTTCAACAATATTTCTACCTAGGTCATGTTGGTTGAAAATTTTGTATACTTGAGAGGGTGTACAAAATTGTGGTTTCAGCCACAATACGTGAGATAAACTCTCCTATTTTCAAAGGGAAGGCTCCCCCTTCGCTTTCTATTTTATCAATTCAGAAATTAATCCTAGTTATAAATCTATTCTAAACTTGGGTGAAACTCTTGTCTTGTTCTCTTTTTTCAGAAAAGACAACTATCCTTTTCTCTTATTTCAGAAAAGAATCACAATGGAAAGCATATATGATTAATAAATTAAAGAAAGAAGCAAAGTTTCCATGAAGGCACAAAGTCCTCCGTTGCTCCTCCGGGACAGGAAAACAATCTCCAAGCACAAAGTCTTGAGAATTAGAAATCCTATCTACCTTTTCGAAATGGTACTATGAGAATATATATATAACAGCACAAAGTCTGTAAATCTGATGCACTTGTGAGTCACAATTCCTAACTGTAAACCAATTTAATTTAATCCTTCAAACTTGAAGCACAAAGACTGCAAGAAATCAGATCAAAGTCTTTTCACAATAACTCCACAATCTTCTCAAGAAGAATTCAGAAAATTACATTACCATGACATAAGAACACAGTAATGAAATGCAACAAGATTCAACACAAAGTCTGAAATCTTTATGCCTTCTTTATACCACTTGAAAATTAAGTTCACATACACAAAGCTCAAAGTCTTTTTTGCTGTAAATTTCTGCGGAGTTTTCGCTATTGCCAAAAAGATCAAAATTACAAAGGACCTCCTCAAGTATTTATAGGAGAGAGGCCTTGAGAAAAAGGTGGGAGGATCTCAACAAACTTGAGAAAATCTCTCAACCACTAACTAACTGTAATTGACTTATTCAAAATTACAATCCAAATTGTGATTTGTCTTGTAAGAATTTACATGTAATCACATTTTCCAAAACTGCAAGAAAAGAATACTTGCAATTTGCAAAACCTGTTTTTACATATATTTTGTCGAAAGCAAAATACATAAAACAAATATTCTTATTATGTCCCGTTCCTAGCTTTGAAAGATAGAAACTTGCTGATAATTTCCTGCAACTCATCAGGATCGGGACCAAGTGTATTTCTGGCAACGGCAACGGTCTTTATGATAACATCATAGTATCTGACTGTCGCCTCTCTATGCTCTTCGAAAGCAGCTTGCATCTTGTTAAAGACCAGCTGATGATTGACAAATTTATGAACAGCATCCATAGAAAATTGATCTGAATCCAGCTCTTGGTGAAGATTCACAATAATCTGAGAAACAACATCATTGGCTGCAAGTAATTCACCTTCATGACTTAACACCTTGCAAGGGATTTTCTCAAAATCTGAAAGCATGTCATGTTCAACTTCAGCACTCATCTCAAGGGTAGCCTGGATATCTTTGATAAGATCTTGAATAACTAATGACTTATTTGTCATAAGTTCCTCAAATTCTATGTATTTTTCCCTTTTTGAAATTACTGAGTTGCTGCATAGAATTTCCAATTTCACTTGATCAATCTCATGCCAGATTTTTAAATCTTTCTCAAGAGAATGTAGACTTTGCTGAAAGGCTTCTAGAGTTTGATTCATCTTGAATCTTGCTGCTTTGACAGTATTTAAATTCTTCAATGCCTTTTCAACCACTGGTATCCCTTGATCAATTAGTTGGGTTGTCTAGGAATCAATTCCCTTAGCTTTTTGTGCAATCCTTTCTAATTGCCTGACTGATTCCTTAGGGGCAAACAAAGATGGTAAACCAACTGTTTCTGATGATCCAGTAATCCTTTGAACAACTGAAACAAGTTGTTCATTCTCTTCTTTGAGCTTCTCCTTCTTGGCTAGGAGTTCATTGTAGCTTTGTGCCAAGACTATCACTGAACTCTAAGCATCTTGCATCATGTTAGCATGGGTCTGCTTGCCTAATTCCACCCTAGTGAATCTGTAATCAGAAACTTGCATTTCTTCATGTGGCTTGTCAACAAGAGGCTCTGCTATCTCAGCATATTTCATCTTGTTGCTGTCAACAAATACCTGTGAGACTGTTTTCGCCTTCTTTGCAGCCATTGGTTTGGACTTCTTCAATTTTTGGAAATCAAACACATCATGAGAGACTGCTTGTTTCTTCCTTTTTGGAGCAACTGAGTTTCCATGGAGAAAGATCCAAGGTTCTTACCTCTGAAACAACAACTGCAGTCTGCGTAGAAATGGACTCAATCTGTGTCACAACTGAAATTCTAGGAGGTACCTCAGTTTGTATAGCAATCATAGTTTGCTCAGAAGACAAATTACGATTAGGATCGGCCATGAAACAATCAAAGCTTGCTGCTGATGTATCTATCTCTGGAAGAGTTATTTCAGACATTATCGGAAAGATTCGAGTTGTATCAAAAACATTCTCCAAGTTGTCATGCTTGCTTCCGACAGGTGTATTCATTATTGATGTAGCTGAAGAGTGATGAATAACTTCTGAAGGTGGGATGGGAGAAACGAATATTGTGAAGAATGAATCAACATCACTATCAGAGGGAGAGATAGGAGACATTTTTGAAACAGGTATTGTGGCTTCAACATGAGGAGACATTTCACTTAGAATAGTAGAGGTTTCAAGAACCTCCTCTTCTTGCTGATCCAAAACTTGAATCTGCGTTTCTTGAACTTCTTTCCCCTTCAGTGTTTCCTTTTCCAACGGTTCCTTTACAACCGATTTACTCTTAACTTAATTCTGGTACCTGAAGAAGAAGCTCCTTCTTTTGATTTGTCTCTAATCTCTGACTTCAATCCTTTGGGCCCAGCTGAATCATTCTTAGCTCCATTTCTGATTTTTATAGTCTTAACACCTATGTTTTTAAGCCAAGTGTTGGTATTTGCTAAGACTGACTGTGATCTATCAAAAATAGAGGTAGATTCCTTCTGAGACCACTAGATTGCAGGAATGGCAGCATTAACCACCTCTTGTTCTTCATATTCAGGATCTAAAACCTGCCCATCATCAATTACTCCTTCTGGAACCAAGGTCAGATTAAGATCAACAACTTGCTCCACAGTGAGCCTGCAATAATCCATTCTATAGATATCTTTTTCTGTTTGGAGGTCTGCGCAAATGTCTTCAATGCGGTGCACATGAGTGAAAGCTCTTTTAATTTTATCTTTCACTCTTTTGTAGTCAAATTCCATTCTGGCCTGGAATTTCTTTAACTTTATTTCTTGAAGCTCAGCCTCCATTGCTTTGGCTCTTGAAGAAGTTTGTCAAAGAATACCTCCCAATCGTTAATGGATTATGTGATGAAATACTGACTCTAGTCTTATGTTGTGTAGCTTGACGTGCATTTACTGTCATCAACTGTCTTCCTAGTTCCATTAAAATGATCTTATCTGTTGAATACCTTGGAAGCATATAAGGCTGGTCTTCAAAACAGCCAACAATCATATAAGTGAAGGTAGAGAATTGAAGAAACAGGCAACCATACTCATTTACTTTTCTCCAGACAGCCTCGGATACCCTATTGTTCTCCAATGCTTTGTCAAATAAACACATGGGATGACCAAAGAAGGCATCTTGAACTCTTCTATAATGCACTCGACTTTGCCTTAAAGTCAGTTGATCATAATACTCCCATATAGGAACCAATGATCTGTCACCTTTAATAGAAAGGCCTGGAAACTGCCTCAATGAAGCTGCTATATAAACCAGATATGAGTTCATGTAGAAGGTCAGTGTGTTAGGAACTTGTGCAAGCTGTTCACACAAACTATCACTGATTATTTCACCCCAAAAGATTGGGTACTGTGCTTTTCTGATCACTACGATGAATTGATACATCTAGCTTTCAAACATATTGGAAACTTTTAACCCCACTATTCTGCTCAGGAGAGTGATCATATCATTAATCTCCTCCTTAAAATCAGACCGATACAATTTGGGTATCCGGGTCGCACAAGGTCGTGATTTGAGAAGCCACCTATGATTGATATGTTTAATACAATCATTCTTTTTCTGCTCGTAATGATTATGAGCACTCTTCACCATGATTTCTGAATATGTAGGAGCATTAGGAACTCTGAAGATTTTGTTAATAGTTTCAGGATCAAGTCTAATAACCACGTTGCCGTCGTCATCCTTGATGGTTCTAGATTCACTATCAAAATGGGATGCACATGCAAGAACAAATTCTGGCTCAAGGGCAGCAACAGGAAAAGAAGATACCAGGTGAATATGACTTCTCAGCAACAACTGCATATCGTGGGAAGTCGATTTCTCTGCCCTTTTGAGAAACTCGGACATGTCAACATGCCCAATTTCTGTGTCTTTGATCTCATCTATGTTTGAGACCACATGAGATGGAGAAATTTCATTCTGATACTTACGAACTTATACTTCATCTTCTTGTTTGTTGGAGAAGTCGGTTCGTCTGTCATTGAGCAAGAATCTGCAAGGCTGCGGTGAAAACCCCATAAGGTTAGAACATCATCAGCATCAACGTGTGAAGACATGGTAGCCATTGATAACAAAACTCAAACCCTAGGGCAATGAAATTGCTCTCTGAATGATGATGGAGAATGAATGGTAAAGACCGATTTAGATCTTGGTGAGGTGATTGCGACCGAAAACAATGTTTTATCTTTTTGGAACAGCAAGTCAAAAAAGGGTTTTCTAACTTGAATTTGAAGTCAAGTCAAAAAGTTCAACTTTTGGGCTTTTGGAACATTTCGGGTTTTAGAGTGTTTTCAGCAACTTCATAAAGTGCAATCGGGATTTTTGGCCACTTAAACAATTTTTATTTTTTGCAACTTTAAACAATTGCAATTTTCATGACAAACCCCGAATTGCTATTTGATACCAAAAACCCGAGTTTGACCCAAGGCACATTTTACGGAAAATGATAATGAGGGTATGAGGGAAATGGATGTAAATGAGATGTGGCAAAACGAAAGAGGTGGATTTAGTGAAGGAAAACGGAAATGGAAATGGTGAAGGATAAAAAACGTGTTTGCGAAGAAACGCGTTTTCACCATGAGGAAAAACGCTTAAGGTGTTTTTGGATATCACTTTGCACAACAAGTTTGCAGATAATGAGACTTGACTCTTATTCAACTGAAAAAGACGTTTTGTAAAAACGTGTTTCCATGAAGTGATACTCCATACTTCTTTTGAATGACGCCTTTTGGAGAAACCTAGATTTCCTTATAGATAGAGACGGTTTTAATGAAAGACCTCGTTTGTAAAAACGTGTTTTCAAGCAACAACATATTCTAAAGATTTTAAGCATGAAGAACATGAGCATAAAAGACGCTTTTAGCTGATAACCCTCATTTAAAGACCTTGTAAGAGGCGCAAACAATAAAGATAGGATTCCATAGAAGGGAGGTGCTTAAATCACGATTTTGTTTGGAGAAACACGTTTTATGAGAAACGTGAAGAACATACTCAGCAAAACGCGTTTTCATTAAGTAAAATGACAAGACACAAAACATTTTCCTTATGTCATTCAGGTTTGACAGATTATGCAAGTGCATTTTGACCAAGAAGAGACGCTCTGCAAAAACGAAAAACTCAAAAAAACTTTACACAGCAAAAATAAAGAAAAACGCCTTCACCTTTCAATAAGCGAATTGTAAAGACAAGAAAACAATAGGAGACAAGGAAAAAGAAACCATACCTGGAAGAGAAAGAAGCTGAAACACAAAATGAAGAAGAAGAACCCTAGATAATTCGCATTCTCTTCAACAAAATGACAACCTAAATATTCAAGTTGAGGGCACAATTCTTGTTGCAGATTTTAAGAAAGCTCCACAAAAAGAGGAAAGCAATCGAACTTGAACACAAACTCTTCAAATCTGGGCGAACTTCTTCAAATCGGGTTTTCAAGAGCCAAGCAACAACAAAAACAACCAAAATCGGGTTTCTTAGCCTCACTCAGCACTTTATTTTTGTCAAATGGATAAAATCAGGCTTTTTTGCTCTTATAACAATTTTCACTTTGACAAAAATCAGAACTTTTTTGCTCTTATAACAATTTCGGACTTTTTCATGACTTTAGCAATTTTGCACAAGCAAAAATCGGAACTTTTTCCTCACTTAAGCAATTTCGGGTTTTATTCCTCACTTAAGCAATTTCGGACTTTTTCATGACTTTAGCAATTTTGCTTTTAGGCTTGAAATTCCCTATTTTGCTAAGCTGCCTAAAAAACTCGAATTTGGTCAAAAAGATAAGAAAAATGACTCAGAATTTTACAAAAACGGAAAGGAGAGTTGATGTAAGGATGCCCAAGGGGATCATCAATTGAAATCTAAAGTTTTATGTCCTCAAGACCAGAGAGAGAGCGAACCAAAGCCAAAAGACCAGAATGGAGCGAAAATTAGGGGGTCCCCATCTTGGATGGGCTGATGTGTGAAAAGGTCACAACACTACCTAAGTTCAATGGTACTATTGTGACCTTTTCACACATCACCCCATGCCAGATGGGGACCCCCTATTTTTGCTCCTTTCTGGTCTTTTGGTTTTGTTTTTGGGTCATTTTGTCTCTCTCTCTCTCTGATCTTTCTGTCCTTCTAGGGATGTCCTATCTTTTGGCCTGGTTGAAATTTTGGCTAAGTCAGTCAAATTAGGGTTTTCATTCTTTAGGCCAGTTTGAAGTTAAATTGAGTTGGCTAATTGACATTTGAGCTTAACATTGTTGTCAGAAGGCTTCCAACAGGATCCCATCAAATTTTCACTGAAATTTGACAACTTACTATTTTTAGTAAGTACTTAATTTGAGGTCTTCTCTCAGGATTTTGGAATTCCAACTGCTCCACCATATTCAAGGTACCTCTAGGTACTTGCGTGCAAAATTTGAACAGATTTTGACAACTTGCTATTTTTAGCAGTTTCGGCTTCGAGACAGTTTTCAGGATTAGCATGTGTGATTTTCCAATGCATGTCTGGAGAATATTTTTGGGTTTTTCAAAACCTTTGCGATGATGTAACATGCAAGCCGAGACGATAACTTTCAGTGGTTCGGGCTTCAAAGGCCATTTTTAGGGTTTTCATGTAGAATTCTTCAATGCATGTCAGGACATCCTTTATGGGTTTTTTGAGAGCTTCACAACGATGTGACATGCAAGCAGAGTGGATCATGTTTCAAAAACTTAATATTTTTAGCCAATTCCCGCATGTTGACAAGTTTTCTAGGTTTTTTGAGATCCCTCGGGTAGTGTGACATGCAAACTCATCCGACAGCTGATTAGTCACTTTTCAGGCATTTACTATTTTTAGCAGGTTCGTTCCGACAACCGCCCAACACTTCAATTCAGCAAGCAGAATGACATGCAGCAGAAATCGAGTCAAACAGAGACCATTCAAGGCACATGCAAGTCGAATTAGGGTTTCCTAATTTGGTGCCTAAAAAGAGGGGTAAAAAGCCAGAATTTCGAAAAACGAAGGTATCCCACTGTGATCAACATCCATTAAGCAATCTACTGGTAAAATTTGGGCGCAATCCGAGCACTTACTATTTATAGTAAGTCGCCTCCAGAATGGGGCTACAAATAGCAGGTCAGCACGAGGGGCAGGTGTGAACAAGTTCACCAAGCGATGAGGACCACGTGGTGAAAAATTCAAGTCAAATGGAGTTGCAGAAGTCAAACAATTTTAGGGTTTGCTAAAAATAGCAAGAGGGCTACAAATAGCAAATGAGCTTGGGCAACAAGTATAAACAGGGTAGCAAGGCCACAAGAGGCATATCACGCCAGCTCCAGAATTAGAATGGGTGGAAGCCATGAGGAGCCATACATCTCCGAAATTTACTAAAAATAGAGTAGTTGAGGCGTTGAAAATTTCCAAGTCTATAAGAGTTGAGGCTGGCATGGTAAATTTGTCTAAGGCATGGCAAATTCCTTGAGACCCCCGTAAATACGCCCTGTCTTGAAGAGATGATGATAAAAATTCTAAGGGATTGAAAACTAGCAGCTCATGCCTTCAAATGCGCCCAAGGGGTAAATACATCAAGAAATTGTATAAGGCAAGTAAATGGAAGTTGACCCCTCTAAATGCGCTAAGGATGAGGAGAGTGGTGTTATGAAAATATTCTAGTTATGAAAATTGCAGCACATGGGCTGAAATGCGCCCTTGAGGGAGGAAGGCTTGAGAAAAGTTTCTAAGTCATAAAATGGAAGTAGGACCCCTCATATGCACCCTCTTGGAGAGTGAAAGAAAATTCTAAATATGGGAAATATTCCCCCTCCTTACCCCATATATGCCTAGCTTGCATGTCATGAGGGAAGGTAGGAAAGATGAAGGGCGTTGAAAGTTCTTCCTCATACCCTCTAAATGCGCCCAAGCAAGTGGAATGAGAAGGCATAAAAAATTCTAAGGCAATGGAAATAAAAGCACAAGGGGCAATATGCACCCAAGATAAGTGGCAAGCTAGAGGCATAAGAAATACTCTGGGGTGTTGAAGCATGAAGCTGCCACTATGTCAAATGTGCCTGCAAGGTAGCTAGAGATTTAAAAAGTTTCTAAGGCATGGAAACTTGAGGCCCCACCTAGCAAATACGCCTAGCAAATGTTATGAGTTGAAGAAATTTTCTAAGTATCACAAAATGGAAGCTAGATCTTCCAAATGCACCCTTGGTAAGAAATAAGGAGGAAGTGACAAGTTGAAAAATCTCTAGGCATTAAAAATAATGCTAGGAGTAAAATGTGCCCAAAGCTACAAGGAAGGTGGAAGGTAAATATTCAAGGCGTGAATTTCCCTCACCACATGCTAAATGCGCCCAAGTTGGTGGGAATTCCTCCCCATCATGTCAAATGCGCCCAAGGAAGTTGGAACTTGAGGGAGAAAATTGCTAAGTGTAAGACAAGGTTGCTAAGGCGTGCAAATGCTTGAGAGATGAAAATGGAAGCATGTGTTAAAAAATGTGCCCAAGGTGAGTCAACAAAGTTTTAAAATTTTCTAAGGCATTTCCTAAGGTAAAGTGAGAAATACGCCCAGGGGAGGTAATATTAAATTCTCCAAGTGCAAGGTGAATTGTGCTCATGAGCATGAAGGGAATATCTTCAGGAAATCAAAGAAAAACGTCAAGGCATGTAAAGTAAAGGCTCTAAGTGTGAGGTGCACCCAAAATTAAAATAAACCTTAGCAATTTTTATTATTTTTCAAAAATAATAAAAATTAAACTTACCCCTTCATCTGGATACACATGAAAATGATGATTTCGGAGGGAAAATTTCTTCTGGGTATTGGAAATTTCCCGCTGGGAGATGATTTTGAAATTTTCCACACCTCACTCAAGATTTTTCGGCAAAGATTTTAGCCTGGTGCCTATTGATGAATTTCCTAGGCGAAAATAAATTTTCTAAGGCAAATAAAAGAATTTTTTTTACAAAAAAATGCCTCGGTTGGTGATGTCAAAATGAGCGCTTAGATTACGGTGGATGAAATTTATAAAGCAGATAAAATTGTCTAAGGAGAGGGAAAATAAAACAACAAGGGGGTCAAATACACTCACGAGAAAGAGGTGAAATGTGTCTAAAGTATGAAGAATTTGAAGATGAAATGAAGCTCAAACATCAAGCATTCAAGTGCGTCCTCAAGGTGAAATAATTTCTAAGGCACAAACTCCAGGCACAAGGTGGTGGATGCTCCCTTGAAGAAAACTTCATGAAATAAACACCATGCACCCAGATGTTGAAAATTTATGAAAGTTTGCTGGAAGTGATGAACTCTATCAAGATCTGGAGATCAAGAAGACCTTGAAAGTTAGAACACGGAAACTTGATAAGTGAAGTGAGTTTATATTATAAGTGTTCTAATGCTCTTCTTTTGTTTTGCAAGAGGAACACCGAGGCGAAGGCATTAAGAACGTGATGCAAAAGGAGGCTAAATGCGCCCAAGGTAGTGGGCTGGAGAAATATGAAAGTTGCAGGAAAGAAATGCGTCAAGGAATTAAAACAACAGGAGGGTTGAACGCGAACAATTGAGCAATCGAACTTCGGATCCTATCAAATTTTATTATCTGCGGAGACAATCTTAGAGACTCTTTTACCCTCCTCCTAGCACAACAGAATTGGCAGGAAGAATAGTGGGAACACATTTTCTTGGACGAGAATCTTTTGGAGGATAGTGGGCATTAATTGCTCGTAGTGGTTCCTATAGAGGAGTGGAGAATCTTATGTGCATTCATTACCCCACTCCTCTTTGTGGCGGTTTTTAGGGCAAAAACCCTAATTAGGGCATGTGTGGCTCAATCTGAGCCCTTCATTGTAATCAAATCTAAGCCGTCCGTTGGATTGGGCCAACTATAAAAGGGGCATCCCACTTCATTTGTAATTATTAGATATTAGATCAAGAGATCAAAAAGTAGAGAAGATAGAAGTTAGGATAGAGAGTAGAGCATAGAAGTTAGCATAGCATAATTTGCAAAGGAAAGAAAGCTTTCCCTTTGAAAGTTTTGTAAGAAGTTGTTGTGGAAAACTCTCATAATACAAAGATTTATCATTGCTTGGTGGTTCTATCTTTTATTGTGAGTAGCTAGCAAGGCTTGTTCGTCTTTCCAATTCAAGTAGATAGAGTAGAGTAGATTTCATTTCATGCAAGTAGCTGTTAGCAGTGGAATGTGGTGTTTAATTTGAGCAAGCTTCGCTTATCCATACCACTAGCGGGCTCATTGATGGTGGGTTTGCCTTGCATGGTCAACTGGAACATTGTGAACTTAACTTCAATTGCGGTTTATATGTTGGCATGCGTCGTTGTGACGGTCTCTGCATGTTGAATCATGGTTTGAATATCTTTCGTTATCCCCTTGAAGATTGCACTGGTTCTGCGGAAGCTGTCCGAAGTGAGGCAAAGCAGAGCTTGGTTTGAAGTTTGCAAGAATTGATCTTCGCGTTCTGCATTTAGAGTAGATGGTAGCATCTATAATCCTTGTGTCCTTTTACATTCAGCATTATCCGGTTAGTTTAAGAACTCGAGCTTCATTGACAAATCTCCTGAAATTTGAGAATCCTTTCTTCTGAATGAGCAACTCACGTAAGTCCCCTTGAAATAACCAGCAAATCACATCGAGCCAATTGAGGCTATCCCCTTGCATAAGGAATCTTGGAGTTGAACGCATGATCTTTCATGCAATCTTAGCATGCGGGACATTTTGATCAAGAGAGGATAGAGCGACCGTTGGGAACTTTATTCTGTGTTGGTGCGGTCATAAAACACCCGTCAACAGGTACAAAGTGTGAATCTACGAGTAAGCATTTGCAGGAATTCAATAATTTAATGGATGATTTCGAGATAGACCATGAGGATGTAATCATGAGGTTGTTTGTGCAGTCTTTAAAAGGAGATTCAAGTGATTGGTTCTTTGATTTACCAGCATGCTCTATCTACTCTTGGGAGGAGTTCAAAGTAGTATTCATAGAGCAATTTGGTGAAAGGGTCAGTGCTAGTTCTTTGCTCAATAGGTTTATGAACATTGAAAAAGAGGAGGATGAGCTGGTTCCAGCATTCAATCTAAGATTTGCTAAAACATTGAGGGATATTCTTGATTTCATGAGATTAAGTGATGAAGTATGTTTGGTTGTTTATTTAGGATCTTTTGATAGAAAGATGAGCTATCTATTGAGAGACAAAGATCCTAAAACTTTGCATCAGGCATATGAGACAGCTCTGAATATTGAAAACAACCAAAAAAATGGAATACCAAGAAATTTTTTGTCTACAAATGTTTGCTGCCCTGAGACAACAAATGTTGATGAGAGGTGTAAGATAGAAATTGAAATTAAAGGTTAGAACACTTACACCACTACTGTTTCAGATTACACATCACCCCATAATGCTGACCACAAAAGGCTCCAAACACATTGTCAAGAAGTTGTATGCAGTGGCAATCATATGAACTCTTTTCAAGACCTCTCTTGCATAAGGAAACATAGAGGAGAATCATCATATGATCTCTATGCAAGATTTATGGACACTCTGTCTACAATTCTTGAATGTCATAGACCTGAAAATTCAATCTGCATTGATTTATTTTATGAATCATATGAACCAAGTTTGAGTGCTTTACCGAAGGAGTTGAAGCCTGTTAGGCTTGACCAGGTATGTGAATACTTTTTTCTTTTTGAACAGATTAGAGATGACTATCAACGAGCTATCATATTCTCAACCCATCATGATAATGATTCTGCTGCCCTATATGAGTCAAGAAATGAGATGTCACATTAAGAAGAAGAGAGCAGATCAGAGGTTGAAAATGCTTGCCTCAGTGAAACTGATGAAATAAGTAGTTCTGATTTGTTTGAAGTTTCCAATTCTGGTAGTCCTATGGATGACATAAGATTGAGCATTCAGTCTGAAAATTCTGAACATATTTGCAATATTGATGAGTCCTCTTGTTGTAGTAGTGATGATGACTTTAAGTATGGTCAATTCTCTGTTGATTGTGATTGCCCTCATGAGGAGGAGATAAAATCATTTACTACAGATAAGAAATATGTTGATAATGATGAGACTTTGAGTAATAGGATGCTACCAGTTTCGGTTGATAGTGCTATGGAGTTGGAAAAATATTTTGACTATGTTATCTCATATCATGTGGATATGAAAGAGATTTCAGATATGTGTATTGAAATCAGATGATGAAATGAAAGATAGTATTGGTTGCTATGAATTCAGGGCTGATTGTGATTATGCTAATAAAGAGGACACTGATTACAATAATTTTAAACGTGATGATGATTTGATGGATTTGGACCTTCCTGCTGAGGAGACTGAGGCCCTTATGTCAAAAATAAATATGATAGAAAATCCATTGTTTGATGAGCCTCCAGATTCATTAATTGATAAAAGTGGTGATCCTTACTAGTACAGGTATAATCCACTCTTTGTTGATAATTCTAATTATGTTTGTCACACATGGTTAGAATGTGGTCTTGAACAAACAAAGGATCACATTGATGAACTCCTCGAGGGCATTTCCTATGTCTATTTTACTTTGAAACAGGTGTTGCAGGAAGAATTGAATATCATAAAGCCAACTACTTGGAAGAGTTTCAATATTTTCAGTTTCCAGTTCAGCTAGAAGGTATCTTTATAAAACATGACAACGAGATGAATAGGAAGAAATGTTATTTACAATATGAAATTTTTCCATATGATGAATATAACACATATATGTCATGTAGTGATGAAGGCTTGCATTTTATAACTGGTTACACAATAAAGAATGACAGATTATACTAGCAGTGGCGTGCTTATAAAAGTTGTGAGAAATGTCAGTAACAGTGTTGGTAATCAAATGGGTTTCAGTGGTGACAAAATTTTTACTTATAAGAGGAAGCTTGTACTTGTTGCAGTGGTATGGCAGAGGTACATATGGATTGAAAGAAATTAGTTCCTTCTACAGGTTGATTTTTGATAGGGGTAGGAATGGGCCCCAAGTTTTAGTGGCCTGGTGCCACTAATAGGGAGATGAAGCCTAGATTATACTGAAGGATGCAATGTAAAACTCTACATCTCACAAGAAGGTTTCTGGTGGGATGGAGATTAGATCTCCTATTTCTGGCTTTTTGGTCGTTTGTATGATTTTGTAAATAGTTTGTTTCTTTTTATTTTCTTTCTTGTTTGTCTTGTTTTTTCCTTTTGTGTCTAGTCTACTTCACCCATTGATTCTAGGATTTCACCATTCCTGTGAGAGGCATGTGTACCAAACAAGAGCCACTGATGGAACCACCAAAAAATTTCTTGGTTCTATCATCAAAATTGTGAAAAGTCTGGTTTGGTCCTTTCTATTTGATGTAAGGTCGATGTTCCCATCATTGTGACAGGGTTTTATATTTGCAAAACTTTCAAATCTTAGCCTAAAACAAAACCCTCGATCGTTTTAATTTTACATTGACCTGTCTTTCCAGTTCCCGGTCACTTAAGTTGTCACTTGTTCCATCATAGTCATTGATTTACCGGCCCCTAGTCTTAGATTGACAGTTGTCTCATGTCTTTCCTGATATTAATAGTCGAAGGCCTAATCTAAAGAAAATTTTAAATCCTTAGGCTTCATTATGGGTCGTTACCTCGTTTACCTAGCCATGACCCCCTTTTTATGAATAACTTTTGTGGCATGTGCAGAAAAAAGCTTCATATGGGCCATCTGATTGATTGAAATTAATCTTGGTCGTTCCTTGTATGCCCATGTTGGTTTATTGATTCTTATTTTATACACATGGGCTGGAGGGCTTTGGCCACATGTTTGCTATAATGGTGGGCCCAATCTCTTTGGTAAGGATGAATGGCGTATTTCAAGGAGGATCGACGATTGATGGACTGATGACGTGGCCATATCTGTGTTGCTCCCCGCGAACCTGTCTTGTTTTATTTTACATTATTTAAATGGCACGGGCTAGCGGACGATGGCCATGTGGTACTTTCTAAAAGGGTAAATTTATTCCTTCACGGGGCAGTAGATGTTGTTCGTGGAGTGCTCAACGGTATCCAGTGCTACACATGTTCTCATTTGGGCTTTCCCCCGCGCCCCCGTTCATTTGCTGTTGTATGAGGGGATAGTCTTACGGGCTAGCGAGCGATGTGACACCTGTCTGCTTGTGAGGATAGATTGGCTTTGATGATGGAGTATGTTTTGGTGGGATTCATTTTGACGGTTGATGACTGGTGACGTGGCTGAACCCTAGCTACCCCCCTCCATCCCGTGTGAGCCCCGCCTGTGTTCTACATCTTTTAACAGGCAAGCGGGCATTTGCTATGTAGACTTTTTAAAAGGGCTTGACTGGTTTCTAATAAAGATGGAATGCTTCCAAATTTGGCTGAAAGGATACTATTTATAAAATGTGCTATTTTTAGCTTTATTCTTTAAAGTGCATGCTTAAGATCTCGGCCATCAATTCTGTCAGCCTATGATACGTGTGAATTGGGTGGTAATAAAGCATTGGCAGTGTATGAACTGATATCCTGAGATCGGATCTAGATCAATCCCCGTTGTTTTTGACAAGGAGAAACACAAGTGAAATATTTCCCATGAGCGGGCGGGTTTTTCTTACAAGATGGTTTTTATTGATGCTAGGTACTAAGTGGATGTTTATCTACTCTGTGCTTTTCTATTTTAAAAGGGGCATTAAAGCACAAGTAAAACTCAATTAAATGGTTGCATGGTAATCTACCCGTTGATGCATTTTAAATCATGATCAACGGCTAGGATTAAGGGGATTAAGGTAGAATGTTGTCAGCCCGCGCGCATGATCTTTCGTTGATGAATTAATTGTTGGCACACTTGCATGGCTCGTTATAAGAGGGACCAATTGCCACATTTCTCATTCAGAAGTTGCATTGAGATTGAATCTGAAAACAAGATTAGTAGGTGTCTTCTAAGAGGATGAATAAGTCTAGGGAGTCTTTTAGGCCAGTCCGCGGGTCTAGGAGACTAAGTTTGCTCGACTCTGAGAAGAGTACTCAGGTGGATGAAGTTGATATGCAGGAAGCTCCTGGTACACCAAAGGATAGAAAAGGTCACAAAAAATTTAAGAACTGTGGTGTTAGGAGTAGTTTCTGCCTAGGGAACAGAGTAGTTTCAGAAGAATCAATCAAGTTCAAAGGCAGGGAGTTGGTAGGATATGAAAGAAAGACAAAGAAAAGGTGCAAGTATCGTAACGTTTATCCGGGGAGGCTCAGTTATTCCAGTGAGCTCTCTGATAGCCATTTAGACAATGAGGGTGACACTAGCTCAGAGGGTGATTATTATCCCCTCTCTTTGATACCATCTGATGATTCCGATGAGGTGGTGGTGATGGTTCCTCTAGTTCCACCACGAGCAGGGCGTGGGCTAGTATCCTCTGAGGCTAATGACTCAGAGTGATGACTATGTCCCATTTTTGTTTTCGATGACACCATCGCCCCTTTCTCAGGATTGTCCTATTTAGCGTTCATGTGGTTTCTTGTTTCTAGTGCTGACGTGGAAATTTTTTGGGTTGGTGTATAGGAGAGGTGTCGGACTTCCTAGTGCTAGGTTATGCGCAAGTTTTTATTGAGGTTGCGAGTAGAGAATCTTCTTTGGTCGACAAGGACGAGGATGCTACTGCTACAACAGTTTCTGGCTCTTGAGGAGCTGGCGGGTCTATATGTGAGGGACATGGAATGATACCTTTTGCTCTTCCATTTTCCTCAATGATGGCATGTAACCAACTAGGGACACCTCGAAATTTGGTGCAGATGATCTTAAAATGAAATGAAATATAAATGTAATTGAGCCTGATGCTTGTCGCTCCCTTGTTCTATAAAAGGGATTTCTGGGCTCATTACAATGGTCGGACTTTTCAGTTTCAATAGGGTTTAGGGTGAATGCTTATCTTAGAAAAGGCACCTTGAATAGGATAAGGGTAAATAGGTTGGTCAGTGGTCTTGAGGAATGATGTTTTGTTTGTAACAGTCTTAAATTAGTTCTATATAAACTACTAATGTAGAAATGAATCTTTCTCTGGAAACAAACACTCTCCTATGTATATTTTTGTTACAATTTATGAATGAAAATGCTAATGGTGTTGTCATTTGTCTTGAAATGGTTATGTTTGAATGTGTTATCTTGTTCTTAGCTTTAATTCAAGGAGTTGATTAAAATGCTTGAAGAGGGTATAAACTTTGCATGAAATTGCTTAGGATTGTTGTGTAGTGAATGTTTCTTTTAGGCATTTTTGAGTTTTCATAGCCTGCAAAGCAGTATGAGGATAGTTCAGCTACTTCTAGCATTTAGTAGTTTGTATATTATAGATTCTTTCATATTTGACCCCGTTGCTCCAACTGTTTAGGCACTGGCCGATTTATCACTGAAATCTAGCATTGAAATGAGAACATAGCACACCTAGCCTTGAACTTGAAATAAGAACAACACTCTTTTAAGATCCTTGTTAAACGAATTGTGAGTGGCATGGAAATATTCTGATTCATAGCAAATGAATAGTCATTCACTTAAAAGATGTGTCAAGTCTTCAGCGGGATGGGTTTATTTGTGCTCAATTATGAATCTATCTGTTATTAATTTGATATATCTCATGCTGATGTAATTTGGGATTACCCTCCTTGGTTTAACAGAGCGAAAAGTGAAGGAGTAAGGATCACAAAATCCTAAGCTCATTATGTTGGCCACTAACCTTACAATTTCTTCATTATAAGAAGTGGCAACTCTTTAGAGAATTGTTAGGTTTTGCTGGAAAAATCACCAACACCATGCAACCTCACCATGCCAAAAAGAGCCTCCATCTTTGCAACCATTATCCTGAATGCTCCATTTGACATGCCTCTAAGTACTACCTTTTTCCCATCTGCCTTGAATTTTAGCTCCATTGCCTAAAAATTTTGAGTACTTCCCAAGAGAGTGTAAGCACTATACCCCCAAAACTACATTTTTTTCTCCAATGCCTACTACATAGAAATCAATAGTCACCTTAAGGTTTCTAAACATGATTCTCAATTGTGTTATCTTTTTGGTACATGACATAGTGAACCCATTTTCAACCATCACATAGAATCCTTCAAAATCTTCCACCACAAGTCCTCTCTTTCCTACAAGGCCCTCATCAATGAAGTTGTGGGTTTCCCCACTATCAATCAAGACTACCACTCTCTAACCTTGCAATACTTTAAGTCAAAATGGATTATACCTAGGTGTACCTATCTAAGTGGCAAAAGTCCCTCCTAAAACTCCTCCAACATGGTGGTCTTCTATTTTAGCTTCTTTTTCTTCCCCTTCAATCCCTAAACTAACTTCCTCTTTTTCCTCTACATTATCAAAGATAACTTCAATGTAGTGAACCTTGCCTCTTCCAAGGCACCTATGAACTAGTTCCCATGGTTCTTTGCACAAAAAACACAATTTATTTCTTTGCATTTGATTCCGTTACACCCCGATTGTATAGCTACTATTGCATAGGGCAATTGATTGTAATGTTTAAATCATTGAGATGAATAAAACATGTTTTTGTTATCAAAATGAATGTGTTCTATTTAAATGATTGTCTCATTTTATGCTACTTCTATCGATGTTATCCTTGATGAATGTTGCATGCATAGTTATTGAGTTGTGAATATTCTAACTTAAGATGTTTTGTATACTGTTAATGTCGTGAACAAGTAACTACCGAGATTGTATGTCTATTGGTACAGGTACATGAACCATTCCTCCAAGCAGAGGGGAAATATCACTCGGGTGAGGGGCTTGGTCAGGTAATCGGTAAAGTAAATCAATTGAGCATACACACACTTCACTAAAGGTTTGGAGGAACTGAGTCAAATAGGTTGGTCTTGATAAGTCATCCATAGGCTTTAGGAGTTTGGGTTACTTCTTTGTACTTTTTGAGTGATGTTACTTTTAAACCTGACTTATTGTTTTGTGACCTTGGGTGAGAAACATGTTTGGTTATATGTGCATAGGCAAAGTGTATATGTATACACATGTATCCCTCATATACACGTATCTATATGTATAGACATGGCGATACAGACGTATGATCGACAAATCATGTATACACATGTATCCCTCATATACACGTATCTATATGTATAGACATGGCGATACAGACGTATGATCGACAAATCATGTATACACATGTATCCCTCATTTACACGTATCTATATGTATAGACATGGCGATACAAACATATGATCGACAAACTGATATGGTGTACGTATGTGTCGACATGGTATACATACACATATGTGTACATGACTGTATAAATGGTTATACGCATGTATATACATATATATGCTACCTATTACCTGTGAATATAATATTATTATAATATTATCTTGGAATTTACATATATACATATATGCACATATACATTGATAGGTATATTGAAAGTATGTTGACTGGCTCGCAATATACGTATTTACCAAATAATATGTAAATGTGTATATATGTATAAATGTAATTAAATAAGTATATATATATATATATATATATTTAATATTATATATATTATTATAGTTTTACCGAAATAAATATATGTATAAATAAGTATATTTAAATTATAACGTTTAACTATATATACATATATAAATATTAAAGTAAAATAAAACTATAATAATATATGTATTAATATAATAGAATATATATATATCAATTAATTTGAAATAAAATAAGAACCGATATATCTCATAGTTATATCTTTAAATGAAGACTTTATTTTAACTATGGAAAAGTTGATGAATAAACCAAATTCATTTGATATCGATTTTGACTATGGAAATTGATTTAAATCATATAAGTTTATTTGCAGTATGCAAGTCATATTGAATTGAATTTTATGAGGAATGAATCACGCAACATTGAGGGAAATATTTCCCAAGTGCTAAAGTCCAAACTTTTGAAACAACAAAAATGGCGCAGCTAAGAAATGCGCACACGAGAAGAAGACCAAGTCTGAGCAAGCAAAATCGCAGCTTCTAGAGGTTGCGAAAATGTCTGAAAACAAGGATAGCTAGGATGCCATTGAGCTAGGACTCATTCCACTGTGGCTAAACTCTTGCCAAGTTGCAAAATAGCGCCCTTGCTGGAAAACGCCTGTAGGTGTCATTCTATGCAATTTCTTCATGTGTCTTTGAATTATTCCAAAGCGGGGCGACTCATCTTTATTTTGCGGAGTAAGGGTTTTATATGCTGCTAGCATGAGTTTGACATAATCAAAATGATAGTGGTGTCAATTCTCATGCCAAATTTGTAGGATGGCATGAGAATTCGACCTCTATAAATAGGAGCTCACTTTTCCTATCATTTCACCAATTTTTCAAGTTATCAAGATTGCAATTTGTTCTCTGCAACTACAATCTGCAATCTTATCTATTCTGAGATTATTCTGCAAACAGAGAAGTTACCAGCCAATTACCAGTAGACTGTAATTGTCTCAGCACAACTGTAACCCACAACAAGCTGAATCATCCATCTTTTGAGGTCATTTATGAGTAAAAATTTTGTCATTAACATTGTACAAGCTGAGTGTTAAAGGTAGTAGCTGGAGAAGAGACTACCGAATTTCAAAGCTTGAGCTGGGGTGCTGAAAGGTGGACAAAAATCTCTTCATTTGAAGGAAAGCTCATAATCAAGCATGAGAATTTCTTTTACTTGTTCTTACATTGAATCTAGGTAATATGCTAGATAAAAGATTGTTTGGCATTTGTTTTTGAAATTGTGTGACATAAGATATGTGCTTGATTGGATGCATATACGTATCGTAATGAATGCATTTACAATTAGAAAATGAGTAAAAGGGCATAATTATGCAACCACATTGCTAGTGTGTTAATGAATGCATATACTTAAAGGAAAAGAGTAAAAGAACATATTTGTTATTCACATTGTGTGTGTGATCTCCGTATATGGAGAATAAGGATAATCTAGTTATCATATTCTAGGTACGAAATAAGGACAAAAGACAAAGTATATTCAGACAACTTAGTGGTCTAGTAAGATCTTTTCAGCTTAAGTTATAGGGATAACTGAGGTAAGCTAAAAGTACTCCTAGGATAAAGATATCCCGATTAGGAGGAATGGTATAAGACACTTGTAGACTATTTCGTTTCGAAGTAAATTGTTTGAAGGTAGGTTGTCTGAAATAGGATACACCTGTCTTATGTAACTATTTGAAGTAGATTGTTTAAAGGTAGGTTATCTGAAACAAGATATACCTATCTTGTGTAATTACTTATTAGATTAATATGTTGTAGGTTAGTCTGGGATAAAAGATTATCCAAAAGTAAAGGACGATACCTATGCGTAGTGTAAGATAGCCTTAAGTCAAATCGGCCCTGAGTAGTGTATATGATAGATGACATTCATTTGAAGTACTGAATGAGAATACTTTGGCCAAAGTAGTGGAATGTACGACATCCACTTAGATGTGAGATAGTTGAGACTACACTGTCAGTTCATTGTGATCCATCATGCTAGTTTGGGATTGTGAAATAGCAAGTTCTACATGTATAGGACACAACACTATGCTCAGTTGGGTTGTCGCAGCAGGATACTCTACCAATCTCTTCGTTCGAAGGGAGGGCCATCCATCGAATGATGGATGTGCGGGGGATCGCATTAATAGTTCGTGGTTGGCGGAAAAGCGCTTGAGTGATGTTTCTCCTCCACAGCAGGCGACGGATGCACCAAGATTTGAAAGGAAAGGAACCTGGACCTATTGTGACCTTTTCACACATCACCCCATGATAGATGGGGACCCCCTAATTTTGCTCCATTTTGGTCTTTTGGCTTTTGTTTTGCCTCTCTCTCTCTCTCTAATCTTTTGTCCTTCCAGGGATGTCCCCGTTCTTTGACCTAATTTGAAATTTTGGCTAAGTCTGAAGTGAATATGTGAAATTAGGGTTTTGTTCTTCAGGCTGGATTGAGATTAAATCAAGTTGGTAAATTGACATCTAAGCACAGCAGTACAGTCAGAAGGCTCAAGGCAGGATCCCATTGAAATTTCGCTGAAATCTGACAACTAACTATTTTTAGTAAGTACCTAAAACGAAGTCTTTTCCTCAGGATTTCGGGATTCTGACTACTCCAGCACATCCAGGTAACTTCAGAGTGCCTGTACGAGAAATTTGAATAGATTCAGACAACTGGCTATTTTTAGCAGTTCGGCCTTCAGAGGCCATTTTTCAGGGTTTAAACATATGATTCTCCAATACATGATTGGGGAATGTTTTTGGGTTTCTCGAGACGTTCGCGATGGTATAACATGCAAATCGAGATGGTGACTTTCAACAGTACAGCCTTCCGAGGCTACTTTTAGGGTTTGCATGTAGAGATTTTCAGTGCATGTCTGGATATTCCATATGGGTTTTGCGAGACGTTCGTAGTGATGTGACATGCAAGCAAAATGGATCAGTTTTCAGGGACTTACTATTTTTAGCCAGTGCCCGCATGTTGACCAGTTTTCTGGGTTTTTCAAGGTTTTTTGAGATCCCACGGGCACTGTGACATGCAAACTCATCCCACATCAGATTAACCACATTCCGAACACTTACTATAAATAGCAGTTTCACTTCAGCAGCTACCCAACACTTCAGTTTCACGAGCAGAATGACATGCAGCGAAAGTCAAGTCAAACAGAGATCATTTGAAGCACATGCATATCAAATTAGGGTTTCTAGCTTCGATGCCTAAAAAGAGGGATAAAAGGCCAGAATTTCAAAAAACAGAGATATCCCATTGCGATCAACATCCTTCTGGCAATCTATTGGTAAAATTTGGGCGCAATCCGAGCACTTACTATTTATAGTAAGTCGTCTACAGAATAGGGCTATAAATAGCAAGTTAGCACGAGGGGCAAGTGTGAACAGGTTCACCAAGCGATGAGGACCACTTGGTGAAAATTTCAAGTCAAAGGGAGCTGCAGAAATCAAACAATTTTAAGGTTTGCTAAAAATAGCAGGTGGGCTAAAAATAGCAGATGAGCTTGGGCAACAGGTATAAACAAGCTGGCAAGGTCACAAGAAGCACAACACACCAGCTTCAGGTTCAGAATAGATAAAAGGCCACAAAAGTCTCACTTCTCCAAAAAAATTACTAAGAATGGAAACTGGCAGGAGGATATGGAAAATGCGCCCTCATGAAGAAAGCTTGATGAAATTCTCTAAGTATTGAGAAAGTTCTCTCACATACGGTGAAATGCACCCAAGGTATGAGGAGGTTGTCTAAAATTTCTAAGGCATTGAAGATTTCCTTCACCACCCCTCAAATGCGCCCTCAAGGGTTGAAAATGGAAGTGGCCTATGCTATTTGCGCCCAAAAGTTCCTTGAGCATGGGTGAAATGCGCCCAACTTGGAGGAGTTGATGAAAATGTTTCTAAGTGTTGAAAAATTCCTCCTCCACCCCCTAAATGCGCCCAACTTGTGGAAGGCCTCAAAATAAATTTTCTAAGGCATCAACATGGCACCACCACCCTTCAAATGTGCCCTTGGTAGAAGATGAGGCTTAGAAAAGTTTCTAAGTATAAAAAGTTCCTCCTCCCCATGTGAAATGCGCCCAAGGCTGCAAGGATATTGAAATTTTTCTATAAAAAAAAAAAAAAAAAGTTCCTCCTCCCTACCTCATATGTGCCCACAAGGAATGAAGTGCAAGGTAAAGGTTTCTAAGGCATGGGAAAAGGAAGCAAGGAACCCCATATGTGCCCAGCCAGCAAAAGGTGGAGAGGGCATAAAATAAAAGTGTCTAAGTGTGACAAATTCCTCCTCACACCCTTAAATGCGCACTCATGGAAAGAAGACTTGAGAAAATATTTTAAGTATTTGCAAATTCCTTCTCCCCCCTCCAAATGCGCCCAAGCATGGGGAAGACATGGCATAAATATCCAAGGCATTGAAAATAGAAGTTTGAAGGCTGAAATGCACCCAACTTGGAGGAGTGGATGAAAATGTTTCTAAGTATTGAAAATTCCTCCATCACACAACAAATGCGCCCAAGGCACAAACAAATTCCTCCACCCTACCTCAAATGCGCCCAAGGCTGCAAGGGGGAATGAAAGAAAAGTTTCTAAGGCAAAAAGTTCCTTCACCACATGTCAAATGCGCCCATGAGTTCCCTCTTCACATGCTAAATGCGCCCTCATATGGAAGTAGCATGTGCCATATGCGCCCAAGGTTGAAGATGGAAGTTGACATGGGAAAATGCGCTCTCAAAGTTGAAATTCCTCCTCCATGTGCTATATGCGCCTAGGATGTAAAGACAAGGTAAGACAAATGCTAAGGCGTTGAGGATTTGCCTCCACCACATGTGAAATGCGCCCTAAGAGGAAGAAGTTAAATGAAATACCTAAGGCATGAAAACTAAAAGAGGGCCTTGTGAAGTGCACCCTTCAAGGTTTAGAAGAAATTTCTAAGTGAAAGAAGATTTCACTAGGAGAAATGTGCCCATGATAAAGAGGAATTGGAAATTCTTTGGAGGGCAAGACAAGGCATGGGATGAGTTTGAGAATTCTTCAAAGGCAGGATAAAATGGCCTAGAAATATTCTAAGGGTTGAAAAATAATGCTAGAGGGAGTAAAATGCGCCCAGCAATCAAGAGGAGGTAATATTAAATTTTCCAAGTGCAAGGTAGGGTGCGCCCATGAACATAAAGGGAATTTCTTTAGAGAAGCAAGAAAAATACAAAGGCATAAAAAAGTGAAGACTGCAGGTGTGAAGTGCGCCCAAGATTGAAAATGGATAAACCTTAGCAATTTTTATTATTTTTTCAAAAATAATAAAAATTAAACTTACCCCTTTGTTTGGATACACATGAAAACAATGATTTCTGAGGGGCATTTTCTTCAAGGTATTAGACATTTCTCACTGGGAGACAATTTAAGGTTTTTCCACACCTTGCTCGTGTTGTTTTGACAAATATTTTGGCCTGGCACTCGTTTAACAAATTTCCTAAGGCTCAGAGGGGTAAATTTTCTAAGACATGATAAAGTAAAGCTCAAGGGGTCAAATACACTCACAAGGAAGTGATGAAATTTGTCCAAGGCATAGAAGAATTTGAAGATGGAATGAAGCTAGAACATCAAGCATTCAGATGTTGAAAAGTTATAAAAGTTTGCTAGAAATGATGAACTCTACCAAGATCCGAAGATCAATCGGTCAGAACATGAGAACTAGGTAAGTGAAGTGAGTTTATATTATAATGTTCTGATGCTCTTCTTTCTGTACGTTTTGCAGGAAGAAGATGTTGAAAGAAATGGCTAAGTGTTGGGACAAAGTTGAAAAGGTTCCCAAGGAAAGAGAAATGGCAGTGAAAATTTGATTAAGGTATTAAGAACGTGATGCAAAAGAAGCTAAGTGCGCCCAAGGCAGTGAGCTGAAGAAATATGAAAGTTACAAATACATCCAAGAATTGAAACGACAGGAGGGATGAATCCAAACAACTTGTTGACGTGTTTTTTTACGACGACATCAACACAGAATAAAGTTGTCCAACAGTCACTCTATTCTCTCTTGATCAAAGTGTCCCACATGCTAAGATTGCTTGAAAGTTCATGTGTTCGACTCCAAGGTTCCTTTCATTGCGAATAGACTCAGTTGGTTGATGTGTTTTGCTGGATTATTCCAAGGGGACTTACGTAGTTGTTCGATTAAGTGAAGCAATTAGGACATGAAAGATTTGACAAATATCGTTCTGGTATCTGGATTGACCCGAAAAATGCTGAATTAAAAAGGGATAGGGATAGGGATTCTACAAATCTATTTCTAAAGGGTGGAGGACGAGGATCGACTTAAACAATCTTCAAACCAAACTTTGCTTTGTCTCCTTTCGAACAACTCCGACAAAGTTAATGCAATCTTCAAAGGATGAGAAAGGTGTTCAAACTATGACACAACATGTTCATACCATCACTACGATGCATACAAACACATGAGCCACAATCGAAGTTAAGTGCCAATACTCCAGTTGACCACGCAAGGCGAACTTACCATCAGTAAGCCCGCTAGTGGTATGGATGAAAGAAGATATGCTCAAATCACAACGCCACACTCGACAATTAACAACTACTTGCATAAACAAAGTCTACTCTACTCTATCCACTTGAATTGGAAAGACGAACAAGCCTTGCTAGCTACTCACAATAGAAGATAGAACCACCAAACAATGATAAATCTTTGTATTATGAGAGTGTTCACAACAACTTCTTACAAAGTCCTCAATGGGAAAACTCCCTTTCCTCCTCAATCTAAGCTAACTTCTAAGCTAAATGCTATATGCCTTCTACTCTCGCTCTGATTCAATTCTTGATCTAATGTCTAATGATTTACAAATGAGGGGGGATGCCCCTTTTATAATAGGTCCAGTTCAGTGGACGGTTGAGATCTAATTACAATAAAGGGCTCAGATTGAGCCACCTATGCCCTGATTAGGGTTTCTGCCCTAAAAACCGTCACAGAGAGGAGTGGGCAATGAATGCACAGAATATTCTCCACTCCCCTGCAGGAATCATAATGAGCAATTAATGCCCACTACCATCATCAAGAAGATCCTCATCAAGCAGCGCGTTCCCACTGGCCTTTTCCTGGATAGCAAACTCGATCAACCGGGCCAATACCGCTTCAACCTCCTGGGCAGAAATCGGTGGAATGTGGTGCCGGATGCAAGACTTCGTCCATGCCGCTAAGGCGTCCTGGGTATGCTGAATTATACTGGAGAAAGTGGAGACATTATCAAAGTCATCCAGGACAAGCGACCTCGCAGCTGAGAAAAACGGAGCCAGTTTATCTTTCAAGCCATCAGCAGTTATTTCCTCTGGGGCCAACTTTCTAGCAAATATGGCTTCCAATGTATTAAGGACTCCCTCCAAGATGTTACCCATTGCTTTCCTCACTCTGGCCGAATCTGCCTTGGCTACATCGTGAAATCCACGGCCTGTGACCATCGAGGAGTACCAACTGGTGAAATCATACCTGTCACCATCCTGAATCACACCTCCATCCACCAAAGTTTGCAGAGGTATATGCATCAAAGCCCCCAAACGAAGTACAGTCTTCGTCTGATAGATGCGGGTATCGCCCCAGGCCTGATCCACCATGTCAATCCGTGCCAAAATACTTGAGGCCTGCCGATAAGCATTGGCGAGGTCCTCCATGAATTTCCCTGTCTCAGCACGAACATGGCTAACCCACTTGTCTGCTTCCGTTTCCATCTTTAAATCTTCTAAGCCGACAACTGACTCCCTTGGAAGCTCTGGTGGACGTTCCACTGTTGGGTTTGCCGATTCACCTAGACATGCTAGACTCTGCACATATCCTATCAAGGTTTTGTGCTCCTTCTTCAATTTCTTATACTTCCCTTCTGTGCGGAGCAACTGATCCTTCAGCGCCTGATAGGAGTTATCGAACTCTTCGACAATTTGGGCTCCCGTAGGACGACCCAACTCCACGGTGGTGATCACATAGTTCTCGGGCCTCTCCTCAGTTCGATCACAATCCTCTCTCGGAACAGCCACCTGAAGCGTGCGAGAGCCTGACTCATCAGTCGAGATCTTTGAAAACTTCCTGGCCCTCTTCTTTTCTGGTGGCGCACTGATCCTCCTAAGGAACTCCTCCATCTCGATGGCCGGATCCATATCATCCTCGGGTTCTCTTCTCATTCTGTCTGAAAGCCAATCCGGCACCGTCTGCTGTGGATTGCAAACGACTAGGGGTTGTTCCTCCGTTGCCTCCACCTCATGCACTTCCTCTCTTCTTGCACTGCTCTGCTCGGGCTCATCATCTTCCACGAGCTGTGTATCTTCTGACCCTTGGGTCCCCTGTTCTGAGTTTTCATCTTCCTCCAACGTCATGTCCAACATCTGTTGGAAACGAGTGTCAGCCACTATTTCATCTTCTTCTTCTTGTTGGCCAGCCCTGGATACACTGACGCTTATACTATCTGATTCTCGGATGTTGAGTTGATCCACCTCCTCAAGCTCCCGCTCTTCACCCAATCCTGCCCTCTGATCAACAAACAATGAAATCACTCTCAAACTCGAAGACCGAGTTTGTGAGTGCATAGGTGATGCTTGTTCCATCCTCAACGGTATCAGCTAGGTTGGTACTTCTACTTGTGCTTCCGATGTTTGAGCAACCTGTTTTCCCCTCTTCATCGATAGCGGCCTTGGGTCACCCATCAAGCTATAAGTAAGGGCGATCGATCTGCTCTTAAGTCTGCATACATGTCAATCGACCCAAGCCCTTGTGAAAGTCAACACTGGAATAGAGAGCGTGTCCAAGTCCATGATTTCTGGCTCAGACCAATCAGGTGGTGGGACCGGAGTATCCCTAATTGAACCATAGTCGGGTTGCATAACGTTGACATCCTCTTCCACCTGGTCGGGAACTGGAATGATCTCACATTCCCTGATCAATTTGAGGGGAAGCCTGGAAAACATCCTTTTCCTTATCTCAACCTCATCAACAGCATTTGCCCAAAAGTCTTCAATGTGGGCCTTGTGTCGGTACTCACGTTCTGTATCATTCGGATGTTTCTGTACGGATCAAAATCCTGTCTGCCTGTGTGATACGATAGATGATAGAATTGCAGCTCATCCTCTGCCTCTCGAGCTGCCTGCAAGGAGGGACACACCTCAGTGGAATTTCCCATGGCAATAGGAAAGTCAAGTCCACCCTTCTTCTTCTTTTTCTGAATCTTATCATAGGCGATCAACTGCCTAGATATTTCCAGCATTATAATGTGATCGGTGGGGTACCTCGGTAGCCGGTATGGATACGAAGTGAACCCCTGCAGCCTAATGTAAGTGAATTTCGGAAATTGGATGAGCCAATATCCGTATTCCTCGATCAATGCTTGTGCCTCTTTGGATACTCTTTGCTGCGTTCTCCGCTGAAGGGTCCTCGTGATGTGCATTGTGAATGCATCATTAGCCCGTTTGTAACTGGCAGGGTTAGCTAGATGCAACTGTGTGCAGGCCTCATGGATTTTGAACTGATCAGGTGCACAGCCTATCGGCTCCTTGTATGTAATCCCTCGATACTTGGTCATTCTTGCCAGCATATATATCACATACGAGCTCATGTAAAAGGTTTTCGTCCCCCTCAGGCTCCTGAACTGCTCATCTATGTTATCACTGATCATTCTTGCCCAGTCAACACATTCCTTTCCCTCCAATATGATCTCGATGAAGTAGAACATCCATGGCTCGAAGAAGTAGGCTTGTGCACTCCCATTTACTCGGCTCAGCATCATCATCAAGTCGCAGTATTCCTGTTTTACATCTTCGGCAATTATCTGCTTTGGGAGTCTAGTGCGAGGTGGCTTTGGCTTTTGCATCCAAACTCTGTTGATGACCGCAGCAACCCTCTCGAAGGAGGTGGAGTACATTTTATCCGCCCTCTCCTTTGATCTGTACAGCATCTTTTCGGCAGTAGGAATCCCAAATGCCTCTCCGATGGCATCTGGCGTGAAGTTGGCAAGTAATTTGCCATCCGGCGAGACAATGGTTCTACGCTCCGGCTTGTAGTGGTTTGCACACTCCATAATTAGCTCCGGGCACTGAATTGCTGGTGGAAAACCAGCGGCTGCATAGATACCACTCTTCATGATGTTATGTGCCGTGACTGATGGTTGATGGCCTCCCAGTCCGTACATCCTAGACTTGAGTGCATTTAGATTAAATGACCCGAGGTTGGTGTCACTTAACCCTGCCAGCTTGGAGACAATTGCCGACTTTGGAAGAACTGACTTGGCGAGCCTTTTAATCATTGCCTGCCGGGATGAGCTAGCCTTGGCCGTTTCGGTGTTTGCAGCTCTGCCTGCGGCTCTGCTTGTTCCAGCAACATCCTTTGCTCCAGCCATCTGCAAAATAGAATAGAATAACAATAAGTTAGCTTGCAGATTTATAATAAAATAAATAGCCTCCGAGGCGACTGCGGATGTGGAGTTAGTTTTTGAAAATGAAATTCTTCAGCATAATTTTCTAACTCCAAACCTCAAACTGTATAAAAACTCTGAGCTTATAACGAAGCTTCCAGCAACTGCACTCTGACTGGCGGAGAAAATTACAGCCAACCAACAACTTTCAGCAATGTGGCTATTTTCTCAGCACAAATAAATTAAATCTTTCGCCCCAACTTCCGTCAACTTCAGCAACTTTCAACTTTCAGCAGCTCAAATAAATAAAATTTGCAGCAAGCTTCAATTTTCGTGCAACTTCAATATTCAGCAACTTCGAAGTAAATCCTCAGCACACAATAAACTTCTGCAACTCAATGCTCTGCAGCAACTTCAGAAGATAAATCTTCCAGCAACTCCGGAAATCAACTTCAACCTTCAACTTTGAAATTGCAGCAACACACCTTCAGCTTTTCGAAAGAAAAAGTCTCGGCAAATGAAAATTTTTCCAGCACCTCGCCCTTTCAGCAACTCAACACTCCGAAATAAAATAAACTCTCAAGGAATTTCTCTCCTCAACAACTTCGAAAATATTTCAATCTCTCGAGAACTTCTTCAGCAACTTCAACTTCGAAAAATGTGAGGAGAAATGAGAGAAGAGACTGTTTAAATAATTCTTCTCGAAGAATCCTGCCAAGTAAGGCTGGGGCTATTTTTAGCACCTTCATCAATTCTCCACTCTCTTCGTTCGGAATCTTCTAATTCAAGCGCAGTAGTGGGCTAGTCGTCAGCCAGTCATTATGGCAGTTGCCATTAACAATGATTCCTTCCTTGTAAAAATTCGAATTTTTCCTCTTGGTCTGCCAGTTAACTTTTGGTGATTTAAACAACTTGCGAGAAAAAAAAATCACTTGATTCGGTTTGAAAATTTCATTTAAGAATCTCGCAGTGTTTAATTGAATCCAACTCGAAAATTCGTGGGAGTTGTAAATTTATTTCCAACTTTTAAAATGTCTGTCATTTAAATCCTCGATTTCATAAAATTTGCCTTAGACATTTTAAATTCTCTTTTTAAAATATTCAACTCCGGGTGATTTAAAATCACTTGCATGCTCGAAGTAATTCATCCTCTGAGATTTAATTTCCGTCAGGAAAATAATCTAGGCAAAACGAATCCCTTCTGAAAATATTAAAATTTCCCTTAGGAAATTAATTTTTAAACTCTGTTAACTCATGGGTGCATTTTAAACGGGTTCATTTGATTTTCACTTAGAAAATATTTTATCAAGTCGTCAACCCCGTTTAAATGTCTGGAAAATTTTCATGTTCACCCACTCTTTCCGTTTATTCAAATTTTCAAATTCTCATGCCTTAGGAATTTCTCCACTTCACACACTTAGTAGAAAATTTAAATTTTCATCCCCTTTAGGCGTATATTTTAACTAGGCAAGCTTTAAATTTCCACGCCTTAGGAAGCATTTTCCATCACCACTTACCTTGAGGGCGCATTTCCACTAGGCAACTTTTATTTTCGTGCCTTAGAATATTTCCAGACTTCTATTCCTCCTTTTGACTGGGGGCGCATTTTGACCTTGAAGCTTTTGTTTTTGCCTTAGGCGTTTTTTCACTAGGCCACATCCTCCTTGGGCGCAAATACATAGGCAAGCTTTCATTTTTTTTTTAATTTTTTTGGGCGCATATGAGGTAGGCTACTCTTATTTTGTGCCTTAGATTATTTTCAAAAGCCTTCCTTCTCCTTGGGCGCAAATGAGACCCCATGCTTTTGTTTTATTAGGTGGGCGCATTTTCATACATGAACTTTGATTTTACGCCTTAGAAAATTTTAAGACCTCCTCACCTTGAGGGCGCATTTCACCCCTGCAAGTTCTATTTCCTTCTACCTTAGGCGTTCTTCTTCTTAGCATCATCTAGGCTTGGGCGCATTTTAACATGGCTACTCCCGTTTTTGACTTAGAATATTTTTATAAATTCACCTTGGCTGGGTGCATTTTGTCTTTGAACTTCCATTTTACGCCTTAGAAAATTTTTACCCTTTTTTCCTTCTTGAGGGCGCATTTCCATAGGCAAGCTTTCATTTTCTCACACTTAGGCGTTTTTTTAGGCTCCAAGAACCTTGGGCGCATATGAGGGAGGAGCTTGGGCGCATTTTACACCTTATACTTTCATTTCCATGCCTTAGCCGCTTTCTCACACACTTGAGGGCGCATTTTAACCCTTTCCACTTACCTTGAGGGCGCATTTTGCCATGGCTACTTCCACCTTGCCTTGGGCGCAAATGAGGGGTGGAGCTTCCATGTGAGGGCGCAAATGAGACCCCATGCTTTTGTTTTATGCCTTAGCCGCTTTTTCTACTAGGCCACATCCTCCTTGGGCGCATTTTGATGGAGGAGCTTCGAGATGAGGGCGCATTTTAACTAGCTTACTTTTATTTTTGTGACTTAGGCATTTTTCACATGCAAGCTTTGACTTGAGGGCGCATTTCATGGGGTGAGCTTTCGTTTTTGCCTTAGACAATTTTCACACACTTAGAATTTTGCTTGAGGGCGCATTTTCCAGGGGCAACTTCCATTTGAACACTTAGAAACTTTTTCATACCTCTGCTTGCCTTCATCTTCACCGTCTATTTTGGGTAAGTCAGGCTATTTTTAGAAAGTCCCTTGATTTTCGACCCATATAGCTCCGTTTTGCCTGAAAATTTCACCATACGACCCTCTTTGCCTTGTGAACCTGTTTTGCCAGTCCTCTGCCCCGACCTGCTATTTATAGCCACATGCTATTTATAGTAAGTTCTTGACTTTCTTACTTCAGTAGCTCCGTGTGGCACGAAAATTTCACCACCTGATCCTGATAACGTGAGTGTCGTTCTGATGCCAACCTCGGGTGCAGACCTGCTATTTATAGCCATGCCCTAACTTACTAAAAATAGTAAGTTCTCCGATTCCGCTCAAATTTTTCCAGCAAGTGCCTTGAAGCGTGCTGATGTTGGTGAGGTGTTTCATTTTGACAATTTCTGGATTTCACCCCCTATAAAAGTGGAAACCCTAATTTGACTTGCATGTATCCCGAACGGTCTCCATTTGTCCTCGTTCCTTCTGCATGTTGTTCTACTTGCTGAACTGGAGTGTTAGGCGGTTGCCAGATTGCACCTGCTAAAAATAGAAATAGCCTGAAAAGTGACTCATCCACCGCCGGATGATTTTGCATGTCATATTGCCTGTGGGATCTCAAGAAACCCAGAAAAACCCAGAAAACTGGTCTGCATGCATGTACCGGCTAAAAATAGTAAGTCCTCGAAACTTGATCTTCTCTGCTTGCATGTCACGCTGTTGCGTAGCTCTCGAAAAACCCAGAAGGAATATCCGGACATGCGTTGAAGAATTCTGCATGCAAACCCTAAAAATAGCCTCCGAAGGCTGAACTCTGAAAGTGATCGTCTCGGTTTGCATGTTATATCGTTGCGAAGGTTTCGAGGAACCCAGAAGTAATCTCCAGACATGCAATGAGGAATCATACATTTGACCCCTGAAAATGGCTCCTGAAGCCTGAACTGCTAAAAATAGCAAATTGTCCGATCTGGCTCAAAATTGACGTGCAAGCAGCTTGATGTTACTTGAATGTGGTGGAACTGACAGAATTCCAAAATCTCGATAAAATAGCCCCAAACTAAATGCTTACTAAAAATAGTAAGTTGCCGGAATACAGTGAAAATTTAGGGGGACTCTGCTGGAAGCCTTCTGACTGCTGTACCAAGCCCGGATTTCAATTTTACAACTCAGTTTGACCCTAAATAAGCCTGAAGGATGAAAACCCTAATTTCACAGACTTGAACAATATTTCTACCTGGGTCAAACGACGAGACATCCCCGGAGGGACCAGAGAGAGAGACGCAAAGCCAAAAAACCAGAATGGAGCAAAAAAATTAGGGGGTCCCCGTCTTGGATGGGGTGATGTGTGAAAAAGGTCACAACACAACTGAGCGGACGAACTCTGGAGATGATCTTAGAGACTTTTTTACCCTCCTCCTAGCGCAACAGAATTGGCAGGCAGACAGTGGGAACACGTTTCTGGACGAGAATCTTCTAGAAGAGAATAGTGGGCATTAATTGCAGATAGTGGTTCCTGCAGAGGAGTGGAGAATATTCTATGCATTCATTACCCCACTCTTCTCTATGGCGGTTTTTAGGGCAAAAACCCTAATTAGGGCATAAATGGCTCAATCTGAGCCCTTCATTGTAATTCAGTCTGAACCATCCGCTGGACTGGGCCAACTATAAAAAGGGGCATCCCCCCTTATTTGTAAAGAAGTAGATGTTAGATCAGAGAGTAGAGAAGATAGGAGTTAGAATAGATAGAAAGATAGCTTAAAAGTTAGCTTAGTTTGGAAAGGAGAGAAAGACTTTCCCTTTGAAAGTTTTTGTAAAAGATTGTTGTGTAAGACTCTCATAATATAAGGATTTTCATTGATTGGTGATTCTATCTTGCATTGTGGGTAGTTGACGAGATCTTTTCGTCTTTCCGATTCAAGTAGATAGAGTAGAGTAGACTTTATTTTATGCAAGTAGTTGTTAATTGTGGAGAGTGGCGTTTTGGTTTGAGCATATATTCTTTCATCCATACCACTAGGGGGCTTGCTGATGGTAAGTCCGCCCTGCGTGGTCAACTGGAATATCAGTACCTAACTTCAGTTGTGATTCGTGTGTTCACTTGCATCGTTGCGATGGAGTGCACATGTTGAATCACAATTTGAACATCTTACTCATCCTTTGAAGATTGCACCAACTTTGTCAAAGTTGTCCGAAGGGAGATGAAGCAAAGTCTGGTTTGAAGATTGTTTAAGTTGATCCTCGTCCTCCACCCTTTAGGAGTAGATGGTAGCATCTCTAATCCTTATATCCTTTTACATTCAGCATTATCCGATTAGTTTAAGAACCCGAGCTTCATTGACAAATCTCCCGAAATTTGAAAATCCTTTCTTCTGAATGAGCAACTCACATAAGTCCCCTTGGAATACCCAGCATATTCACATCAACCAACTGAGTCTATTCGCAATAAAAGGAACCTTGGAGTTGAACGCATGAACTTTCACGCAATCTTAGCATGCGGAATACTTTGATCAAGAGAGAATAGAGTGACTGTTGGACATTTTATTTTGTGCTGGCGTTGTCATAAAACACACGTCAACAGAATTGGCACTAGAAGGAGGGCGGAACGTAGTTCACTCGAGACTGGAACGGGAAGAATTCCTTGCTCATCATTTATATATCGACCATATACTCGCCTCTCCTCCTAACGCATATAGTGATCATACTAAAAAAAGGTTGCATATCTTGTTTCATTTAATAGGTTTATACCACAAATTGCACATATAATTTATTACATCATCATTGAGGATGGAAGCATTACATATATAGATTAATAGGAAGTAATCTAGCCTCTAAATAGATAAACCATACAATGAATGGTTGTTGATTGTTGTTGCCAATAAATAAACTGATTTATCCTTCTTTTCAAAGTTGTATTCTTCGAATATTACTGCTACAGTCACACCTAAATTGTTGTTGTAATTGTTGTAGAGCTGAAAAGATACTTGAGGTTGTTTTTACCTAGCAATGGCACCCAACATACAAGAAACAAGCCTTCACAAAGGCTGCACTTGGAGTGTAGGGTTCCAAAATTCCTCAAAAACAACTGCGATTTCCCCTATAACCTCCTATCAACCTCATGTCCCTGTTTTTTGTGCAATGGTCAGCAAACTTAGAGTTGCGATCAAGAATTTTGGGGTTCCAAACCCTCAAGCTGGAATTGGTGTCCTTTTTCCTTCACAAACCCCACTATAGATATGAATCAACCCTTCCTTTGTAATAACCCCCTTTGATCTAGGGTTTTAACCAGGAAATACAAACATAGATATTTGCAAATAAACCAATTTCCAAACAGTTGCAAGAAATTAAATAACCAGATATTATTAATGCTTCAAAAAATACATAAAATCCATACCCGAAAAAAACATCATAAATCTCAGATCTGGGAATGCTTGATCAACAGCTATAAGTATTAACAATCTTCAACCCTGTACCCTGGAAACTCTATAAACCCTTGAATGATGATCTCCAAGAAACTGATGAAGATCTGTAATAATCTTTGTGTGAGACTATCTCTTAGATTGCCCTTGGGTGATCTTCCACACCTGTAGACATTGTCCTATTCAAGGGTTATCATCCTCAGAATTCCTTGAAACACCATGCCTACAAACCCTATTGCTCAGCTCTCTTTAATTTGCAAATAATAACTTGGATAAAGAAAATGATCTTCTTCTTTTTTTTTTTGTCCTTCTCCAAACCCTTACACCCTTTGGCCTTTTGCACATTAAATTCAATATTTTATTTTTCGAAAGATGCGCCTTTTAAATTGAAATCATAAAGGAACTTAAAATATAATCTTTTAAAATTAAAGTTACTTTATCCCCTTATAATGCCATATTATAAAGTACTTTATTAAATTTACTTTATAACATTAAATTACAAAGTCACTTTAATAATATAACATTATTAGAGTAATTCGACCTTAGTAATTTAATTAAAGTGCCCACTCTCGACCAAAATTGACAATAATCCTTTGAGAGTGCCTCCGACACAAAACCTCTCTGTAGGCGTGAAACCACTGAACCTGGCATAACTTGCTATAAATAGCAAGTATAAATGATAAGCCTTGAACTGCCTTCGAAAGGCCTACCAACCAAATGGATCACTGAGATGAATATATAGGAATGAATACGCAAGCCTACTGAAGACCCTAAATCCCCTCAAAGCGTCCCCTAAACGTCTCATTAGCCTACGAGAACCAAATAGTAAGCTAACCACTACAAATATATAGATCCCAAAAAACAGGGGACATTATAGTCTATAATCCCCAAGATTGTGTGTCCCCAAACAATCCTCACCTGAAAAACCAGGCCTGCCTTGAATGCCGGGATCCCAAACGAGTATGTACAATGCTCTACCCAAGCTCCACTGCAACCATTGGATAAAGGAAGCACTAAACTCGGCAGCCCCGTCAAACACTTTTTGAAGAAGAAACAAGCTACCAAGCATAGTAGATCCCAAAGCTCACAACCCAACTAGAAGCCTACCATACTCATCACTTGCTGACCCTCGCTGCACGACTCTGATAAAATCTTCGCCAAGATGAAGATAGTGAAGCATCATATTGAAAACATCTCCAAGTAGCATGACCCTCCATGGGTGTATTCCATTGGGACCCCATAGACAAATTTGGAATTTTTCATTCCTATCTCTTGATGGTTCCTACTGCACCATTCTAACTACACCAAGAATGTCAAACTACTCAAAATTTGCTCCTGTATCATGTATCTCAATAGCATAATTACCCTATAGAAGCAGCCCAAAAGACTTGTAAAGTTTGTCCCCTTCATCCATAGAAAGAAACACCTCATACCAACCATCCATCTCACACTTGTGTGTCTTCTGCATCATAGTCCAATCAAATGTGAGTGGACTGAAAGAAAAATGGTGAGAACACCTCACCACACAATCTAGGTGTGATAAGGCTTGATCAACCTTATCTCTAGTGACCTTCAACTAATCCTTCCATCCCTGTGACTCATTAGAACGTTGATCACAATTGGCAACATAAAATGAATTTTAGGATTTGCTTTCAAAAGGGGAAAACATATCAACATGAAAACCAATTTTCCCACTAGATGATGCCCTACAATCCTCTTGTAAGGAAGATGAATCAGCATTGTGATCGATCACACAACTCTCAACAGAATCCACCTCTTCATCACAAGACCTGTCAACAACATTCTCCACACCACCAATGTAGAGACTTGGGCCTATATCACCTGTAAAGTGTTTTCCTTTAGTGACACCTGCCACAACATACTGTTCCCTGTTATGCTCATCTCGTGCACTCACCCCAATTGTGTCATCTACTCCTAAAAACAAAGTGGATGTTTCCACATCTCCAATATGTACATTCCCACAATCCGTGGATGTATGCTCATCACCGATGGTTGCCATAGGTAGCTGAATTTCAGTTATGGGTAGTGAAGACTGCACCAAACTCAACTCCATGGTGAGCTCATCAATCTGAGTCTCCGACTCTTGAAGGGCCATTTGAGTGCTCTTCAAAAGATTCCATGGCGACCTCAAGCTCATGAGTGAGGTCATTAACCTCTTCTTCTTTCCCCCTTGGTGCATCATAATAAAACCCATCAAGCATGAGAAGATGATCTCTATCTGATAGTAATTGTAGGTAATTAGTTTTCATTACCCCCAACGCTTCTCTAAGTGCCTAAAATTCTGCTAGGGAAAGTTCACCATCAAAGTGCTATTGTATTCTCCGAGTCCAACACCAGTTTGCCATCAACTGATGAGCGACATCAAAATGTTCTATGGCTGTAGCAATCATACCTTCATTCACCTTCAATTGTCCTGCCAAATCATGGGACCCCTAAGACATGTCATCCCCATACAATTTTTTTGATTTGTAATTAGCATTATGATAGGATGTTCAATCATCGTCATTAACTGATTGGAAAGCATCGTCATGTGCGCCATCATAATTGCACACATCCTCATCATGTGCATTGGTGTTATGAACATCATAGTTGACTCCAATGGAATATTAGAGGTTGCTGATTTGACAACCTCATTGAACACTTCCTCTTTCAGAATAAATGCATGTACATTCGAAGAACTATCCTGGAACTCCGCCAAACCACCATCATGAGGTATGGCATCCTTGTCACCTAAAACCACTATTGTGCACTCCTCATCTGTTTTCCTAATGGATAGATGAGGCTCCAACAAATCCAGATGCACCTGTGCAACTCCTTCCCCATGATCACCTATAGGTTGCAAATCACTTTGAAGCAATTCATTTTCCTCATGGATACTTGTAGGCTGCAAGTTACCAAGGCTTCTTCCTCCTTATCCAAACATTTTGGTTTTGCACCCATCCCTAGATATTCCGTTTTAAAGTATGGATCCTTCTTCAGATTAAATAATTCTTGCATCAACTCACATATCGACCTATCAACTATAGTTATCTTTACCCCTGGAACTAATCGATGAGCTAATACCACCCTTGTAGATGATAATTTCCGATTACCCTTGCTAGTTTGACAGTGCTATTTGTCAAATTAATGTAATACCATGTAATGTCCCCTTCTCAATAGTGATCAATGCAGTTGGTCGTTAGCCTATTCTGGAGACCCATAGGCTAGTCGGGAGCAGTAATTAGGGTTTCCTATTTTCATGGAGGATATTTTGGGAGTTTTGGTGGCTTGCATGTTGGTGTTTGATAGTTTAGATTTTGGATTCCTTTTGGGTTTTCAAAGAGCTTCGCAGTGGTGTGACATGCAATTGAAACAGAGGACTTTTCTAGACTTACTATTTTTAGTAAGTTGCGACAACTGCTCAAAATGTGGTTAAAATGCATTTGGACACACTTACTATTTTTAGTAATATGCTATTTTTAGTTAGTGCTATTTTTAGTAGGGTTTCAATAGGCCAATTCAGAGTCTATTCAGGCAAGTCAGTTGAATAGTTTGCGTCTTAGCACTTCTGGAGTTGTTTTTGGTAGGTCAGAGCTTTGATGGGCGCTTCTCTTGATAAGGTAAAATATTTTAATAAAGTGAAAATTGATAAAGCTTGGTGGATGCCTTAAGGGAGAAATAAGTTAATTTTATTAAGTCTTTCAATTTATTATTTTATTGGATGCCACATTATACTTTATTAATATTTTTGATAAAGTATACTGCTTCCGTGAGTTGGACAACTTGGAAAAGGGTGAAATGAAATGAAATTGCAGATTATTGGAAAAGTGAATGTGAATGTGAGTTAGGCGTCCATCTTGGAGGAAGATTGAATTTGAATTTGGAGGAGAAAACTTATAAATATGAGTGCTGGCTTCATTCTTATCATCCATGAAAAAAATATAACGAAGTGTTGCCGAAATGGTGATTGAATTGCTTCGACGAATGCATACCTCCTAGCTATCCTTAGTTTCTTGCTTGAAAGATAGCAACTAGCTAAGAGAAAAGGCCGTCCTTTACATTGAAGAACAGATGGAGCTCATTGTAATGAAGTTGTTTGAAGTTTTGTGATGTCTTTTGATGTTTTTATTAGTTTACAAGTTGCTGGTTTTTGTGGAGATGAAAGTGTTTTTCATTCATAAGTCTAAGAGTGATTTTTTGTTGGTTCTGGGTAGTGGCTCCTTCTATTCCTATGGCCTAGGCGTCCATCCTTGCTGGTTTTCATATTTTAATATGAAGTATGGGATTTTCTATTGAAGGTCGCCCCTCTTACCAGGGTGTACCATGCTTGTAGGAGCTTTGGGATTCGTGCTAAAATCATTGTGGGGTGTTTGCGGCAATTTCAATGCTTAGACTTGGTCGCCTTCTCTCCTGGAGTCATTTGCATCTTATGTCATGTCAATCAGTTGAGTTTTGGAAGAGTTAGAAGCATTTTGGAGTGTTTTCATGTGTGCTCTTGTGAAGTTTGGAGAACATAAAACATCATTTGCAGCTACTTGCACAGCAATAACACTTGGCTACTTGCAGATTTTACTTCATATTGTAATGCTGAATCAATAGTATTGCTCAACTTCTTTACTTTTTTGCAATTACTATTGTATTCCCACTATTAGTGGAAGAGGGTTGGCCTCACCGCCTTATTTACTTTCTTGCATAAGCACTTTCATTCCCACTGTTTGATGGAAGAGACAAGCCTCACCGTCTTTACTTTTTGTACTTGCATTTCTCATAGTGTTGATCGGCTGAGCTGCCAATCTACTCCCACTGAATAAGTGGTCGAGTTGCATAATTTGTATTTCCAGCATTTCGGTTTATTAGCTAATGATCCTTGGCACCATATGCTCACACCTCGCCCGTCATTGGGATCTTGGTGTACATTGTTGGTGTAGGGTTGCATTTCAGTGCTGGAATTGGTTTTGTTAACACTGACGGGTAAAATTGTTGGTGTAAAAATTGAAAAAAATGTAAGGGGGTCATTTCAGTGGTATCAAAGCCAAGATTTTTCCATCCTATGATAGTCAGAGTTCAATTGTCAGATGAGTGACATAGAAGCCAAATACTACACCAGAGGGCACGCTAGAACTCAGAATCAAAATCCACTAGTCCCAGAGGAAGAGACATTTTATGAGGCTTTGAGAGATATTGGTAAAGCGGTTGAAAACATGTCAGAGGGTCCTAAACTTCCAATGGAGGAAAGAGATGCAAGAACCGAAAAGAAGTTTGATAATATGTTAGATATGTTGTCATGTTTGCTAGCAAGAATGGATCGGCAAGTGACTCAAAATCCGTCCTAACCCCAATAGAACAATGTTGGAGAAAACAGTGGTACCAATGGCAACAATAGTGTTGGCGTAATAACTAACACCTCTGGTGTGTAAATTAAAACGGACAGCTATGCACACTGCGTAATGAGTGCTCTTCAAATTAGGAGGGGAAGCTCCCTTTTTTGTTGATATGCGTGAAAAAATAAACTATTCTAAATCCTATCTTTTTTATCTCAGCTGGAAGAGGCACAAGGTTAAGAAAACTTAGAACATTGCAGCTAAGGATTTTCTGGTTTCGCAGATCATTAACTACAACTAAACTATCTACTTTAAATCTATCCAGTTTCCTTGAGTAAACAGAGCATGAGAAAATGGAGCGGGGATGTGATTACACGATAAACTTCAGGTAAGATTCACAACGTGAAGGCAAGGTGGCACAACTATTTGCTTAGCTAGGAAGAAGTTTATTGGAACAAACAAATATACGATAAAATAAACACAGATTCACAATGTGAAGGCAAGGTGGCACAACTATTTGCTTGGCTGAATAAGTTTATTGACACACACATCACACAATAAGCTTTAGGTACAAATTCTAAACTTGAAGGCAAGGTGGCAAAACGATTATCTCAATCTGAATAGGCTTATTAAACACAAAACACAAGGTAAGCAACTAGGACAGTGTATTGCATAGACGAGACACGCATACAACAACAATCAAACCAGCAACCCCATTTAACTAAGATGAGCATTCATCATAACAACTGCATGAAACCCAAGTGGCATAACAATTCATCATCATAACAAATACTCGTGAACAGATACAAAATAGGCAATATTACAGGCAAGGTAGGCACAACATATATTGCTCTCTTGTGCAAAAGTTATTTACAAATGAGCTAAAAGCTCTTATTTATAGACATCAAAGGTGTAGGCAGCCCTAAAATCACATTGAGTCAACTACAGTCCTGCAGTGCATGCAAGATCTTATTGCTAAACCCTAATAATGGAAACTATACAGTTAACTGTCAAGCTACCATCAGTTAACCGAAACATCTAATCTAAGTGGACAATGTACAAGCATGCACGTCCTTATTGAAAGCAAGTTAACTGGAATACTACCATCAGTTAACGTAAAAACCTAGAAAAGAAACTCCAAGTGAATGTAGATACTTCCAAGATAGACATGCGTGAGATGTGAAACAACAAGTTAGCTTGGAAAGAAGTGTCAAGTTAACTGTCGTGCATGAAGTCTATCCCGAAAGGCTGGAACTGAAGTCTACTAGCCCTGATCTCGAGCAATCAACCCATCCACGAAGTCATTGATTGCGTCACCTTCTGGGGAACTGAAGCTCCGACGAAGTATCCCATGCCTATGTAGCATGTCTTCTCCACCAGTGACCTGACACTGAAACTCGCCTTTACTCCTGGTTGCCTCATCAAACAATGCTGACATGACTGTAAGTTGATTCATCTTACAGCCAATGGTCTCACCACTAAAAGTACTATGAATGAGTGCTTGGAGATCTGATTGAATGTCAGCAAGCTCAACATAGTCACCATCCACACACTGATACTGGCATGGTAGTTGAGACACAAAGTTTCTTACATAAAAAAGTGCACTAGTGACATGCTCTCTGCTCTCAGCCAACTCTGATGCTATCATTTCATCTATCTTAGCCTTGAAGATCAACTGTGTTCTCCAAGTGTAAACATCCTCTTTATCTTCTGCATCTGTGACTGATTCATATAACAATCCCAGGTTGGTAATCAGGATCTCATCCCTGGGTCTACTAATAGCCAAGCCACGCTCCTCATCCTAAAGTTGTAGATGGAGCTCACGTGCACTGTACCGCAACTGCTATAACTCTGAAAGTACAGGGAGAGCTCTAGTAACAAACTCCTCCTCCCACTCATCTAACCGCTTGCCATATGCAACCAAGTGATCAAGCTGATCCTATTCTGTAGGCGGTTCTAACATCGATGGGGGTGCGGTGACAGTGTTCCCTATTCTGTATACAAGGCTAGAAATATACTGGCGAAGCTGCTGTATTTCAGCCTTGAGAGCTGATTTATCTTCTCCATCCTTCACAATTCTATCCCTTGTGCTTTCTGAAGCAACCTGTAGGAGATCAATCTTCGTCTGGCGAGTACCTCTACCGAAGTTGACTGTGATCACTTCGAAGTCTTGAGCTTCCATCTCATTCAGACTCTTATCCTTTGGAGGTGTGGCAGTCTAAACGACGATCTCCTTACCTGCATTCCTCTCAATGTGGACCTATTTCTTGATCATTTTGTCAGGCACATCTGTAACATGATCAAAATCTGAATGATCAAGTACATAAGATGGTTGTCTCCTCTTTCTTCCCAGCTGACTCTCAAGCCAAGACGAATCCCGACTAATCCCATTGGAATGATCTGTACTAGTCATGGGAGGATCCGACGAAAGTGAATGTGTAGATGTATTACTGCGAGGTGGAGAGTCCAAGTCCAAATCGATGTGAATTGGAACTGGAGGCTGCTCTGGTGTCGGTGACGGCATATGTGGCTGAACCTCAGGCTATGGTAAACTCTGAACAACTTCTTTGACAGGCTCTATATGCGAAACAGCAACGGATGTCTTTCCCTTTGAGTTATTAGGTACTGGATTCTTCTTAGGAGGGTTACTCCTCTTCTTCTGTTTGGGTTTTGACGAGGAAGGTAGTGAAACTCCCACTGATGACAGCTCTACTCTAGGCATAGTTACCCTCCTGGTCCTTCTGCTTTCCAGATAAAGCATACTATTCTGGATGACTTTGCTCGACCTCTCCTTCATTGATGAGAACTCTTTAGCATACCAATCAACTGTTGGTAGTGGTTGTCCATCAACTTGTTCTCTGTAAAACTGAGGAAGTGCATCTCCCTCATCCTCTAACAAACCTTCCACCTCTTCTGCCAAGAAGACAGATATCTGCGGAAGAGAGAACCTGTTGTAGCTACGCCTTCATACCTCGAAGTCATCCTCGCAATTCACCCAGTAGTCCTCCATTGTAGGTTTGTGATAATAGCGACTACCAAGGTGTGTTGCGTAATGTCCCCAAGGATCATATGTGTGTGTGTCAACCAGGGACTTGAGTTTGCAATTCTCTAACGCCTATCCTGCAGCCTTAGCATCAACTATTGTCTTACACCAATATATCCCGAACTGCATAGGAAAGTTGGCAGCTTGTTTACGCTTGTGACGCAAACGTTTGTGAACCTCATACAGCTGCCTCAGGAACTCCATGAATACTATCTTATCCGAAGGATAACATGGTAGCATAGCTGGATTTCCTGTGTATCCATAAACACAGATGTAGGTGTATGTAGGGAACTGAATGTACCAGTCTGCCAATCTTCCATTGCTTCTCTAGCAACTGCTAAGATATGAATGTGCAACTCCTCCAAGTTTCTCACTATATAAGTCAAGAAAGCCTCCTGCACACGTTTGAAATGTCTTTCAGCCTTTGTGAACTCGAGTTGATCATAGTAACGATAGACTTTCTATGCACTGAGTATGCCCACCTTGTTCAACCCTCTAAACTAACCCTGATAGGCGATCAAGTATACGAGGTAGGAACACATATGAAATTGGTGCGCAACTAGGAAACCGGTGATTTTCTCGTGAATAGCATCGCTGATGAAGGATGCCCAGTCATAATGTTCTTGCCCAGAGATGATTCAACCAATGATATAATACATCCAATGGTGGAATTTATTGGCCTTTTCATGACCTGAGACATGATTAAGCAGTGTAATCAGAATTGCATACTCATCTCTATATTCTCCACGACCTACGTTGTTTGGCCACTTGGTCTTTTTCTGTTTCAGCCACGTCTCTGTCATCTTGCTCTGACATTTATCCAATTCAGCATTGAACGCTTGCTCACTCTGACTCATAGAAATGACTAGACCATTTGGGTGTTGAGGAATACCCAGACTTCTCTCGATATCCAAGGGTTTGAGACTGCAAATAACACGCCCATCTACTAACTGTATCTCCCGTGCAGCAGAATTGTAATGCTTAATACAAGACATTACAAACTCTACACAATGAACTGAGAAAGGTATGGAAGCGGCCTCAAGTAACCCGGATTGTTGTATGTTCTGGATTATCGAATCTCTGATCTTGAGTGGATCCAAAACTGCTTTTGGAAGCACCTTATGTAAATTTGTATCAACTATCCCGATGAAGTCATGAGTCAAGACTAACTTGGTCTTGAATTCGAGTTGAGTGAACTACATAACACAGCTATATTCTGTCAACTTTTCTAGAAAGCTAAAAATAACCCTACTGAGGCTAAAAATAGCTTGTCGGAGATAAATTTTCACAGAAAATTCTAACATATGGATTTTGCTCAGAAAATGATTCTAAGACAACCCAAAAACGTCAAAAATGTAAAAATTCAACTTGTACTCAGCCATGCAAAGGAATTTCAGTTAAGAAAATTAGAGCTTCAAGAACTGAGCTCTGGAACAAATTTTCGTGAAAATTCTAGCACATGGGTTTGTCTGAGGAAATCGTTCTGAATCAATCCAGCTGTTTTGTTTTGCCAAAATTTGCCAATTCTTAGAACATGTGAGAATTCTAGACAAGAAAATGGAAGAATTCTAGAAGAGAAGAAAGACGTTTTTTATTTTTAATTATTATTTGTCTTCTTTCAAAAATCGCCACTCTGCCTTGAATTTGTTGTTGAATCTGGTCCTGTAACTGCAAAAGAATGTTTATGTTGCCTTTGACCCTGATTGTCTGATGAAAATTCACCAATCTCTTGAAGAAATTCAAATTCTCTAAGCTGGATGAATGAGAAATGGTGCCATATTTGCAATAAATAGACAAAGTCGTCCCATAAAAGCAAGACTGCAAGCTCAAAACCGTAAATCTGGAAGAAATAATTCGATTGGCCCTCCACAAACTGAGTTGTCACTAACTCTGAGTCTCATGAATAAAAATAATATTTAATTTGTAACATGCAAATTTATGAATATACATTAAAAGAGGCGACAATATTTAATTCTTTGAAGAAAATCGCCTTTTAATGTTTTGCATGCAAAAATTAAATATTAAAATATTATTTTAATTATTTAGCCAAAAATAGCATCTAGACGTGCTCGACAAACTTCACTAATTCCAAAAAGTCCAAATTTGACCTTCTAGGCATCCATTTGCAAGAGTTATTGGATTTTTGACTCTCTTATTTTCTAGCTGACTGCAAGGTTACACCTGGCCATGTTCAGCTCTAATTTCCGGGTGACTGAGTGAACCTGTGACTGATCTGAGATATCCACTGCAAAGCCTGCATAGCGAGGGCGAAATGTCTACTAGGAGCTGCAACTGCTAAAACCAACATCTGACACCTCAAAAAATTATGTGCCTTTGATTAAATTGATGCAATGATTCCAGACAGCCATTTCTCCATTTTGCCATCTGACGCTTCAAACTGTCACTGACGGTGAATGATGAACCCTGTTGACTGGATGATAGGTTCATTACGTGATTGAAAGCACGTTGCATCCAACGACTGTATGTAAGACATTTAAAAGTTGCATTAGGAACCCTAAAAAGATGGGCGCCCTTGGCCTGGGAAGACGCAAATACCCTTTTGACAAAAGTGTGACTTTCATCTTAACACCATACTTTGACCCGTGACACCGGGAGTTGGAGTGCTTCAATTTGCGCACCGTCTAACTCTCAGTGTAGCTGGATCATCTTGCAAGAGATGTCTCTAGAGGTGACGAAGCAATAAAATTGCTTCTAAGACCTCAAAGAGAAGGGCGCCTTTTTCAAGGAGATGTGTACTTCCCATACTTAGCCATTTTCTGGTTGCTTTCACCTTTCAGCATCACCACACTGACCTCGCATGTACGAGTGTTTGCCAAATCCCGAAGGCTGATGGCTAGACTCGTTGGATAGCTGGAGTAATTGCGCACAAGTCTCGTGAAGACTATGAATGCAAATAACCCCATTTGGCAAGCCTAAAGGCTGGGCGCCCCTAGCCTACAGATGTGCAGCTGTGTATTGCCATGTTTCTCCATCCTCTGATTTACGTGCTTGGTAGAACCTCTGTCACGGTCACTTGGAATGTCAGATCACCTTGCGAACTGATGTATCGCGAAGCCAGAATAGATTAGAGAAGACCTCATCTACAATTCCATCCATCTGGGAAGCCAAATTCAAGGGCGCCCGTAAGCTACAAGGGAGCTCAAACCATGAACACTACAATTTATGTGACATGCATCCTGCTTGTAGTCTCATCTTCTGACCTTGATAACCGGAGCTTTGCACCATGTACACCTTCACTTGATAGCTCGTCGGAAAGTTGGGCTAATCTTGGAGAGACTGAATCCATTAGCAAGCACATGCAATGAGATCTGAACCTCCAAAAAGAAGGGCGCCCTGGGCTACAAGGGTGCAGATCTTGTTTTTTGCTTGAAAATTCATTTGTCTTTGCTCTGAAAAACACTCCTTTGGCCACTGAAATGACCTTGTAGAAGTATAATCTCGTCGTGAAATGCTCCTTCATCGTTCATGCTCTGTTCTGGATCTCAGGTTCAGGTTCTATGCTTCGGGTATTCACCAATTGTTGCTGACAACTGACATGACACTAACCAAAGTCCATACTTGACCCGCCCAAAAACTTGTACTTTGACATCATTTTAACAAAGTTTAGACTTGTTGTTACCTTTTCACACATCACACCATTCAATATGGGTACCCCCTAATTTTTGCTCCATTCTGGTCTTTTGGCTTTGTTTCTCTCTCTCTCTCTCTCTCTCTCTCTCTCTCTCTTTGGTCTTCTGTCCCTCCAAGGATGCCTCTGGGTTTGACCTAAGTTGGAAATTTTGGCTAAGTCAGCAAAATTGGGGTTTTCATTCTTCAGGCTTGTTAGAGGTCAAGTCAAGTTGGCAAAATGAAATCCAAGAATGGTACTACGATCAGAAAGCTTCAGGCAAGATCCCATCACATTTTCATTGAATTCGGACAACTTACTATTTTTAGTAAGTGTTCAATCTGGGGTCTTTTCATCAGGATTGAGCTTATTGTAATGGGGTCCTATGATGTTTTCTAATTTTTTTGATGTGTTTGTCAGTTTTTCATGTTGCTAATTTTGGTGTGGCTGAAGTAGGTTTTCATTCGCAGCTCTTTAGGCGAATTTATTTGGCTTCTAGGTATTGGCCCATTTATTTCCTTGGCATAGGGCGCCCCTTTGTGCAAGTTTTGGGATTTTTTCGTGGAGCCATTTATTTTATCTTGCAAGTCGACTTCTCTCCAGGTTGCACTTTTGCCTGGGAAGTCTTGGAAAGCTTTAGAAAAATAAATACCTAAAGTTTGCTATTGTTTCTCAGTCCTAGCTTGGTCGCCATCTCTCTAGGGGTCATATGCATTTCGTTTCATGTCATTTGGAGTAGATTTGAGTGAGTTATGAATATTTTAGTGAATCTCATAGTTGCTGGTCTGATATTTCAGTTTGTAGAGGTTGGAGTTTTTGAGGTGGGTTTTTCATATTTGATGAGTCTTTGAAGGTTGGAGATTGATTTATAATATTGCAGCTTCTTGGACAGCTTATCGGAGATTGATTTATAATATGGGATCCTGGTGTAGGGTTACTTTCAACAGTTGATTTGATTATTGGCTAATGCTGACGGGCGCCCATAGTTGAAGTCTTGTTGCAAAAAATTGAATTTTTTTATAAGGGGTTCATTTCACATGTGTTTTCTCACAAGAAACAAATTGAAATGCTAACAATGCTAATGGTCTTGGCATTGTCTTCTTGCACACATAGAACTCAACAAACTAAAGTGTGCTTCACAATGTTACTTGCAAGTGATTTGAAGTTCACAAGCTACAAAGTGGTATTAATCAAACATTAGGAGTATGTCTCATCGGCAGTTTTCTCACAGTTGCAAATCCAATTAGGATGTGTTTGGATCATGTGAGAATTGAGTGGATTAATATTACAAGATCATCAAATCAGCTACCAAACAGCGAGGTTGCCAATATCATTTTAGTTCAAATTATTTGGTTCCTTTAACCTATTCTCAATACAAGAGATATGGTGTCCTAAGGATTTCAGATGTTGAACATGTCTTTTGATCAATTTCCAAGGTATGCTTTCATTCAATGATATAGTTTTGTCTTGTAGTACTTGTGGGACAAAGTAAGTTGATGAATACTTCACAATAAAATATAAGTGATAGGGTTATTCACAATTGGCTATGAATAAATGATGACATACTATAAATCATGTGAAGAATTTGCAGTGGATTGTGAATCTGCTTCAAGGATGCTCAAACAAGTGAAATATTTGGCGCAATTTCATGCATGACCACCAAGAGAGACTAAAAAAAATCTGTTTACTTTTATGATGGTCTTATTTAATAAGCAAACTAAAATGGCATTAGACTTCTATTGTACCCGAAATAAATCTTGGCATTTTTCTTAAATTCAGCTAAAGCATGTAAAAATGTTGTCAAAAGTATGTTTTAGGTCAAACCAAATGTAGCGTTTCTGCGGGTTTATGTCAAGGAAGATGCTTGCAAAATTCTGCAAATTTGAAAATTATGGTTTCAAACCCCTGTTTTTAGGAAAACCCTAAAAAATAGGACCTTTTCCAGAATTCATTGAAAATGATTTTGATAGGATAATTTGACTCCACAATCACAGTGGTCAATTCAAAATCACCAAAAACATTGTTTTACTCTGGTGGGTCTATTTTTGTTTTTCAGGAATAAAGTTAGGACCTCCGCAACCATTAATGGCAGATTGGCCAGTACCAGGTGCTGGAAGCTAAATTTCAAAAGCTTCAACGGTGAATCAATGGTAGAAAAGGCTCGAAAAGATGTTCTGCGACGGAGGGGATTTTCGAAAGTGAAGAAAGCTGAAAATTGGCTATCTGGAAAATGCACGCCTTGTTACGAAGGAGGCTGCATAGTTTATGCCTTAGCCATTTTTCCAACACTCGTACACACAGCATGTTGGAGGTGTTTGCTAGGATGCATGCGTCGTCAACAACAATGCTCAACATAGTCACGATGCATGACGAACGCGAAAGATGAAGAGATGAAGTTTTTGAAAGCAAATGATGAACTTGCACCAAAAAGGTGCCCCTGCTGAAGAAAGGCGCCTCTGAACAACAATGATCAAAGTCAGTCATCAATTTTCACCAAGACAGTCATCTCTTCGTGCTACTGTCGGCTTCCCAAAGCGTCATCAAGCAAGATCATCTGATCCAGTAGTCACCGACAAACGAAAGTTGAAACAAGGGATGTTAAAGACACAAATAAGTGGAGAATCATTGCATAACAAGGTAAAGGCACCCCTACTAAAGAAAGGTGCCCTTGAATCTAAGCCACCTGATGAAGCTTTCATCAAATTGCTTTCTACAGAACTTTTGTTCAGCTCCCTCTCAGCTTCTTGATCAATCCAGTTGCACGTCTTTAGGACCTGTCATGCAATCAGAAACAGAGATCAAGCAGGAGACACCTAAAGGTGAAAACTGAATGAAAATGAAGAAATGGCTAAGTGTTGAGGAAAAGCGCCCCTGCTGAAGAAAGGCGCCCATCTTTTTGGGCAGGCAGATGTTGTCTACAAGCTAAGGGACCTCTAGCATGACCTTCTTCGTTTCGATCAACCTCAACAACGACATCGTCAGTGAAGACAATAGACAAATCAGTCACCTGACAACAAAGATCAAACTGGGATCATGCTTGAAGGTCTATAACATGAAAATTGTGAATGCAAAATCCAAAGGTGCCCCTGGTGAAGAAAGGTGCCCATGCTTTTGAAGGGCTCAAACTGACTTTCAAGATCCGTGAAATCAATCATCCTTTCCAAGACTAAGTTGGTTATCCATCCCACATTTCAACGAAATCATCCGACTCATTAGTCAACAGTGATCTTAGATCAAAGTACGGAGGGTCAAAATGATAAAATTGAACAGTCAAGAAATTGACTAACTCTGAGGACAAAAATGCCCCTGCTGAAGAAAGGCGCCCTTGATTTGAAGGCATCAGATTCATTCTTTGAGCTTTGCAGCTCCCAAGCACACTTGGTCAAGTTTTCCCTATCTCAGTAGTGAATCTATCAGCAACAGCTCAAGATCAACGAAGCAGCCTGAAATGAAGATCCAACACAGGCACTTCAGCATAAAAAATGTTCAAAACTCAAAAAGGACGTTTGAAAGGTCAAAACTAGATCTGTTGACTTGAGTTAGAGATTTTGAAGGCTCCTCATGTCCAAACGTCCCACAATTAGTGGAAATCAGTGTTGGGTACTCCAAATTAGGCTAAATCATGAGTTGGCACCCATACTTGATACATTCAGGCATCAATCATTATATAACCAAGCATAGGCGTCCCCTTTTATTATTCTCTTTTGCAGGTTGAAGGCTAAAAACAACATTTTGCTCTCCAAGACGTCTTTTCAAGATCTGACAGAGGGTTTTGACCGTTCTTCATATTTCTTCAAACATCAGTGGCACAAAAAGACATATTTTTACGGGAGGGCAGCAAATAACTTCCAATCTTCCTCTTGTCTTCTTCCTCTCTTCTATCTTAAATTTTCTTGCATGTCACAGAAAACAGCAGATGATCACAGATTTGACCAACTGGGTATTGTTGATGTACATTTTATCATTCACCGAACATTAGAATAAAATGTCAAGGACACTCTACCCTCTCTTGAACAAAATCACTACGTGTGCCAAGATTGCAAGAAAGACCACATGACAACTCCAAGATTTATATGTGCGAACGGGCAACTTTATGTTGGATAGCATCCTTGGTTATGTATGCTGAATTACAAGGGGGATTTAAGCTCAAAAATCGTTCACAAGCTAGGACTTAGACGAATTTGATAGTTTTATGCTACTTCTAAGAACTCAAGAGATGATAAAGACTAGGTGAAACCAATAACAACACTTTGCTTTGCCACATGAATGACAACTACACAAAGTACGTGCAATCTTCTAGGGTTGTGCTCAAGATTTTCATACAATGAATAATACCTATTACCATCAATAGAACAATATTTTATTTAAAGTAGAAGTTAAAGCATCCACAATATCGGCTCAGGCTAACTTTACACATTGAACAAAAATCATTTATTCAAAGAAAGTATGAGCAAGAGTTTCACCAATCTATACTATCAAATCTTTCATTCATCTAACAAGGATGCAAATCAAATTCTATTCTAAATTTATTCGATGTTGAAGGAGATATGCAACCATGCAACCACGTGATAACAAGAAGGATTCAAAGAAAACTTGCAACATGAACTTTTATTATCCAAGTAGCTCTAAGCAACAATTTCATAAAAATCTCTTCACACTATGAAATGAGAGAATAGGAGTTTATATAGAGTTTTGAAAAACAAATGAAAGGCCGAGATCAATATGATCAACGACTGAGATAAAGACACAACAACCCTAATTAGGGTTTCCCAAAATAACATCAATAGCAAGTGCATGCAGGACAAGTGGTACAAGGAGCTATCTTCTAGGAGGCACATCCTTATCCTCTTGAGTGGCAGTATGTTCAATGAATTTGGACACCATTGGGCTGACCTCCTCCATCGTGACATGTGGCAAAATATTCATCTTGAATTCCAATCCGTCTAAATCATCTACACACGACAAAAGTGATCTCCCATTCCAATTCATGTCTTTGGAAGGCATCCCGAATGGACAAGAACTCGATGCCTTAGTCAAATTCTGCTTCAAGACTAGTCCAATGATGGCCAAGAAAATCTCCTAAGTTCTGAGTTTTAGACTCTCCAACTGCATATCATTTTCTTAGATGGTCTCCTTCTCAAGTACATCCGCAGCTACAAGGAAAATCTTATTCTGAATCTCTCTTATCCGTTCCTCAGCTTTGATACCATCGGCCTTCACTTTTTATAAAAATTTGTTTCGTGCAACCAATGCCCAATACCGAGTGTTGAAATCATATGTATCCCCTTTTGCAATTACTTTTCCATCAATCAATTACTGCTTTGGAATTCCTTTCAACACTCTAAGGCACGAGATAATTTTGTCCTGAACATCCTGAAGGTTATCCCATGCTTCCATCATGACTATGATTCTGGAAAGCAAAGAAGTTTGTCCATAGGCCAATATTAATCTTTCCACACATGTGGCTGCTTCTTCACTTTTGCTCACCATCCACTCCTTGGTTTCCCTAGTTGTCACCATTTCTGCTTCAAAATCTTTGATTGCTTCTTGCGAAGATTTCAAAAGTGGAGGAGCCACTAAATCGCCTTGATTAAGAGGTTTGGTCAAGTGCTGAATATATTCCTTCAGGCGCTCAATTTCCTTTTTGTGTTCTCTTTTCTTTCCTACCTCCTTTTCCAATCTTGCCTTCATGGAAGCGATTGAATTGTCTAAGTCCTCAACCTCTTGACCCTTTGTAGTTGATCCCAAGTCGATAGTAGTGATTGCATACTCTTGAGGAGTAATTGTAATGTCCCCCTTTCATCAGTGATCGTATCATTTGCTCATCAGCCTATTCCGGAGTCTCGTAGGCTCGTTGAGGTCAATCAAGGGGTTTCGTGTTTGGAGGTTTTGTGGTCATTCCTCAGTGTTTACTATTTATAGTACATACTATTTTTGGCAGTTAGCAGTTGTCAGTCTTCAGCTCATCATATTTTGTGGAGCAGTTGTTCTGAGTGAGCTTTGGCCTTTTAAAAAATATTATTTTGATGAAATTCTTCATTTTAAGGCAAATTGTTCTAATTTTAAGTTGACCCCTTGGCCTAAGGGGATAACTTAAGTTGTGTTTAAAAAGTGGGACTTGAAGGGGGACGCCTTCATGAAGAAAATTAATGACTTTTATTAAAAAGTCTCTCTTGCCTTTAAAGTGGACGCCTTTTTGAGAAGTTTATTTCTTTTTTGAAATTAAAAATATGTGAAGTCTTTTGGCATCCCATCTGAGGGAATTGAAGAGTCATCCCATCTTATTTAAAAGTGTGGCTTTGCTCCAGCATTGATCATCTCATGTTTATGCCAAACTTATGTTGTCGAAATGACTACTCATTTTGCACTTCGAGGAATGTTGACCTCCTAGTACCTTTTTCAATTTCGTGTTTGCAAGATAACACCTAATTGAATTAATGTTGTTTCTCAAATCAGACTAGCATATAGAGTTTCAAAGATGAATTTTGGAGTGTTTTACCATATTTACAGTTGCTGATTTTCACACAGCTGAAAGTCGATTTTGTTCACAATTGATTGTATGAATTTAATTTTGTTCTGGGCATTTGATAAATCCTTCCTTAAGGTCTTGGCGACCATACTCAGCAAGTTTCAGCTTTTAATTTGAAGTGTGGATTTTTATGTTCCAAAATCGCTCCTCTCAAGGGTTGTACCTTTTTGTGTGCATTGGGAATTGTGCCATTAATGATTGATGGCTTTTTGGAGCTGTTTCTTCGTCACAACATGGGCACCTATCTTCCAATTGACCATTGCACTTGACTTCACGCAATTCAGAGGTATATTGCTTAAGTTATGAGCATTTGATTGTTTCTGCAATTGTTGATATCTCATTTCCAGAATTGCAGATTTCTAAATGAGAATTAATTCAGTTGTTGTTTCTATCTTTCTTCATCATTTCTCATTATGTTCTAACATGGAAACATTGTTTAGCTTGGTGCTTGAAATATGGTGAAAAACCTTGTAATTTGCAGCTCTTTTTATTTGTACAAACTATTAACAATAGTACTGTTTCAGTTTAACATTGCTGCATTATTTATCTAATTTCACATTAAGCACCCCTGGATGGTATATCGCCAGTGAGGATAATTTGAATTGTAAACTCTTTCATACCCACTGTGACGTGGTGAATCCCCACTCTTAAGTGGATGCCTGCTGCAACAGAAGAAGTGTTTTAAATTGTAATCTTTTCCCCCCACTATTCGGTGGTAGCGTGGAAAGTTCCTCTTGGTTGGTTATCCACCTATTTCATTTCAATTCAGCAATTAGCACTCCATCATATGTTAGCACCTTGCCTGTCAAAGGATCTTGAGTGCACATTCTTGGTGTAGAGTTTAGTCTCTCTCTTTCAATTGTAATCTTTGTAATCTTTGATTTAGTAGATCCTAGGGATCCTCTGACCTGTTGTGACCTTTTCACACATTGCCCCATGCTAGATGGGGACCCCCTATTTTTGCTCCATTTTGGTCTTTTGGCTTTTGTTTTGCATCTCTCTCTCTCTCTGATTCCTCTGTTCTTCTGGGGATGTTTCTGTATTTGACCTAAATTGAAATTTTGGCTAAGTCTGAAGTGAATCTATGAAATTAGGGTTTTGTTCTTTAGGCTAGATTGAGATTAAATCAAGGTTGGTAAATTGACATCTCAGCACAGCAGTAAAGATAGAAGGCTCAAAGCAGGATCCCACTGAAATTTTGCTGAAATCTGACAACTTACTATTTTTAGTAAGTACCTAAAACGAGGTCTTTTCCTCAAGATTTCGGGATTCTGACTACTCCAACACATTTAGGTAACTTCAGAGTGCCTACACGAGAAATTTGAACAAATTCGGACAACTGGCTATTTTTAGCAATTCGGGTTTCAGAGGCCATTTTCAGGGTTTAAATATATGATTCTCCAATACATGATTAGGGAATGTTTCTGGGTTTCTCGAGACCTTCGCGATGGTATAACATGCAAATCGAGATGGTGACTTTCAACAGTACAGCCTTTCGAGGCTATTTTTAGGGTTTGCATGTAGAGATTTTCAGTGCATGTCCGGATATTCCATGTGGGTTTTTCGAGAGCTTCGCAACGGTTTGACATGCAAGCGGAATGGATCAGTTTTCAGGGACTTACTATTTTTACCCAATGCCCGCATGTTGACCAGTTTTTTGGGTTTTTTTGGGTTTTTTGAGATCCCACGGGTAGTTTGACATGCAAACTCATTCGACATCAGATTGATCACTTTCTGGGCGCTTACTATAAATAGCAGGTTCACCCCAACAGTCACCCGACACTTCAATTTCACGAGCAAAGCAGCATATAGCAGAAATCAAGTCAAATGGAGGTCATTCGAGGCACATGCAAGATAGATTAGGTTTCTAGCTTCGATGCCTAAAAAGAGGGGTAAAAAGCCAAAATTTCGAAAAACGAAGATATCCCATCATGATCAGCATCCTTCTAGCAATCCACTGGTAAAATTTGGGCACAATCCGAGAACTTACTATTTATAGTAAGTCGTCTCCAGAACACGGCTATAAATAGCAGGTCAGGGCAAGGGGCAAGTGTGAACAGGTTCATCAAGTGATGAGGACCATGTGGTAAAAAATTCAAGTCAAACGGAACTGCAGAAGTCAAGCAATTTTAGGGTTTGCTAAAAATAGCAAGCGGGCTAAAAATAGCAGATGAGCTTGGGCAACAGGTATAAATAGGGTAGCAAGGCCACAAGAGGCATATCATGTCGACTCTAGAGTCAGAACAGGTGGAAGTCATGAGGAGTCATACATCTCTGAAATTTACTAAAAATGGAGTGGCAAGAGGTAGCTGAAGGCATTGAAATTTCTAAGTCCACAAATTGAAACTGGCATGAGGACAAGTGAAATGCGCCCAAGTCAAGTTGATAAGAGCCTTGAAAAATCTAAGGAATGGAATGAAAGCTTCACCATGTCAAAATGTGCCCTTAGATGGAAGTTCAACACCCTATATGCGCCCATCATGTGAAGGGGTTGACACATAAAAAATCCCTAAGGCATTAGAAATAGAAGGAGCACATGCAAAATGCGCCCACGCAAGGAGGTAAAGTTTCTAAGTGGCGAAGAATGGAAGTAGACACATGGAAATGCGCCATGTCTTGAGCAAGGATGTTTAAAAGTTTCTAAGGCATCAAGTGGAAGCTTGCATGTGGAAATGCGCCCAAGTTGAGGTGAGAGCCACTCAAAATGTTTCTAAGGCAAAACAATAGTAGACCCCTTCAAATGCGCCAAACCTAGAGGAGGAAGGGACTTAGAAATTATCTAAGTCATGAAAATTGCAGCATACCCTTCTATATGCGCCCATGAAGGAAATGAGGGTTGAAAGTATTCTAAGTCACAAAAATGAAAGCTCAAAGGTGGAAATGCGCCCAGCAAAGGAAGTGAATATGAGGAAAAAGTTTCTAAGTAAATGAAGTAGAAGCTAGAAGGCTGAAATGTGCCCCAGCAAAGGTTGTGAGTTGAAGAAATTCTCAAGTGAGGGAAAATGAAACTAGGCACTCTCAAATGCGCCCAGCAATCAAGTGGGAATAAAATAAAATATCTAAATGTTAAGGATGGAAGTAGCACATGCAAAGTTCGCCCTTGAGGGAAGTGAAGTGAAAATTTTCTAAGTGGTGAAAATAAAAGCAGAAACATGTAGAATGCGCCCATGAAGGAAATGAGGGTTGAAAGTATTCTAAGTCACAAAACTGAAATCTCAAAGGTGGAAATGCGCCCAGCAAAGGAAGTGAATATGAGGAAAACGTTTCTAAGTAAATGAAGTAGAAGCTAGAAGGCTGAAATGCGCCCAGCAAAGGTTGTGAGTTGAAGAAATTCTCAAGTGAGGGAAAATGAAACTAGGCACCCTCAAATGCGCCCAGCAATCAAGTGGGAATAAAATAAATTATCTAAATGTTAAGGATGGAAGTAGCACATGCAAAGTTCGCCTTTGAGGGAAGTGAAGTTAGAATTTTCTAAGTGGTGAAAATAAAAGCACAAACATGTAGAATGCGCCCAGCAAGGAAAGAAATGTTAAAAGAAGTTTCTAAGTTATGAAAATTGCAGCACATGGCCTCATATGCGCCCAGCAAGAGAAGAGATGAATAAAAATGCTAAGTGTTGGCAGATTTCCTTTCCTACCCCCCCTAAATGCGCCCTTAGGTGAAAGTTGATACATGAGATGCGCCCTTGTTGGTGGTAAAAATATGATAAGATGTCTAGGCATGGAAATACTTAAGGGATTTGCATGGGAATATGATAGATAAGATGCACCCTCCAAGGGTAAGATTAGCAAAAATTTAATTAAATTTTTCTAAGGCATTTTCAAGGGTGAGAAATATGCCTAAAGGGAGGTGAAGTTTGAAATTTCCAAAGAACAGATGAAATGCGCCTGAAGACAGGAAAGAATTTCTTCAGGGAAGCAAGAAAAATGCCAAGGCATGAAAAATAAAGACTGCAGGTGTGAAGTGCGCCCAAGATTGAAAATGAATAAACTTTAGCAATTTTTATTATTTTTCAAAATAATAAAAATTAAACTTACCCCTTCGTCTGGATACACATGAAAATGATGATTTCTGAGGGGAAATTTCTTCTAGGTATTGAACATTTTCCACTGGGAGATGATTTAAAGTTCTTCCACACCTTGCTCATGATGTTTCGACAAAGATTTTGGCCTGCACCCGTTTAACAAATTTCCTAAGGCTCAGAGGGATAAATTTTCCAAGGCATGGTAAAATAAGGCTCAAGGGGTCAAATACACTCACAAGGAAGAAGTGGAATTTGTCCAAGGCATGGAGGAATTTGAGGATGGAATGAGGCTAGAACATCAAGCATTCAAGTGCGTCCTCAAGGTGAAATAATTTCTAAGACAAGAGGATGAAAACATCATATGTTAAATGCACCCATGTTGAAAAGTTATGAAAAACACGATTTGCTAGAGAAAAGTGGTGAATTTTATTCAGAGATCAATCGGACCTTGGAAATCAGAACACCAAAATCGGGTAAGTAAAGAGATTTTATGTTATAAGTGTTTTGATGCTCTTCTTTTGTTTTGCAGGACGAACACCGAGGCCAAGGCATGAGGACTTGAGGTGATGAAGCTGGACAACGTTACAACTCTGGAAATAGGAAATGGCAGTGAAGATTTGGCTAAGACATTAAGAACGTGGTGCAAAAGGGGCTAAATACGCCCAAGGTAGTGAGCTGAAGAAAAGTGAAAGTTACAAGAGGAAAATGCATCCAGGAATGAAAACAACAGGAAGACTTAACAAAGAAGAACTTTTTGCAAGGGGGATTTGAACCGAGTGTTGTGTGCTTGCCTCCTCCTAACGCAACAGAATTGGCGGAGAAGAACAGTGGGAACGCGTTTCTGAACGAGAATCTTCTAGAAGAGGATAGTGGGCATTAATTGCTCATAGTGGTTCCTGCAGAGGAGTGGAGAATCTTTTGTGCATTTATTGCCCCACTCTTCTCTATGGCTGTTTTTAGGGCACAAACCCTAATTAGGGCAATGTGGCTCAATCTGAGCCTTTCATTGTGATTCAATCTAAGCCGTCCGCTGGACTGAGCCAACTATAAAACGGGCATCCCCCCTCATTTGTAATCTATTAGAATTAGAAATTAGAATTAGACAAAATCAGAGATAGAGTTGAGCTAGAGAGTAGAAGGCATATAGTGTTTAGCTTAGAAGTTAGCTTAGATTGAGGAGGGAAGAAAACTTTCCTTTGAAAGTTTTGTAAGCGGTTGTTGTGAACACTTTTCATAATATAAAGAGTTTCATTGCTCGGTGATTTCTTCTTTGTTATGAGTAGCTAGCAAGGCCATTTCATCTTCCCAATTCAAAGTAGATAGAGTAAAATAGGCTTTCATTTCATGCAAGTAGTTGTTAGTTGTGGATGTGGCATTCAATTTGAGCAAGTCTTCTTTCGTCCATACCACTAGCGGGCTTGCTGTCGATAAATTCGCCTTACGTGGTCAACTGGAGTAATAGCACTTAACTTCGATTGTGGCTCATATGTCCATATGCATCGTTGTGATGGTATGAACATGTTGCGTCATGATTTGAACATTTTTCTCATCCTTTGAAGATTGCACCAACTTTGTGGAGGTTGGCCGAAGGGAGGCGAAGTAGAGTCTGGTTTGGAGATTGTTTAAGTTGATCCCTACATTCCACCCTTTAGAAGTAGATTGTAGAATTCCTATCCCTATTCCCTTTAACTTCCGCATTTCTCGATCAGTTTAGAAATCAAAGCATCGTAGTCAAAATATTTCATCTGCTTCACTCAATTGAACAATTACGTAAGTCCCCTTGGAATATCCAGCATATTCACATCAACCAACTGAGTCTATTCGTAATAAAAGGAACCTTGGAGTTGAACACATGAACTTTCACGCAATCTTAGCATGTGGAACACTTTGATCAAGAGAGAATAGAGTGACCGTTGGACATTTTATTCTGTGTTGGCGTTGTCATAAAACACACGTCAACATGACCATGAAATATACCGAGCCAAATTTTTCAAATTTTCAATAACAATAAGCAAAGCAACACACATCCGTTAGGGTTAGCACTTAAACCAAAACGATGCGGAATTCAACTCTAACCAAGAATGCGCCGGATGACGACGAGCATATGCTCAGAGGATCTCAAAGCAATGCTGAATAAATAACTCTAACCAAGAATGCGCCGGATGACGACGAGCATATGGTCAGAGGATCCCTATCTTCTATTATGCTGAAAGTAAACTCAACACCCAGAATGTGCTTTCAAACCCGGAGTGGGAATGGAGCTACCATAGGGCGGAGATGTAAGATATTACAATGCAAATCAAAGTAAATAGGCGGCAAGCCAGCCTCTTCCACTTATCCAGCGGGTATTACAATGAAATAACAGAGAAAAAGTAAGATTGCTGACAGTACTACTGTTCAGCTTACAATAATTAGAGATTTGTCTGCCAAATACATAGCATAAGAAAGTCTAACAATGCTGCAATATAGTATAATGTCTCCTCAATGATCACAAAGACTTTCAACCCAAATCCAATTCAAAAGATAGACTTTACGCAAGCTGATATGACAGAACAACAACTTAATATGCATAACCAGCAACCCTAGAATCCACTAAAATGCTCACAACTCACTCAATACTTGCCAGAATGACATGAGACTTGATGCAAAAGAAAGCTAGGTTGATGACAATGAAGACTAGACAAAGAAACAACTGAAAAATTGAAGTATTTTTTTTTCTAAACACTTGCTAGGCAAAACAGAATGGTACAGCCTCAAGAAATGTTCTACCAACAAGATAAAATCCAAGACACCTATAAAAAATCTGCAACTTGGCATAGAGGGGCGCCCAAGGCTAGCAAATGCATGGGTAAACTATCCAGAACCAAAATAAATTCGCCCAAAGACTTATGAGTATAAACTTCAATCTGCAATACAAAAATCAGTAACTCCAGATTTGATTAAAATGCAAGAAACCGAACTACAAATGCAAAACAACTTCTACAATGCAAAATCTCACTACAAATCTCACTCAACTACAATCTAACTCTCCACTAGTTGCTGTCTTTCAAGCAAGAAGTCGAGCCAAGGCTAGGAGACATTCATTCCTCGAAGCAATCCAGCACCATTTCGGCAGCATAACAATATTCCAAACATCAGATAATCCAAAAGAAGAGAAGGAACCTCTTTTATAGAATGAAGAGAAGACTTTGGAGGCTTCTAGAAAGTGTGCCCTAATCCCAAGCTGCTTTTAGGTTTAATCTTTGACCAAAACTCTTTCTTCAAAATGGCGTACCTTCCTTGAGAGATATAAATCACTTCTCTTTTGTTAAATAAAATATGAACTCCTTCAAATAGGCGTCCATTTTCCCTTGAGCAATTATAAAATTTAGGAATATAAAAATATTTCCTTCATGAAAAAATACCCCTCAAAGTCCCCTTCTTTAAAACAACTGTTAAGTTATATCACTAAGCCAAGGGTATTTTTAAAATAAAACATTTTGACTTAAAATAACTTATTTCTCTAAAATGAACCCCTTAAGCCAAAAATGAGAATTGCCCAATGAACTGCCAGAAGAGGAAAGTCGAGTGAGCTGATGCTGACTGGATCACTGCTAAAAATAAAATTTACTAAAAATAGTAAATTCCTGAAGGTGCTCAGAATGCCGAACTGAAACCACCAACGCGAAGCTCTCAAAAAACCCAGAAGGAATCCGAAATCCAAGTTCAACATTTCCAAGTGCAAGCTCCGCAAAAAGATGAAAACATCCTCCAAGAAGTTTGGAAACCCTGATTCGAGCTTCTACTTAGCCTACAAGTTCCCAGAATTAGGCTAAATCCAAATGAAAAGCATAGGGCTAAATTGGGGACATTACAGACCATATGCCCGCCCCTCCTCCTTAAGTGGTTTTAGGGCGCATTCTTGGTTAGAGTTCTTTCATGCAACGTTTTGGGTTATGCTAACCTTAACGGGTGCTTGGTTACATTGTAAATGTTCATTGAAAATCAAACAAATTGAGAGAGCATATTACAGTAATATCTTCCTTTCTCTTGTCCATTGTTGGTACAACAATTTGCACTGAACGACAGCCGGCTTCATCTCTCTGGATTGTGGAAAACCTCTTGGATGGCTTCTTTGCAGTAACCTTCCCTAATTTGGCCAAGAAATCGATCGTATCATCTTCTTCTTGAATTTCCACTAGTGTTTTCATTTTCAACCTTTCTTTCAACCAATCAGGAATCGTAGGCTGCTCAATGCCTTCCTCTTCCTGATTATTTTCTTCACATGGAATATCCCGAACTCCTCTAAGAGCGGAAATCATTCCCTCTTGAAATTCCTCATCCAGAATATCCATCTCATTTTCTGATTTAAGTATTTATGTGCATGTAGGAGATGGGGGTTCATCATTGTCCTACTGGATTGATTCAATATTCTCCTCATGGATTGGAGAAGGAATCCTTATTTCAGCCAATGACTCATCCTCAATAGTTAATACCTCGTTCACATTCCTGGACGTGGCAGAATGGGATGGCTCTGATCTCTGCTTCTTCTGAACAAGTTCCTCGTTTACAATTTTCTTCCCCTTCGACCTTGTGGAGTCATTAATTGCTTCCTTCCTTTTGCTGGAATTAGTTTGGCACTTTGGGACGCTTCAACATTCGAAGACTATGATTCCATTTCACCCATCAAGTTATAAGTGAGGGTCAAATTTCTTCACCTTAGCACCTGGACTTGTTGATCAACCCACCACTATGAATACTTAACAACTGGCCTCATCAAGGTGGCTAGATCTGCAAGCTCTGGTTTTGACCATTTCACAGGAGGAAGAGGCCAATTCTCATCAAAGCGCGGCTGAACATATTCTCCATCATCCTCTAACTAGTCAGGCACACGGAAAAGCTCGGTTGTTCTAATCAAGCTTACTGGCAATCTAGACCATAGTCTTTTCCTGATATCAAACTCATCCGCAGCATTTGCCCAAAAATCCTCCAGGTCTACCCTATGTTTGTACTTCTCTCCATTCACTGTCCCAATATGGTTGTGAGGATCGAAATTAGCCCTGGACTAGTAAAATGTGAATGGATACCACTACATTTCCAACCTGGCACTCTTAGCTGCTTGTGTCGTTGGGCAAGACTCCAGCATATTTCCGATGAAAAATGGAAAGGAAATGGCCATTTTCTTCTTTGTTCTCTGGAAGCCCTAATATGTTTCCAAGTGTCTAAGGACTTCGAGCAAGACCATTCTGTTGGTAGGGTAAATCGAAAGTCGGTAAGGACATCCGGTAAATCCTTGAACTCCTATATACATGAATCTTGGATACTGGATAAACCAGATCCATACTTGCTTATCAAGCTCTTGGCCTCCTAACTGAGCTTCTGATGAGTCCCTCCCTGCAATGTCCTAGTGATGTACATCAAGAAGGCATCATTTACCCTTCTAAAGTGGGTCGTCTCGCTATGCTGCAACTGTGGATAACAGTCATAGGACTTAAACTCATTTTCTCCATTACCTACCACACCTCTGCAAATCAATCTTGTGTATCTGTAATTTCTAGCCAACAAGTAGACAATGTAGGAGCTCATGTAAAAGGACTTCGTCCTTTCCAAATTTTTTAGCTGTTCATTAAGATTATCATTGATTATCCAAGACCAATTGAACATTTTAACACCTGAGGTGATCTCATCAATAAAATAGTACATCCAAGTTTCAAATGGCATACCCTGAGGGCTTCCCATTACTCTGTTTAACAGCAAAATGATTTCACCATATTCCTCTTTGAAGTCAATACGAAGCAACTTCTTTGGCACTTTATTGAGGGAAGGCCTTGGCTTTTCTAACCACAACTTATTAACATTTGTTGCACAAAGCTCAAGTTGGTCCTCATAAAGTTTTTTGGTGTCTTCTTTGGTTTTATAGGAAGTCCGGTTGTAATTTGGTATCCCAAATGCTTCCTCAATGGCTAACTCTCCAAGGTGAGCCAATACTCTTCCATTTGGCACAATAATTTGTCTTTCTTGTGCATTGTAATGTATGGCACACTCGATCATCAACTCAGCGCACTCCATAGCCGGTGGAAATCCAGTCGCTTGGACAATGCCATTTCTCATCATCCAGCGAGGAATAGGTGTTGGCAAGAGTCCATCTTGCCCATACATTCTCCTTTTGAAGTCCTTGAAATACACGTGCCCAAGGTTGGCGTCTATGACATTTTTCCACTTGCAATTGATCTTTGACTCCGACTGCAATCCTTTATTGGCAAACTTCATCTAAGCTTTTCTTGAAGGTCCTCCTTTGGTGGTCGTCAACCTGCAACAAACATGAAGAAAATTGACATTACTTTTAAGATCCTAATTCTTATTTTTTTGGACCTTTTGCTCGAAAATTTCACTTTCAGTATATCAAAAAGCTAAATTTTGTGAGAAATCAGACTGAAAATGGAAGAATTTGGCTAAACACTTAGCGAATTTCGCAAGAATAAGTGAATAAGACAGAAGAAGGATGAAAGAAATTAGTCAAACTCAGATTTTGAACCTTCGAAACTATATTTTGACTGTAAATCTGCCTTTAATTCTAAAATTTGTCTTTAACTTAGAAAAAGTACTTTATTTTCTGGAAATTATTTCCTTCAATTCAGAAATTTTATTTTATTCTTTGTCCTCCACTGCGAAAATTTACTTTATGTTCAAAAGCCCTCCTTCAAAAATTTATCTTTCGCAACCCTGAGAGAGCCAAAACCTTTTCACAATCAAACTTTGGAGATAATGAACTGAAAGTGACAAGTTAAACTTAATATAGAGTTGAAGAGTTCGATGATTTTAGCAACTTCATGTTTTTTTTAGATTCGTCGAACCTGGACTGTTTTATTTCCTCCAAAATGGCAACTTAATCTTCATTGAAAGTTTTCAAGAGAAAGTTTCTAATTTTCACCATGGCACCACGCTTAGCCAAAATATCCTTTCCTTGAATGAGTTGGCATGGAATCTTCTAGATTCTTCTTGAGTTTGAAAATTTTCCTAAGTGTTGGATATTTTGAAAATTTCTTCTAAGTGTTGGAAAAATATAAAAATATTATGTGTCGAGTTTTATTTTTCCAACCTTCTCAATCTTGATCATCTTTCAATTATGGCGAACTTTCATTTATCCATGGAAAACTTATTATTCTTCATGTCATTTTCTCTCTCTTTTTGACGAACTTGATCGTCTTCGTGCTAATTTTACCTAGGCGGACTTCATGGTTGTTGTGTGACTTTTCTTTCTAGTTGGGCGGACTTTGTTGTTGTTTGGACATCTTCATGTCACATTTGTTTTAGGTCGGACTTTGGCAATGTCATGTCAAAGCATGGCGGACTTGGCACATCCTTTGCCATCTCCCCTTGATTTCTTCTTGGTGGATTTTAGCATGGTTTAGTCATTTTTCTTTGTGCTAGGGCGGAGTTCATCATGTGTTGGTCATTGCTAGGGAAAACTTCATGAGTCCTTGGACATTGCAAGGCAGACTTTGACCTTCTTGTGCTATGCTACTTCTTAACCTTGGCGGACTTGGTAGGTGTTGTGCCACTTTCTTTGTTCTAGGGCAGACTTTGCCAACCCATTGCCATTCCCTACCCTGGGCAAACTTTAGGCTCAACAAGCCATGGCGGACTTTGACCTCTTTATGCCATGCAAGCCTTGGGCAAAGTTTGAGCTTACCTTGCCATTCTTGGGCAGAGTTTGAGCTTACCTTGCCATGCTTGGGAAAAGTTTGAGCTTTGCAAGCCAAGTGTGGGTGGACTTTATAGTTGGCTGGACAATATGCATGGCGGACTTCACCTTTGTCCAACCATCTTCACATTTCCTCTAGGTGGACTTTGTAGATTAGTAGGCCATGTGCTTCAAACCATGGCAAACTTGTGAATGGCCTAGATATTGCCTTGCCTATCACTTGGATGAATTTCTTGCTCAACACCTCACATTTATCTAGAACATCTAGAACAAAACCTCGCCTAGAAATTTTCCCTTGATTTTTATACATGGAGACACAAAATTCTGATTCTAAAGATAGGAACATTGTTTCCATGACTTGAGGGACCCAATCCTACGTCAACTTTCAAAAACCTAAAAAAAGCAAAAAGCAGGCCAAAAAAGCTACTTCTCGGATTGGTCCCAAAATGCCAAAAATCAAAAAAGCCGAAAAAGCAAAAAGCAAGAAAGCAGAATCCCACAAAAATAGGAAGGTGTCAGAATTGACCCTAAGCAATTGCGTTTTTCATCCTCCGGGCCTTCTGAGCACTTTGACAATGTCCAGACTCAGACACTGTTCTGAGCCTGAATTCCCTATTTGACTCAGATGATTTCTCAAAACCCTAACTCCAAACTCTCAAAGAAATGTACTTATGAAATTGCAACGCTAAGACAAAACCCTAAAAATAAAACTACTGTGGGTCCCTATTTGCAATGGGGCAATGTGTGAAGTAGGTCACAATAGGTATGAGCAGCACTACTTTTTCAACAAAACCCTCATGTTAGATCTTCCCGGAAAAAGTAGCCCTGCTGCCCCTATTTTTTAGGGTTTCAAGAAAAAGTCATAATTTTGAAAAACAAACAAACTTGGTTAGTTCAGCTTTGAAGCACAAACAAAACCCATGTGTTGGATTTTTCCGAGAAAATTTATTTTTTGGTGTTTTGTTGCCTCTGCCACCGAAGGGCTCTTGCATGCCATAGAAAAATTCATTTTTTCGAACTTCTGATGATCTAGGTTTGTTTAGAAAATTATTCTCAACAAAACCCATGTCTCAAAAAATTTCGTTAAAAGTTGCCCCGACAAGGCTATTTTTAGCAGTTCCAGAAAAAGTTGTCCGAACAGTATCGTGTGCACAATCAATCTTCAAGGTTTTCAGGATGCGGTTCTCCCAAGACATATACAAGATGAAAGCGGTCTTATTCCATAAAATTTATGAAAACGATTGACACCGATCTGTGTCAGGCACACCCAGAGGTCAATTTGGACAGATTGACAAGCATAGACACACAAGTCCATAGGTTCCATAATGGTTTTACCTCGTATATCTGATAGTCTTCCAAGGCCAGTTTAGAGGATTGTAACCATTGGAATTTTGTGCTTGCAGCGAGTTCATGTACATTTCTCACGATTGGAGAGTTTGCAGTCAAACTTCGTGGTTTCATCATCAAACTTTGTGGTTTCATCATACAACACTCTTCCATTGAGAAAGATCTAGGAAAACGTCAATAACGTAAAGCTGCAAAAGAACGCGGAAAATAGTCATTCCCAACACAGAGTTGCCACCGGTTAATACTACACTACCTTCCACATCAAAATGGAAACACATACCGAAAGACAAGGAGTAACCCTCCTAAGGGAACCAGAATGAAAGAGATACATACATCAAGTTGTTGACAAGTGGTAAGTTGACAGTTGAGGCATGTGATGATCTTTGTATGAAGAAGTCAACAAATGGTTAGAAGAACTGTTGACCAAAGGTGGTGAGGTGTAAAATACCCACTTAGGACATCTTACCCTCCAAAATAGCATTAATGGCAACGGGAGTTAACTTGATGCCTCATCCCAAGTTAACTCATTATCCCACTGACCATGAATGTCAAATCCCACTAATTATGGATGTCTATTTCTAGATCTCCACTAATTGTGGATCTCTATTTTGGAGGCACTTTGTACATTGGAGTTGACTTTTAGTTTAGTTTCAATTAACTAAAGCAGATTTCCAGTTAACTGTTAGGTCACCTACATCTAGACATAGGAATAAATCTTGCAGATTGGCAAGAACTAATTGTTAACTCAAGGAGATTTTAGGGTTGCCTACTCCTTTGAGTTTCTATAAATAAGAGTCTTTGCTCATTATTTTGTAACTTTTATTTACTATGCAAAATCGTTGCACCATTGTTGCCAACAAGTTTGAAAGTGCATATTTGTTCACTATTGGATGAGAGTTAATTGGTTGATTGCAATTGTGTATGATTTTGTACATTTGCTGTCCTAATTCTTTGTAATTCGTTGAGAAAGCTTGAAGAAGGAAATCAAAAGGCGCATGCAGTTTGATCTAAAGATTTGAGTTCTTCCAGACGTCTTGTTTCTTATAACTTATTGTTTCAATCTCCTCGTTGGACAGGGGTTCCTCCTCCTTGGATATTTTGATATTGATAGTTATCGTTTGATGTTGTTTAATGAGTTGTCTTTCAGCCTACACTTTGGACAGGTGTCATCACCTCCTCGGGAATCCTGTTAGCCAAATCATCGTACTTTGTTGTTTCTAGTGAGTTGTTTCCCAACCTATACCTCGGACAGGGGTTCCTCCTCCTTGGCAAGTCTTAGATCCAACTTACCGTAAAGAGTGTTTGCTTGCATAATACCTTATCCCAGCGTAGATATGAGAGTTCAGAGCCTTAGACATATTCTAAAGAGACGGTGGATTCAAGTGATCCAGCCAACCCATTCCCGCTTCTATTCCCTCATGCTTTGTTTATCTTGAGGAGATAGGATAGATTAAAAGCTAGTTTAGTTGTAGTTAAGATTTGCAAAAACCAGAGAAAACCTTAGCTGCAATGCATTGTGTTTATGCACCCTTGTAACCTGCTGCTAAGTAAAAAAGATAGGAACCTTAGTTTACTATACTTTTGACAAAAAGCATCAGCAAAGAGGGATCTTCTTCTCTATAATTTGAAGAGAAATTACTAAAACACTTGCAATAGCTGTACGTTTCCAACAAGCACTCCAGAGGTGCTAGTTGAAATGCCAACAACTTCAAATATAAATCATTTTCATTTTTGGGTGACAAAACACAAAATATATTCACCATGTACTTGATGAGTAAAAGTTAGTTAATAGTTTTAAAGCAATTATGTCTTTTGTAGTACCATACTTTACATCATAGTAACGAGACTCGCCCAGACTCGCCAGGAATCGACGAGTCCTGAGTCAAGTCACCCTGGCCGAGTCCTGGGGGCTCGGACTTGGACTCAGACTCGGCTGAGTCCTACCGAGTCCTGGCTGGACTCGCCGAGTTTGGTAGACTCGCCAGACTCACCGAGTCCAAGCGAGTCCCATCAGGAGGACTTGACAAAAGTGCAAGAAAATACATGATTTTTTTTTTTTTTGTACTTATTGTGAATGCAAAATGATGCACACCATGGAGGTTTGTATGGTTTTGGAGGTCTTAATTTGGGCTTGGTGGTGAGGGCGCTGCCCCTCGACCCCTCCCTGTATCACGACAGGGAGTGTGCCCAGGGCGCTGCCTCGAGACCCCGCGAGGGGCGCTGCCCCCAAACCCCTGCGAGGGGCGTTGAGCCTTGACCCCACTAGAGGCACTGCACCTAAACCCCGACAAAGGGCACTACCTCTCAACCCCATTAGGGTGATTTCCCTGATACTTGAGATTATGGCTACTACATCATCCAGGACCTATCTTAGACACATTCATAGGAAAGATGCAGGCTCTTTTGAGCCATAGACTTCTAGTTATTGTTTTGAATCTTTTGATATGTCATATTTGTTTGGAACATTTGATGTCATGGATTTCATATTCCATGAGTTTTGTATACATTTGAGTCTTTGACTATATATCTAAGTGTGCTATTTGCTTGAGCAACTCAACTACAATTCGTGTTTATAGTTGTACTTATATGATCAATGTATACTTGTGCTAGTGATGAGGACCTTGATTGGGTTGACTGGGTAGATAGAGAGGTTGAGGCTATAGCCATGGCAGAGGAGGAGGCTAAAGCATGAGAAAACACATCCAAAACTAATGTTGGTGAGGGTGGCATGGAGTCACAAGCAGAGACTATGGCTACAATTGCTACATCATCTAGGACCCACCTTAGATGCCTTCGTAGGAAGGATGCAAACTCCTTTCAGCCATAGACTTGTAGTTATTGTTTTGATATTTCATATTTATTTGGAACAATTCATGTCATGGACTCATATTTTGTACCATGCACTATTCTTGGTACCCAACCGTCGCTTGAGAGCATGGGTTGGAACAAGGATGCACATGATGCAGCAAAAAAGACAATTGCAGACTTTTGGTACTACTGCACCATTCCCTTCCATATAGCCAAGTAATTCTTTTTCGTTTAATTGTTTTAAAATTTAAATTTATTATTTTAGAATCTAGATGTATCTCATTAGCAAATTCAAATTTAAAGTTAAAAACTTAAAACTTTTCATTTTAGAATATTTATGGAAGTAACTTTTCATCATCTAGGACCCTTAGACGCCTTCGTAGGAAGGATGTTGGCTCCACTATGCCATAGAGTCATAGACTTATAGCTATTGTTTTGATATTTCATATTTGTATGGAACATTTGATGTTATGGATTTCATATTCCATGAGTTTTGTATACATTTGACTAATTTTATATATCTAAGTATGTTATTTCCTTCAGCAACGCAGCTACAATTTGTGTACTTTATACTTATGTGATCGTTGTATACTTGTGTATGTGATCAAATTTACTTGTATTTGTGTTGTATTCAATAAGGGGTGCTTGAAACAAGTTTTAAATCCTTAAAAATCTCTAAATTTCTAGGGTTTTTTCAACTTTTTTTCATTTTGCCGAGTCTGCGCCGAGTCTGAGTCCCAAGTCGAGTCACCCTAGCCGAGTCCGAGCCGAGTCCGTGTCTCATTACTATGCTTTACATATATATTCATATTTCAATAATCAAGCATGTAAGTGTTGTAACAGATTTTTTTACCCCTCATTCTCTCTATGCTTTCTATATTGCACTCCCAATTTCCACAATCTCAAAACTTTACCAAATCACCTCTTCGTTGATAGCTTTGCTTTATAAATCTTGGAAAGAAATCAAGCATGCTGGGTAAGCATTGAGTTAGCTTGCATGGCTGACTGGTTCTCAACCATGTAAATTATCCAAAGACAATACACAATTTGAAAACAATAGCATCAATATATGGCCCATGATTAGTGTGTTTATTACACTGCATTGATTTTGGCAGCATGGCTGACTGATTTCCAAACCATGTAAATTATCCAAAGACAATACAAAAATTGGAAACAATATCAATATATAGTCCATTATTGGTGTGGATAGGTCACTGCATAATTCACTGAAACGGATCTTATTCATGTTTAATGTAAATTGATTGATGAAATTGTTGTTCCATGTGCAGAAACAGCCCCTATATATGAAGCCTAGTGTCATTAAGTCCAATTAACAATGAAAGGAAGCATATATCAGCAACTACAAAGCATGAAAACAACAGCATAGACCTAGATTAACCCAAAATGGAAGAAAACTCTAGAAGAGTGAGGGATTTCCATCTCAAGCCATTGTCTTAGCTGTTACAATAGTTTACTACCTTTGAAAGGCTTCAAGGAATTCTTTTGAACAACCAGCAATGTCCAAATATCATACAAGCCCTGCAACTGCTCACATTTCTCTGTTAACATTATCACTCCTTAAAGACTCATAGGTTGAAGCAGTAATAGTCTAACTCAACCAATTTGCTAAGAAACATAATGGAAAAGGCTCAAAGATTGTTACAATGACTTCTCTTGGATATATATAAATAACAAGAGTAGCATTGTAACATTGGAGAATAGTCCAACTTTCTAAAATCAAAACTAATGAATCTAGAAACCTTCAACTTCGCAAAACATTATAGGCTCTATTTTTTGTTCTTTTTAGGACAATTTTGAAAGCAGTTGAACCTATCTCTGCACAAGGCAAGCATGATTATGGTGGAATCTTTCACTCATACCTACTTTTTGTATTCCATTAATACCCTAATGTCTGGACCATTTCGTGCACCAATGTAATAATGGATAAACCTCTTCTTATGCAATGCGAGATAAATCCAAGCCCAAGATTATTTGTGATGGAGATGAAGATTGTAGTGAACATAGACAATTATTTAGCATTTTCGTTATCAATCTATTACATTTCATGAAGTGTATGCGGTAAAACATACTCCAATTGTGCTTGCATTATGAAGCACCACATGGTTGCTTCAAGACATGTTCAATAATTCTTTGAAGGTTTAATTCCCTTACACCAAACCTCTCCCACCATGCATCTAAAATAAGAATCAAAACATGCAAAGGAACTCAATCTCATTGTTCAACATTAACACAAGAAATGTAAAAGTACAACCTTATGCAACTTTTACCTGATCTTAGTTGCCTTGCATATATCTCACACAAGGAGGTCTCTTTGTTCAAGTTTGAAAATCTCAATCTTGGAGATGGTGATTGCTCGAATTTTAGAATCGCCTTCCATTATTTTTATGACTATGTAGAACCCACCCAAAACCTCCTCATCAACCTTTAAATTTGAATGGATTTGAATTGCTTAATGGCTTGAGAAAATGATGGTGCCATCACAATTCAATGATTTCCCATAATCGATGATAGTTGTCATCACTCATTCAAGGACCCAAGCGTGGATGATATGGGATGATATTTTGCATCATTAAGCAAATGACCCAATGTGGATGTATATATATCAGTAGATCTTGTGACTGTGATCCACAAATGGTTTGACTCAATAAAGTTTCCAAGACCCTACAGTATAGCATTAAAGCAATGAGCAAAACACAAAGTTGTAATGTCCCTTACTCGGTTTTCCCTTAAATTCACTTGTTGATTAGATTTAGGGTTTTTTCTTTCCAAATGATTGTTATTTTTAATGAAGTAATCTTGGTTTGAAATCTGCATTCACCATATTAACATTTCCACATACACATATCTGTTAGCATTAATATCTAGATATCCAAAATATAAGCATAATCATAAATGCAATTTAACAAACAATAGGAGTGCCATAGGTGGATCTGCCCTGAAGCCCTCAAATAAAGCTCAAGAGGTTGTCCATCACAATCCTTCTTTCCTAGTGGCTTAGTACCTGCATACTCCACTCATGGCAACACCTCGGAAGACACTAACCCTATTAGGGGGAGAGGAAATCATGGAATCTTTAAGTAGCCTAAGGTCTACCACCTCCTATTCGCCCAATCCCTTGTCTAGGGCCTATGGAGTTGAAGCCTAGGTGGGACCTGTTGACGGGTGTTTTATGACCACACCAACAGAGAATAAAATGTCCAACGGTCACCCTATTCTCTCTTGATCAAAGTATTCTACATGCTAAGATCGCATGAAAGATCATGCGTTCAACTCCAAGGTTCCTTATGTTGCGAATAGACTCCGTTGGTTGATGTGAATATGCTGGGTATTCCAAGGAGACTTGTGTAATTGTTCAACTTCTTGAAGCAGATGAAAGGTTTGACTATGATGCTCTGATTTCTAAACTAACCGGGAAATGCTGAATTTAAAAAAAGGATAAGAGGTAGGGATCCTACAATCTACTTCTAGAGGGTGGAATGCGAGGATTGACTTCAACAATCTTCCAACCAGACTTTGCTTCGCCTCCCTTCGGACAACTCTGATAAAGTTGGTGCAATCTTCAAAGGATGAGTAGGATATTCAAATTATGATTTAGCATACACACACCATCACAACGATGCAAGTGAATATACGAATCACAACCGAAGTTAAGTACCAATATTCCAGTTGACCACGCAGGGCAGACTCACCATCAGCAAGCCCGCTAGTGGTATGGATAAAAGAAGGCTTGCTCAAACCAAACACCACACCCCACAATTAACAATTGTTTGCATGAAATAAAGTCTACTTTACTCTAATCTACTTGAATTGGAAAGACGAAAAAGTCTTGTCAACTGCCCACAACGAAAGATAGAATCACCGATCAATGAAAATCTTTATATTATGAGAGTCTTCCACAACAACCTTTTACAAAAACTTTCAAAGGAAAGCTTTTCTTTCCTTTTCAAACTAAGTTAACTTCTAGCTCTACTCTCTAACTTCTATCTCCAATTTTGTCTAGTCTCTGGTCTAATTTCTATTCTATCTTACAAATGAGGGGCAATACCCCTTTTATATCTAGGCCAGTCCAATGGACGGCTTAGATTCAAGTACAATGGAAGGCTCAGATTGAGCCACATAAGCCCTAATTAGGGTTCTAGCCCTAAAAACCACCACTGAGAGGAGTGGGGCAATGAATGCACTGGAGACTCTCCACTCCTCTACAGAACTACTATCTGCAATCAATGCACATCATCTCCTTCCAGAAGATCATCATCCAGAAGGGCATTTCCTTTCTCCTTTTCGTTGGCTGCAAAGATAGCCTCCAACGTATTGAGGACTCCATCAAAAATGTTTGTCATGGCCTTTCTGACCCTGGCCGAATCTGCCTGTGATGCATCATGGAATCCCCGACCTGTGACCACTGAAGAGTACCACCCGACAAAGTCATATCTATCTCCCTCCTGAATCACACCTCCCTCAACCAAAACCTGTAGAGGTGTGTGCATCAAAGCTCCTAAGCGAAGAACAATTCTCGTTTGATAGATATGAGCTTCACCCCAAGCATGCTTAACTGCATCCATTCTTGCCATAATGTTGGAGGCTTGCCGATAGGCATGTGCAAGATCCTCCATAAACTTTTATGTTTCGACACAAACGTTGGCAACCCACTTGTCTACCTGTTGTGCCATTCTTTTCAAATCTTCTAAGCCATTGATTGACTCTCTGGGCAATTCGGTTGGAAGCTCAACTGCCGGATTTTCTTGCCCACAAGGACGGGACAAGTGTTGCACATAGCCAATCAATGTTTTGTGCTCTACCTTCAATTTCTTATATTTGCCCTCGATATGGAACAACCTATCCTTAAGTGCTTGATATGAATTGTCATACTCCTCAACCACCTGTGCTCCAGTAGGGCGGCCAAGTTCCACAGTTGTAATCACATAATTTTTCGGAATGGCCTCATACCGATCACACTCCACCCTAGGCACTGCCACAAGCAACGTCCGAGAGCCATCCTCATCTATCGAGATTTTGGAGAATTTTCTGGCCTTCTTCTTGGTTGGAGGTGCACTGATCCTACTCAACAACTCTTCCATTTCTGTTGCAGGATCATGTATCATCTTGTCCCTTAGCCATTTTGGCACCTCCTGCCGCATATCTGAGATAACGAAAGGCTGCTCAACCTCGGCCTCCACCTCATGGACTTCCTCCATGCCTCTGTTCCGATGAGGCTCATCATCGTCTATAGGCTCAGTATCTCCCGAGCTTTGGGCATCTTGATCTGAAGTAGCATCATCCTCAAGAGTTGCCTCAATTTCCTGCTGAAATTGAGTGTCAGTGGTCGTCCCTGCATCTGTCTCTTGCTGATTTTATTCCCTAGGCATGTTGATGCTTTGGCCCACTGACTCTCTATGAGGTGGTTGACTCGCCACTTGCACTGCTTGTTCTGCATTCAACCTTTCTCTTTGATCAACAAATAGCGACACTTCCTGCATACTCGGAGAATGTGCCTGCGATGGTGTATGCGTGGATTCCTCAATTCTTAGAGGCTCAGGTCAGACTGGTTCTTTTCCCCGTGGCTCCGGAGCTTGATCAATCTACCTTCTTTGCCTAGCTGTCGGTAATCTGTGATCTCCCATCAAATTGTAAGTAAGGGGAATTGATCTGCCCTTAAGTCGGGTCACATGCCGCTCTACCCAACTCCGTGTGAACGTTAAGACTAGGATACAAAACGTATCCAAGTCTGTAATTTCCGGCTCTGACCAATCTGGGAGTGGTAGTGGGGTATCCCTTACTATTTCATAATTACCTTGTACAACATTTATGTCTTCTTCAATTTGGTCTAGCACTGGGACAATCTTGCATTCCCTGATCATCCCCAATGGTATCTGTGAAAATATTCTCCTCCTAACCTCAATTTCATCTACTGCACTTGCCCAAAAGTCTTCAATCTGCGCCTTATGTTTGAACTCTTCGGACAATATCCACCTGATATTTCTATGGGGATCATAGTGCTGCTTGCTGGTATGGTAGGAAAGGTGGAAGAACTGGAGTTCATTCTCTGCCTCTCTTGTTGTTTGTGGTGATGGACAAACTTCGTCAGAATTCCCCATGGTAATTGGGAATCCAAGTCCACCTTTCTTCTTTTGAATCTTATCATAGGCAATAAGTTGCCTAGATATCTCCAGCATCACAATTATATTTGTGGGATACTGGGGCAATCTGTACGAATAGGAGGAAAATCCTTGTAGCTTGATGTAGGTGAACATTGGAAACTGGATAAACCAACACCCGAACTTCTCAATCAGTTCCTGTGCCTCTAGATATTCTATGGTCAGTCCTTTGCTGCAACGTCCTCGTTATGTGCATGGTGAAGGCATCATTGACCCTTTTGTCGTTGGAGGTGCTTGTCAAATGCAACTACGGACAAGCCTCATGTATTTTGAACTAATGGGGGCCACACCCAATTGGTTCCTTATATGAAATTCCTCTATACTTCGTCATTCGGGCTAGCATGTAGACAACGTAAGAGCTCATGTAAAATGTTTTTGTCCTCCTCAAACCACGGAGTTGCTCATGTAAGTTGTCACTGATCATCAATGCCCAGTCCACATAGTCCTTGCCTTCTAGCACCAAGTTGACGTAATAGAACATCCAAGGTTCAAAGATGAACGCTTGGGGGCACCCTCCAACTCTGCTCAACATCATTATTAAGTCACAGAACTCTTGCCTCAAATCTTCTGAAATTATCTACTTGGGCAATTTCATGCAAGTTGGCTTGGGCTTGTTCATCCACCTAGAATTTATCAAATCAGCACATCGATCAAATGTGAATGAATACATCTTTTCAACCCTCTCTCTCGTTTTATAAATCATCTTCTCATGGACTGGAATTCCGAATGCCTCCCCAATTGCCTCTGGTGTCAGGTTGGCCAATATCTTGCCATCTAGCGAAATGACAGTCCTCTGCTTTGTGTTGTAGTAGTTGGTGCATTCCATGATTAGCTCTGGACACCGGATTGCCGAAGGGAAACTGGCAGCTGCATAAAGTCCGCTCCTCACAATATTGTGCGAAGTAACTGAAGGATGATGGCCTCCAGTCCCCATTATTCTCCTTTTGAATGTCTCCAAGTTGAACAAGCCAATGTTTGTGTCACTCAGTTTGCCCAACCTTGAGGAAAACTTCGATTCTGGCAGGAAGGATTTGCTCAATTTCTTTATCACTGCCTGTCTTGATGTGCTTGCTCTTGTGGATTCAGCGTGGTTCCCTCTTCCTGCAGCTCTTCTGCTTGATTCAGCCATTCTGCAAAAACACAAGAGAGTCATTAGAAAACAAGATTTTATAAAATAATATATCACTTTGAGGGTGCTAGCAGATTTTCGAAAAATAAAAATGTTGCAACACTTTGTCATTTTCTGCTGCAAACCTCAACTGTGCCTGTTCACTTCAACGTTTAGAAGTTTCTCGACTTGCAACAACACAATGCCAAATCCCCGGAGATATTTGCTTGCAGCGATTCAGGAGTCTCAGCAACTTGAAACTCTTCCCTTCAAGTTCACACTTCACCCACTTAACTCTTCAATTTGCAAAGTCACGCCTTTCCTTTCTCAAATTCGTACTTCAGCAATTTGAGAAGCTTCCTTTCCTGCAAATTCGTACTGCAGCAATCTCAAAATCTTTCGACTCAAATTTGAATTTCTCAGCAACTTGAGAACTTCTTCCTCGAATTGCACTTTTTAGCCTCAGAGAATACTTTGCACTCAACAACTTGTGAGAAGAATGAAAAGAACTTAAAATCTTATAGCCAGGTCGAAATCCAGTAGAGGCTAAACTTAGCAAATTTTAGAATTCCATTTTCCCCCCTTGGCTAGTCGCAACACTTGTCACTCGGGGCATCAGAATCTTGAACTTCTAGAATTTTGAAATTTCATCACTCCTACACAGGCCTGCTTCATCACATTTGTATTTTTAAAATATTAAATCAATTACCTCTTTGAACAATTTCATTCCATCTGGCTAGGGAATTTGATTTCATGCTCGCTTCGGCAAAATTATCCAGTTCAATTCTCAAGCAAAACACTTTAGTAAACTCATTCACCTCATTTGCCTTAGACAAAATTTTAAATTTGCCTTAGGAAATCCATCAAAACAGGTACCGGACAAAATTCTCTGTCAAAACGACACGAGCGAGGTGTGGAACAAATTTAAACCATCTCGCAATTGAAAATGTTCAATACCCAGAAGAAAATTCCCTCCAAAACTCGTCGTTTTCATGTGTATCCGGATGGAGGGGTACATTTAATTTTTATTATTTTGAAAAAAAATAATAAAATTGCTAAGGTTCACCCATTTTTGTTTTGGACGTCTTCCACACCTGCAATCTTCAATTTCTTGCCTTGGTATTTTCTCTGATTTTCATGGAGGATTTCCTTCCTGGCTCCAGACGCATTTCATCTTGCCTTGAGAAAATTTCAATACCTTCACCCCTAGGCGTACTTCTCATTTTTGAAGATGCCTTAGAAAAATTTAATTTAAATCACCTATGGAGGGCGCATTTCACCTCATTCATCAACTTTCACTTAGCAATTTTCAAAATCACACCCCCCTTGCCTTGTCTTCCTAGGCGCATATAGCATATGAAGAGGAAACCTTTGAGCGCCTTTCACCCTTGCCACTTCCACATGAGGGCGCATTTAGCCTAGCATGAAGGAATTTTCTTGCCTTAGTGCATTTCATCCTTACCTTTTCCACGTTTTTCCCTTGTGGCCACCTTGGGCGCAAATCACCATGTCAACTTCCACATTTGGGCGCATTTCATGTGTGGTGGAGGAAACCCGCCAACACTTAGAAACTTTTAACATCTCCCTTGGGCACGTTTTTCCTAGGCTACCTCCACTTTTGCCTTGAGGGCGCATTTTATGGGTGTTAGAGGAACTTTTGGGCGCATTTTGCATAGGGAGAAGGAATTTCCCCAAGCCTTAGAAACTTTTCATGCCTTTACTCCTTGTGGGCGCATTTTGCATAGGGAGAAGGAATTTCCCCAAGCCTTGGGCGCATTTAGCCTGGCAACTTCCATTTTAAACCTTTGAGGGCGCATTTCACCTCATGAGGGGAAAATTTTATACTTAGCAAATTTTATCAACTTTCACCTATGCCTTGGGCGCATTTGACTCATGCTGGAGGAATTTCAACATTAGAGATTTTTCAACCTCTTCACCTCCCCTGGGCACATTTCATCTACCTTCATGCCAGTTTTTATCTATGAATTTCCAACACCCAGCTAGGCCTTGCCCTTCTAGTTTTAGCAAATCCGGAGAAGTGAGGGTTTCCATGCATTTCTTCTGTTCTGAGCTAGAGCAGGCATGGTTGTGCTTCCACTGACTTTGCCACCTTGTTTATACCCTTTGTCGACACTGGTATGCTATTTTTAGCCATTTGCTATTTTTAGCAAACCCTAAAATTGATTGATCTTTGTAGCTCCGTTCGACCTGAAATTTGCTCGTCCTTGATGACCTAAATGACCTGTTCACACCTACCTCTGGCACAGACGTTCTATTTATAGCCATGAAGTGACTTACTAAAAATAGTAAGTATTCAGATTGTGCTCAAATTTTGCCAGTAGGTAGCCTGAAAGATGTTGATCATGGTGGTGCACTTCGTTTTCACAACTCTGTATTTCATCCCTCCTATTTTTAGGCCTAACAGTGGAAACCCTAATTTGAATTGCATGTGCCCTGAATTGTTTCGGTTGACTTGATTTCTGTTGCCTGTTGTTCTGCTCGTTGAACTGAAGTGTCGGGTGGCTGTTGGAGTGAAACTGCTATTTATAGTAAGTGTCTGGAAAGTGATCAATCTAATGCCGGATGAGTTTACATGCTACACCGCTCGTGGGATCTCAAAAAACCCAGAAAACTGGTCAACGTGTGGGCACTGGCTAAAAATAGTAAGTTCCTGAAAAACTGATCCATTCTGCTTGCATGGCACCTTACCACAAAGCTTTCGCAAAACCCATAAGGAATATCCAGACATGCATTGAAAAACTCAACATGCAAACCCCAAAAATAGCCTCTGAAGGCTATACCGCTGAAAGTCATCATCTTGGTTTGCATGTTACATCACTGCGAAGGTCTTGAAAAACCTAGATACATTCTCCAATCATGCATTGGAAAATCATATGTTTAAACCCTAAAAATGGCTCTTGAAGCCTGAACTGCTAAAAATAGCCAGTTGTCTGAATCTGTTCAAATTTCATGTGTAGGCACCCTGAAGTTACCTGGATGTGTTGAAGTAGTCAGAATCCCGAAACCCTGAGGAAAAGGCCTCATACTAGGTACTTACTAAAAATAGTAAGTTATCAGATTTCAGTAAAATTTCAGTGGGATCCTGCCTTGAGCCTTCTGACTGTACTGATGTGCTCAGATTTTACCTTGAAAACCTTACTTGTCCTTAAAACAAGCATGAAGGATAAAACCCTAATTTCACAGACTTAGCTAATATAGTCAGACGTGATCGAGTGAGGGCTGAGTTCATGGCTTGTGCATGCTCTGGTTGGAGGCAAAACGAGTCTCGGCAACCTGTTTGAAAATCAAAATTAAAACTAAAATATAATTTAAATTTACAAAATCAAAATTTAAAATTAACAAAAAATTCAAAAAATAAAAAATATTGAGACTTAACTTACCTTCAACAACTCCAATTTTGAGAATTGTCTAAATATTCCTTGTGTCATATGGTGGTTGGTGACAAACATTTGGATGTCTTCGCCCTCAGCATACACCTGTTTGATCCATTCAATTTTGGATCCAATTTTTTGTAGCATTAGATTAAGGGAGTGGACAGCACAAGGTGTCCAAAAAATGTGTGGATACTTCTCCTAAACCAATAACCCAGCAGCCCTACAATTTTTGGCATTGTCAGTTACAACTTGCACAACATTTAGATGGCCCACTTCTTCAATAGCTTGGCAAATGATGTTAGCAATAAATGGACCATCCTTCACCTGTCCTTCACAATCCACTGCTCTCAAAAAAATTGCCCCTTTAGGGGACACAGCAATAACATTGATCAATAGGCTATTTTTTGCATCTTTCCATCCATCAGAAACGATGGTCACCCCTGTTTTGATCCACGAATCCCTTATGGGCTTCAAAGAGTCTGCTACATGTTTCACCTCTTTCTCCAACAAGGTGCAACGCACCTTCTCAAAACTTGGGCCCTTAAACCCCTTTGGAGCCTCATTAATAGATTTCACCATTTTTCGCCAATATGGTGAACGAACAACATTGAATGCCAATCCATTGGCATAGATACATCTTGCTATGTCTTTCTCAGCAATCTCTCTTGCCTCATTCTGAAATGAAGCTTCCAATAGTCCCTTAGATCTTTTATTTGAAGAGGGTGTGGTTTGCTCTTGAGGGATGTCCATAAATGGATGGCTTTCTGTATGTGGAAAATAAGAAGGCAGTGTAGGGGGTTTCATGGATCGAGATCCTTTCTTCAAAGGATGGCTTGTTTTACCACTGGTTGCTCTTTGGTTTGCCTTTTCTTGCTCAGCAATATATTTCAACACTATATGTTTTGGAATGCCTTCCTCGTTTTCAGCTGGACAATTTTTTATGCCTGTTTCAGAGATCCCGCACAAGTGCCCTTTCACTCGACTGTATGAGCTCGAATATTGAAAATGGCAATGACTACAAATCCAAACATATCCTCCACCATCTAGAAGTTGTTGAACCATTTCTACATATTTCCAAAGGGGAGAGTTTGGGTTTGTTTTGAAACGAGATTGGATTGAGCCTGAGGAGGTACCGGTTGCCATTGTAATATGGAATACCTAAGGCACAACATATTGAAATTTTGGTATTGATTGATTGAATTTGAAACTAACAGACCAAATTAATTTCAAAAAAATGAAAAAATTGAACATGTGTTATAGACATTTAGAGGAATGAAAAGTAAAACTAAACTAAAACTAAAAAACAAAACAAAAGAGTTGAAGTCCATTTGTTAAAAAAAAATAATCAAAAAACTTAAAAAAACCTACCTCTTTTGAAGAAATCTTGCTCTATGATCTTCTTGGCAATGAATAGCACAACAACCAACTTTGAACAATCTACAATCAACCTTCAAGTCTATTCAAGCTTGTACAAGAAAAAGAGAAAGTTCAGCAATAGAGGCAAAAAATCTTTTTTTTTCATTCACAAATTGGTAAATGACTCACTTTACCTATTTCATGTTTTAGAGGCACATATTAGGGTTAGAAGGAATAAAAAAATATTAAAAAGTCAACAAAGACTAAAAAAATATTTTAAAAAATGCAAAAACGTGCTTTTGCATCCACTTGGGCACGAAATTCTACCCGGGTTCGAATTTTCGGACCCACAGACCAGGTTCCGAACCTGGTTCAAACCCACAGTTGAATTTTCGGACCTGGGCGAATTTGGGCGAACTGGACCCGAATTCCGAACCCAAATCGAACCCGGGCCCTGTTGTGACCTTTTTTCACACATCACCCCATCAAGATGGGGACCCCCTAGATTTTGCTCCATTCTGGTCTTTTGGCTTTGGTTCGCTCTCTCTCTGGTCTCTGGTCCTTCCGGGGATGTCCCGTCGTTTGACCCAGGTTGAAGTATTGGTTAAGTCTGTGTAATTAGGGTTTTCATCCTTCAGGCTTCTAAAAGGTCAAATTGAGTTATAAAATTGAAATCTAAGCTTAGTGCAGCAGTCAGAAGACTTCCAGCAGAGTCCCCCTAAATTTTCACTGTATTCCGGCAACTTACTATTTTTAGTAAGTATTCAATTTGGGACTATTTTATTGAGATTTCGGAATTCTGTCAGTTCCACTGCATCCGGGTAACATCAAGCTGCCTACACGTAAATTTTGAGCCAGATCAGATGACTTGCTATTTTTGGCAGTTCAAGGCTTCGAGATCCATTTTCAGGGTTTCCACATGAGCTTTTCAGATGCATGTCTGGAGAATCCTTCTGGTTTTTCCAAAACCTTCGCAGTGATGTAACATGCAAACCGAGACGACCACTTTCAGAGTTCAGCCTTCGGAGGCTATTTTTAGGGTTCGCATGCAGTGTTTTTAACGCATGTCGGGTTTTTCTTTATGGATTTTTCGAGAGCTTCGCAACGGTGTGACTTGCAAGCGGAGAAGATCGAGTTTTGAGGACTTACTATTTTTAGCCAGTGCATGCATGCGGACCAGTTTTCTGGGTTTTTCTGGGTTTTTTGAGATCCCACGGGCAATATGACATGCAAAACCATCCGGCAGTGGATGAGTCACTTTTCAGGCAGTTTCTATTTTTAGCAGGTACACTCTGGCAACCGCCCCCAACACTCCAGTTCAGCAAACAGAACGACATGCAGAAGAAACGAAGTCAAATGGAGACCGTTCGGGATACATACAAGTCAAATTAGGGTTTCCACTTTTATAGGGGGTAAAATCCAAAAATAGCCGAAACGAAGTACCCCACCCATGTCAGCACACTTCAAGGTACCTGCTGGCAAAATTTGAGCAAAGTCGGAGAACTTACTATTTTTAGTAAGTCAGGGCACGACTATAAATAGCAGGTCTGCACCCAAGGTTGGCATCAGAGTGACCCTCAAGCTATCGAGATCAAGCGTTGCAACTTTCAGGCAAAACGGAGCTACTGAAGTCAGAAAGTCAAAACTTACTATAAATAGCAGGTGGCTATAAATAGCAGGTCAGGGCAGAGGACTGGCAAAACAGGTTCACAAGGTGAAGAAGATCATATGATGAAACTTTCAGGCAAAACGAAGCTACTGAAGTCAGAAAGTCAAAACTTACTATAAATAGCAGGTGGCTATAAATAGCAGGTCAGGGCAGAGGACTGGCAAAACAGGTTCACAAGGTGAAGAAGATCATATGATGAAATTTTCAGGCAAAACGGAGCCTTAGAGGTTGAAAATCAAGGGACTTGCTAAAAATAGCACAACTTACTAAAAATAGAATACGTAAACAAAGATAGGCAGAGGCATGGAAAATATTCTAAGTGTGGGAAAATGAAAGTATCCCCTTCAAAATGCGCCCACCTCACAGATTGATAGCTTGAAAATTGTCTAAGGCAGAATTCAAAGTTGAGCATAGCAAATGCGCCCACCTTGATGGAAGCCTTGAAAGTTTCTAAGGCATGAAACAAAAGCTCATACCTCAAAATGCGCCCAAGGAAGATGTTGCTGGAGAAAAAGCGGCTAAGGCATTGAAGATAGAAGTTCACCCTGTGAAGTGCGCCCTCAAGAAGGAGAAAAGGTGAAAAATATTCTAAGGCAAAAACAAAACCTTGACACCCAAAATGCGCCCAGCTCCAGCAAGGAAATGCGCCCAAGTCAAAGTGTTGAGAGGGTGGAAAAACGCCTAAGGCAAAGTTGAAAGTTCACCCTATGAAATGCGCCCTCAAGTGAAAGCTTGGCCTAGTAAATGCGCCCACCTTGCAAGTGTTGTTAAGTGAAATTCTTCTAAGGCATGAAACAAGAGGTTAGGTAAAAACGCCTATGTATGGAAAATGAAAGCTGGAAGTGGTGAATGCGCCCAAGGTATTTGGAAGTGTTGAGAAGTTCGAAAATAAACTAAGGCGTGTAAAATGAAAGTAGACCCTTCAAAGTGCGCCCACCTCAAGTGTAAAAGGGGTTGTTGGAGAAAAAGCGGCTAAGGCATTGAAATGAAAGTGGAGGGGTAGAAATGCGCCCTCACTTGAAAATACCACCCCCTAAATGCGCCCACCATGGAGAGGTTAACATGAAATTCTACTAAGGCATTGAAAATAGGAGCTCACCTAGTGAAATGCGCCCAACTTGAAGCAGAGGCCGAAATTCTTCTCAGGCATAAAATGAAAGCTTGAGGTAGTATTTGCGCCCAAGGTAAAGTGAAGACCCTCAAAGAAAATTCTAAGTCATCAAAGTGAAAGCTCATGGGTCAAAATACGCCCACCTTCAAGACATTGAAGGTTAAAAACGCCTAAGGCAAAAGCGGGAGTTGACAAGGTTAAATGCGCCCAAGGGGTCAAGGGGGTTGAAAAGCGCCTAAGGTAAAATCGAAAGTTCAACATCTAAAATGCGCCCAAGTTGAAAGTGAGGACTTAGAAAAAGTTTCTAAGTGTTGAAAACGAAAGTGCCAGGGTAAGAATGTGCCCTTGAAGGGGTTGATGAAATTAAAAATTCCTAAGGCCTGGAAATTTAAATGTGAATGGGAAAGAAATACGCCCAAGGAGTGAGGATTCAAATTTATTTCTAAGTATGTGGGCGAGGGGTGCAAGAATAAAAAATACCAAGGAAAATACGCCAAGAGAGAAAATGTTAGAAAATTTTTCTAAGTGAGATAGCATTTCACTAGGGAAAAATACGCCCTTGGCATGGAAGGATGATTTGATGAGTTTTAAAATTTTCCAAAGGCAGTTGAAGGACGACGAATTTTTTTCAAGGGGAAGATTTGATATCGATGAATATTTTCCATGGGTCAAGTGAAAATCAAATGAACCCGTTTAAAATGCACCCATGAGTTAACAGAGTTTGAAAATTAATTTCCTAAGGGAAATTTTAATATTTTCAGAGGAAATTCGTTTTGCCTAGATTATTTTCCTGACGGAAGTTAAATCTCAAAGGATGAATTATTTCGAGCATGCAAATAATTTTTAATCACCCGGAGTTGAACATTTTAATGAGAGAATTTAAAATGTCTAAGGCAAATTTTATGAAATCGAGGATTTAAATGACAGACATTTTAAAAGTTGGAAATAAATTTACAACTCCCACGAAATTTTTCGAGTTGAATTTATTTAAACACTGCGAGATTTTAAAATGGAATTTTAAATCAAGTCAAGTGATTTTTTTTTCTCGCGAGTTGTTTAAATCGCCAAGAGTTAACTGGCAGACTAAGAGGAAGGATTCGAATTTTTACAAGGAAGGAATCATTATTAATGGCAACTGCCATAATGACCGGCTGACGACTAGCCCACTACTGCGCTTGAATTAGAAGATTCCAAACGAAGAAAGTGGAAAATTGATGAAGGCGCTAAAAATAGCCCCAGCACTACTTAGCAGGATTCTCCGAGAAGAGTTATTTAAACAATCTCTTCTCTCATTTCTCCTCACATTGTTTCGAAGTTGAAGTTGCTGAAGAAGTTCTTGAGAGATTGAAATATTTTCCAAGTGGTTGAGGAGAGAAATTCTTTGAGAGTTTATTTTATTTCGGAGTGTTGAGTTGCTGAAAGTACGAAGTGCTGGAGAAATTTTCATTTGCCGAGACTCTTTCTTTCGAAAAGCTGAAAGTGTGTTGCTGCAATTTCGAAGTTGAAGGTTGAAGTTGTTTTCCGGAGTTGCTGGAAGATTTATTTGTTGAAGTTGCTGCAGAGTGTTGAGTTGCAGAAATTCATTTTGTGCTGAGAAAGTATCCACATTGCTGAAAGTTGGTAGTTGGCTGCAATTTTCTTCGCCAGTCGGAAGTGCAGTCGTTGAAAGCTTCTTTATAAGCTTGAAGTTTTTTATACAGTACGAGGTTTGGAGTTAGTAATTTATGCTGAGAGTTTTTATTTTCAAAAAGCTAACTCCACGTTCGCAGCCGTCTCGGAGGTTACCTCATTTTATTTAAAAATCTGCAGCCTAGCTTATTGCTATTCTATTTTATTTTGCAGATGGCCGGAGCAAAGGATGTTGCAGGAACAAGCAGAGCCGCAGGCAGAGCTGCAAACACTGAAGCAGGCAAGGCTGGCTCATCCCGGCAGGCAATGATTAAAAGGCTCGCTAAGCCATTTCTCCCAAAGTCAGCAATAGTTTCAAAGTTGGCGGGATTAAATGACACCAACCTTGGTTCATTTAATCTAAATGCACTCAAATCGAGGATGTTCGGGCTAGGGGGCCATCAACCATCAGTCACGGCACATAATATAATGAAGAGTGGAATCTACGCAGCTGCTAGTTTTCCGCCAGCAATTCAGTGTCCGAGCTAATTATGGAGTGCGCCAATCACTACAAGCCAGAACGTAGGACGATTGTCTCTCCGGATGGTAAACTGCTCGCCAACTTCACACCGGATGCCATCGGAGAGGCATTTGGGATTCCGACTGCTGAGGAGATGTTATACAGGACAAATAAGAGGGCGGATAAAATGTACTCTTCCTCTTTCGAAAGAGTCACTGCAGTCATCAACAGAGTTTGGATGCAGAAGCCGAGGCCACCCCGCACTAAGCTCCCAAAGCAGATAATTGCCGAAGACGTGAAACAAGAATACTGTGATTTGATAATGATGTTGAGCCGGGTAAATGGGAGTGCACAGGCTTACATTTTCGAGCCTTGGATGTTCTACTTCATCGAGATCATCTTGGAGGGAAAGGAGTGTGTCGATTGGGCTAGGATGATTAGCAACCACATCGATGAGCAATTCAGGAGCCTGAAGGTGACGAAGACTTTCTACATGAGCTCATATGTAATTTACATGTTGGCCAGAATGACTAAGTACAGAGGGATTTCGTACAAGGAGCCAATCGGCTGTGCCCCCGGTCAATTCAAAATCCACGAAGCCTGCACACAGCTACATTTAGCTAACATTGCCAACTATAAACGGGCAAATGATGCATTCACAATGCACATTGCGAGGACACTTCAGCAGAGGACGCAGCAGAGAATATCTAAAGAAGCACAGACATTGATTGAGGAATATGGGTATTGGCTCATCCAATTCCCGAAATTCACATATATTAGGCTGCAGGGGTTCACTTCGTATCCGTATCGGTTACCACGATACCCCACTGATCACATAGTAATGCTTGAGGTATCTAGGCAATTGATTGCCTACGATAAGATTCAGAAAAGGAAAAAGAAGGGTGGACTTGATTTCCCTATCACCATGGGAAATTCCATTGAGGTGTGTCCCTCTTTGCAGGCAGCCCGAGAGGCAGAGGACGAGCTGCAATCTTATCATTTGTCATATCACACAGGCAGGCAGGATTTCGATCCTTACAGGAACATCCGGATGATACAGAACGTTGAATACCGGCACAGAGCTCATCTGGAGGACTTTTGGGCAAATGCAGTGGATGAGGCTGAGATAAGAAGAAGGATGTTTTCCAGACTTCCTCTCAAGTTGATTAGAGAATGTGAGATTATTCCAGTTCCCGACCAGGTGGAGGAGGATGTCAACGTCATGCAACCCGACTATGGTTCAGTTAGGGATACTCCTGTCCCACCACCTGATTGGTCCGAGCCAGAGATCATGGACTTGGACATGCTTTCTATCCCGGTGATGACTTTTACCAGGACTTGGGTCGACAGACATGTATGCAGACTCAAGAGCAAGTCGATCGCCCTTACTTATAGCTTGATGGGTGACCCAAGGCCGTTATCGGTAAAAAAGGGGAAACAAATTGCTCAGACATCGAGGGCACAAGTGGAAGTGCCAACCCAACCGATACCGCTGAGGATAGAACAAGCATCACCCGTGCACTCACAAACTCAGTCTTCGAGTTTGAGAGTGGTTTCATTATTTGCCGATCAGAGGGCAGGATTGGAGGAAGAGCGGGGACTTGAGGAGGTAGATCAGCCCAACGCCCGGGAATCAGCTAGTGTCAGTCTATCCAGGGGCGGCCAACAGGAGGAGGAAGAGGAAACAATGGCCGACACCCATTTTCAGCAGATGTTGGACACGGCTTTGGAAGAAGAAGAAAACACAGAACAGGGGACCCAAGGGTCGGGAGATACCCAGCTTATAGAGGAGGATGAGCCTGAGCAAACCAGTGCAAGAAGGGAGGAAGTGCACGAGATGGAGGCAACAGAAGAACAGCCCCTTGTCATTTGTAATCCACAGCAGACAGTGCCTGATTGGCTTTCCGACAGAATGAGGAGAGAACCCGAGGATGACACGGATCCGGCCATTGAGATGGAGGAGTTCCTCAGGAGGATCAGTGCGCCACCAGAGAAGAAAAGGGTCCGAAAGTTTTCAAAGATCTCGACTGACGATGCAGGCTCCCGCACGCTTCAGGTGGCTATTCCGAGGGAAGATTGTGATCGAACCGAGGAGAGGCCTGAAAATTATGTGATCACCACAGTAGAGTTGGGTCGTCCTACGGGAGCCCAAGTTATCGAGGAGTTCGATAACTCCTATCAGGCATTGAAGGATCAGTTGCTCCGCACGGAGGGGAAGTATAAGAAATTGAAGAAGGAGCACAAAACCTTGATAGGATACGTGCAAAATCTAGCACATCCAGGTGAACCAGCAAACCCAGCAGTAGAACGTCCATCAGAGCTTCCGAAGGAGTCAGTTGTTGCCTTAGAGGATTTGAAGAAAATGGAAACGGAGGCAGACAAGTGGGTTAGCCGTGTTCATACTGAGACAGGGAAATTCATGGAGGACCTCGCCGATGCTTATCGACAGGCCTCAAGTATTTTGGCACGGATGGATATAGTAGATCAGGCCTGGGGTGATACTCGCATCTATCAAACGAAGACTGTACTTCGTTTGGGGGCTTTGATGCATATACCTCTAGAAACCTTGGTGGATGGAGGTGTAATTCAGAGAGGTGATAGGTATGATTTCACCAGTTGGTACTCCTCGGTGGTCACAGGCCGTGGATTTCACGACGCAGCAAGGGCAGATTCAGCTAAAGTGAGGAAAGCAATGGGCAACATCTTGGGGGGAGTCCTCAATACATTAGAAGCCATATTTGCTAGAAAGTTGGTCCCAGAGGAGATAACTGCTGATGGCTTGAAAAGTAGACTGCCTCCATTCTTCTCAGCTGCGAGGTCACTTGTCCTGGATGACTTTGGGAATGTCTCCACATTCTCTAGTATAATTCAGCATACCCAGGACGCCTTAGTGACATGGAGAAAATCTTACACCAGATACGGACAGACGGTAGCAGTCTTGGAGTTCCAGCTCAACCATATTCCACCGATCTCTAACAGGAGGTTGAAGCAGTATTGGCCCGGTTGATCGAGTTTGCTATCCGGGAGAAGGCCAATGGGAACGCGCTGCTTGATGAGGATCTTCTTGATGATGGTAGTGGGCATTAATTGCTCATTATGATTCCTGCAGGGGAGTGGAGAATATTCTGTGCATTCATTGCCCACTCCTCTCCGTGGCGGTTTTTTTAGGGCAGAAACCCTAATCAGGGCATAGGTGGCTCGATCTGAGCCCTTCATTGTAATTTGATCTAAACCGTCCACTGAATTGGACTTATTATAAAAGGGGCATCCCCCCTCATTTGTAAATTATTAGACATTAGATCAAGAGTTGAATCAGAGCTAGAGAGTAGAAGGCATATAGCATTTAGCTTAGAAGTTAGCTTTAGATTGAGGAGGGAAGAAAACTTTCCTTTGAAAGTTTTGTAAAAGGTTGTTGTGAACACTTTTCATAATACAAAGAGTTTCATTGCTTGGTGATTTCTTCTTTGTTATGAGTAGCTAGCAAGGCCATTTCGTCTTTCCAATTCAAGGTAGATAGAGTAAAGTAGATTTCTATTTCATGCAAGTAGTTGTTAATTGTGGAGTGTGGCGTTGTGATTTAAGCATATCTTCTTTCATCCATACCACTAGCGGGCTTACTGATGGTAAGTTCGCCTTGCGTGGTCAACTGGAGTATCAGCACTTAACTTCGATTATGGTTCATATGTTTGTATGCGTCGTATTGACGGTATAAACATGTTGCGTCATAGTTTGAACACTTTTCTCAACCTTTGAAGATTGTGTTGGCGTTTCAATTCGCACCTCTAGAGTGCTTATTGGAAACGGACAGCTATTGCAAGTGTGTTAGTACATGCTCTTCGGATTATAGAGAGGAAGATCTCTCTTTGCTGATTTTATACTGTAAAAAAGGGGTGTACTAAGATTTCCTATCTTTTTTACTCAGCGGCAGGACAAGGGTGCATAAACCAATGCGCCGTAGCTAAGCTTTTTCTCTGGTTTCCGCAGATCTTAACTACGACTAACTAAGCTTCTAAACTATCCTACCTCCTCAAGAAAAACAGAGCATGAGGGCATAGGAGCGAAATGGTATGGTTGGATCACTTGAATCCTCCGTCTCAATGGAATATGGCCGAGGCTCTGAACCTTCGGATATATACCAAGATAGGGCTCGATACAAGCAAACACTCGTTACGGTAAACTGGATCTGAGACTTGCCAAGGAGGAGGAACCCCTATCCGAGGTATAGGCTTGGAAGCAGCTCACTGGAAACAACAAGGAACGATGGCCTTTCTAACAGGATTCCCGAGGAGGTGACGACACCTGTCCAAAGTCTAGGCTGCAAGAAAGATCATTAAACAACATCAAACGATAATGATTGATGACAAAATATCCAAGGAGGCGACGACACCTGTCCAAGGAGGAGATTGAAACAATGCACTATTTAAAAACAAGACTTTGAATAACTCAAATAATTAGATCAATCAAGCTTGCACCATCTGATTTATTTCTTTAAGATTCTTCAAAGAATTACAAAGGTCGGGACAGCAAAGGCACGAAATCATGCACAATTGCGATCAACCAACGAACTCTCATCCAAGAGTGAACAGATATAAACAAGCGAACTCTGGCAACAGTGGCGCAGCAATTTTGCTAGCAAATAAAGGTTAAACAAATAAAGAACCTAAGGCTCTTATTTATAGGAACTCAAAGGAGTAGGCAACCCTAAAATCTCCTTGAGTTAACAAACAGTTCTTGCCAATCAGCAAGATATTATTCTATGTCTAAAAGTAGGTGAGCAAACAGTTAACTGGAAATCTACTTCAGTTAACTGAAACTAAACAAAAGTCAAACTGGAAGTCTACCTCAGTTGACTGACACCTAACTAAAAGTGAACTTATGTTACAAATGTGTCTCCAAATAGACATCCACCTTTTGAGGAAATCTGAGATCCACAAATCGTGGGAGTCAAATAGACATCCTAGATTAGTGGGATCTGACATGCATGATCTGTGGAGATCTGGAGTCAACTTGGAAAGGGGCATCAAGTTGACTTCAATCATCATTAATGCTATTTGGAGGGTAGGACGTCCTCCCTTGGTGCTTTACACCTCTTCACCACTGGTCAACAAAGTCTCTATCCAGTCATTGACCTCTTCGGCCTCCGGGCAATTAATGCTCTTCAAGATGACTATGTGGCGTCTAAGCATTTCTTCACCCGTCGTAAGCTGCTGATGATAGGTTATGCATTGGGCAGCTGCTTCATCTAACTGGACAGACATGGCTGCAATTTTGGCTAATTTGCAGCCATTGGGATCTTCAAGGAATGAAGATCGGATGACATCCTGGAATCGTGTCTGCACGGTTTCAAGTTCCACATATTCTCCTCCTTCCCGCTGATATTCTAACTCCGGGAAGGATATTACCAACGTTCTTGCGAAGTTGATAATATTGGCGACGAAGCGTCTATAGTCAATCAGCTCCACAGAGTTGGCATCATAGGCTCTCACCTTGTATGCCACCTGTTCTTTCCACTCAAAGAGATGGTGTTTATTTTCTGTGGTCGTAACTGATTCATATGCTTGTTGCAAATCAGCAACTGTCGCCTCCTCTCTCGGCCTCTCTTGAGCTGCCTTTATATCTGACTTCTGGATTTCTGATCGAAGTCCATGTGCTCTGTCTCTCAGCTGATATGCTTCTGTCAACACACACCGCCCTTTGACAACAAACTCATCCACTTGACGTCTCAAGTGTTTACCGTATGTAATCAACTGATGATGGTTCCTTTCAGCTGGGAGATCCAACAGTCCTTGAGGCAAAGCCGAGGAGTTTGGAGTGTCATGTATCAAACTAGAAATGTACAACTTTAGCTGACGGATTTCAGCCTTCAAGGCTGCTTTGTCTTGTCCATCTTTTGTCATCCTTTCTTTGACACTCGCCGAGGCAATTCCAAGAAGGTCTGCCTCCACCTGTCGAGTGGTCTTTCCAAGGTTCACCTTTGAAAGCGTGAAATCCTCAACCCTCACATTATGTATATCTTTGTCTTCAGGTGGGGCAGCAGTCTCTATGATGACCTCGTTCTCTGCATTCTTTTCTACATGTGTCTGCTTCTTCAACTTCTTTACCGGCATGTCTTGTGGGACATGATGGAATTCAGAGAAGTCAAGCTGATATGAAGGCCTCTCCCTCTTTCTCCCAAGCGAGCTTTCCAGCCAGATAGAATCTCGGCTAGCATCGCTGGGAGGAGGAACATAGGTCCCCTGAATGCTAGAAGAACGAGACTGTGCCGTGGCAATGTCTCGTGGTGGCGAGTCCAAATCAATAGGACTTTGTGACCTCTGTGATGGTGGTGAAGCTGGTGGCTCTGTTTCTATCACTGGCACCGCTTCTGCTGCAACTTCTTCTACAATGGTTTCCATCTCTACAGCGATTATTTCAATCACTGGTTCTTGTGTAGTTGCAGCGGTCTCAACTGTCTCAGGCAAATTGGTGGCTGTCTCCACCTGTACCTCTTGCCGGCTTGTGCTGGCAATTCCTTTTCTCCCCCATGTGCTCCCTGACATCCGCATTCCTTCTGGAGGAAAGCTCATCTTCTTCTGTCTGGGTTTCCTCCTAGACGTGGAAGGTAGTGTAGATTGAACCGCTGGCGGCTCTGATCGGGGAAGTACTACCTTCCTTGTCCTTTTACTGTCCAGGTAGAGTTGACTGTGTCGAACTACTCTACCCGTTCTTTCCTCAATAGACGTACTCTCTTTCGCGTACCAGTCTACCTTGCCGAGTGGTTGTGAATCCACTAGACCCGTGAAGAAGGAAGAAAGAATAACTTCTCCTTCGTCTTCAGATAAGCCCTCGATGTCTTCTGACATGAATTCTGCAATCTGTGAGAGCTTGAATCTGCTATGGTTCCTTCTTCTCACTTCGAACTCATCTTCGCAGTTGACCCAAAAATCTTCCATGAAAGGTTCATGTGATGATCTTTGCTCAAGGTGAGCTGCGAAGATGCCTCTGGGGTCATAGGATGGCCTCCTGTCGATGAGGTACTTGAGATTAAATCTCACTATTTCTTGGCTTATCAACCTTGCATCGGCTGCAGTCCTGCATCTGTAGAGTCCCATCTGAAAAGGAAAGTTCACTGCAGTCTTTTTCTTTACGCGAAGGTAAGAGTGAACCTCGGCCAATTGCCTCAGGAATTCCATGAACACTACCCTATCTGAGGGGTAACGTGGCATCATGGCGGGGTGGCCATTATAGCCATACACGCGTATGTAGGTGAAAGTGGGGAATTGTATGAACCAATCCGCCCAGTCCACCATTGCTGCCTTAGCTGCTGGTGAAATACGCACGTGCATCTCATGGTCTAGCTCGTGCACGGTGTGCATAGTAAAAAGGTCATTTATTCTTTTGAAATGTCTTTCCGCTAGAGTGAACTCCAAGCGAGGAAAGTATTCTTGTACCTTTTGCACACCCAGGGTTCCCACAGTGTTTAATGTTCTGAAATCGCCTTGGAAGGCTATCAGGTAGACCAGGTATGAACACATGTGGAAACGGTGCTCTTCTAGAAATCCGGTGAATTGTTGGTGGAGTGTGTCACTGATCAGGGAGGCCCAGTCGTAACGTTCTTTTCTGCTGATTATCTTGCCAATAATGTAGAACATCCACGGCTGGAAGGATTTTCCCTCCTCTTGTCCAGTGACTCTGCTGAGTAGGGTGATTAGCACTCCGTACTCGTCTTTGAATTCTCCTCTACCAACTACTCTGGGCAAACTGTTTCTCTTTGTTTTCAGCCAATGTTCAGCCATTATAAGCGAACACTTGTCTTTTGAAGCCTCGAATGCCTTTTCGCATTCTGTCACTGATATGACCTTCTTGGTAGGGCATGGTGGGATTGCAAAACAAGTCTCTATGTCTACTGGCTTCAAGCTGCAAATCACCCTCCCGTCAACTGACAGGATCTCTCTTGTAGTCGGGTTGTAATGCTTAGTGCAAGCAATTACAAGCTCGATGTTTTGTAAGGTGATTGGAATAGATGCTGCTTGAAACAAACCGGATTCTTCGATGTTCTGCAATGTGATTTGATTCATGCCCTCCAAGTCTTCAGAACTGACCTCTGGATTTTTCTGCCATAAGTCTGTATCAGTCGTTTTCAGGTAATCATGGTATAAGACCGTTTTGGTCTTGTATTGTACCTGAGAGTACTGCATTCTGAAAACCTTGAATATTGACTGGGCACTTGACCCTGTTTGACACTTTTCTGGAACTGCTAAAAATAGCCTCGCCGGGGGTAGTTTTTACGAAAAATTCTGAGACATGGGTTTTGTTAAGAATGATTTTCTAAACAGACCCAGATCGTCAGAAATTCGAAAAAACGAGTTTTTCTTTGACATGCAAGAGCCCTTCGGTGGCAGAGGCAGCAAGGGCACCAGAAAGTGATTTTTCTCGAAAAAATCTAACACATGGGTTTTGTTCGTGCTTCAGAGCCAAACAAACCCAGTTTGTCCGTTTTTCAATATTATGACTTTTTTCGGAAACCCTAAAAAATAGGGGCAGCAGGGCTACTTTTTCTGAAAAAATCTACCATGTGGGTTTTGTTGAAAAAGCTGTGCTGATCATACCCAGTTGGTCAGATCTGTGAAAATCTGTCGTTTCCTGTGACATGCAAAAGAAATATAGACAGAAGTAGAGGAAATAGACAGAAGATGGATTGGAAGTTATAAACTGCCACTTGTAATAATCTGTCTCTGGAAGCAATCTTGGGAGAAGAATGCTTTTACTACCAATTATCTTCAAAAATATTGAAGATCCGTTCAAAACCCCTGCCAGATCTTGAAAACTTGTTCTTGGGAGCTACTTGATGTTTTATCCTTCAACCTGCAAAAAGAATAATGAGGAAAAGGGACGCCTAGCATGAATATAAGGCAATTAGGGTTAAGATCCACAAAGTATGGAAGATAACTCATCATTCAGTCCTGATTTGGAGTTCCAAAAGATGATTTCCACTGATTGTGGAGTGTTTTTCTCTTTTTTGGCTCCAAATTTTGCTAACTCAAGTCAACATTTCTGTTTGACTTTCCTTTAGGCGTCCAACCTTGAGTTTGATCTTTTTGCCTATTTTGCAAGCTGAAGTGCTCCTGTTTGATCTTCGATTCAGGTTGCTCAGTTGATCTCGAGCAGTATCTGACAGTTCTGTTGTTGAGGCAGGATCAATGTGACTAGATATGCCTGGGAGAGGTTAGCTCAGAAAACTGAGTTTAGGCCTCCAGAAAGAAGGGCGCCTTTTCTTGAAAGGGGCGCTTTTGACAATGCCTTAGTCAATTTTCACTGACTCGTTCTTCGTTTTGACCTTTTCAGACCCTCTTTGCTTTGATCTGACGTTCCCGATGTTTGATGAATCAGATGATTCTACTTGATGATGCGTCGGGTAGCTGGTTCAGTCTTGTTCACGATGCCTGACTTTGCAGTGGCAGCTGGCAAGTTTTGGGCCTCCAAACTAAAGGGCGCCCCTGGCCAGCAGGGGCGCTTTTAGCTTTTGCCTAGTTTTATCTTGGTTGTGGACTGCCAGCCTTTGACCTTCTTCATCAGTCGATTGATTTGTCGGAAGTTCTTGCTGATAGTCTCGCTGACGAGATAGGTCATAGCTGAGAAGGTCGTCTTGGGAGGTAGTGAAGATTCCGGCTGAATCTGGACACCTTTAGGAAAGGGCGCCTTTCCTTGAGAGGGGCGCTTTTAGCCATGCCTTAGCCATTTTCTGGCTTATCTTTCCAGTTTTTCAAATTTGGCTTTTTCTGCTTGATCTCGTCTCGTGATCGTCTGGTGTGTCTTGTGGACTTGCTGTTAGATTGATCACGTAGCCGGGAGGAAGCTGGAAAGATATCATGTATAAAGCTACAGCTCTTGGATTCATCTGATGTCTGCAACTGAGGGGCGCCCCTGGCCAGCAGGGGCGCTTTTACCTTGAAGCTTTCAGATTTGGCACTTCTGTCGTCAATGGATCCTCCATACTTCGCTGACGGTTGGTCAATGATTGTTGAATCAGATAATCTTGCTGATTGTTTCGTTGTCGAGCTAGTATGAAAGTGAAGAGGATGACTGTTTTGACACTGCCAGATGATTTGATTTGCCCTCTAAGGTTCAAGGGCGCCTTTCTTCAAGGGGGGCGCTTTTAACCACTGTAGACTATGTTTTGCCTTGGTAGACAAAACGTGCACCTTCCAGACTTAGCCAAATTTTGGCTTTTTCCATTTTGAGAATCTCCTTCGTTGAACGTCATCATTTTTATCTTTTTCCGCCATGGTTTCTTCGTTGAAGCTTTTGAGGTTTAGCTTTCAGCACCTGGTACTGGCCAATCTGCCATTAATGGCTGCGGAGCTCCTAACTTTGTTCCTGAAAAATAGAAATAGACCCACCATAGTGAAACATATTTTTTGATAATTCTGACTTGATCAGTGTGATCGTGAAGGCAATTAAGCCTATCAGAATTATTTTCAATCATTTCCTGGAAGGTCCTATTTTTTAGGGTTTCCATAAAAATAGGGGTGTAAAACCCTAATTTTCGTTTTTTCAAAATTTTAACCATAGGTTCCTTGACAGAAACCCACAAGGATTTCATATTTGGTTTGACCTAAAACATACTTTAGATGGCATTTTTACGTTGTTTAGCTCAATTTAAGCAGAATGCCAAAAATTTCATTTTGGGTATAACAGATTGCACCAACTTTGTCGGAGTTGTTCGAAAGGAAACAAAGCAAAGTTTGGTTTGAAGATTGTTTAAGTCGATCCTCGTCCTCCACCCTTTAGAAGTAGATTTGTAGAATCCCTATCCCTATCCCCTTTAAATTCTGCATTTTCCGAGTCAGTCTAGATACCAGAACAATATTGCCAAATCATTCATGTCCTAATTGCTTCACAGAGTCGAACAACTACGTAAGTCCCCTTGAAATAACCAGCAAAACACATCAACCAACTGAGTCTATTCGCGATAAAAGGAACCTTGGAGTCGAACACATGAACTTTCAAGCAATCTTAGCATGTGGGACACTTTGATCAAGAGAGAATAGAGTGACCGTTGGGCAACTTTATTCTGTGCTGGCGCTGTCATAAAAAGCACGTCAACAAGGTCTTCTCGCAGCAACATCCAGACCTTTCTCAGTACAGAGCTTAGAATTCATAATTGCTTGTATCAAGCATTATAATCCTGCCACAAGGGAAATCCAGTCAGTTCATGGAAGAATCATATGCAGCTTAACGCCAGACATGCTCGAGAAATGCTTCTCAATTCCACCATGGCCTGGAAGTCTTACCATCAACATAGAAAAATGTGAAAGGATATGGGAAGAGCACCAAGGAAAATATAGCAAGAAGATTGCACATGGGTGGCTGAAAGAAAAACACAGTACATTGCAAAAGAACATTAGGAGAGGAGAGTTCAAGGATGAGCTTGCCATAATAATCACCTTACTCAACCAGATTATTAGTCAAGCGGATGCAACAAAGTTTCAGCCTTGGATGTTCTATGCGATACCTCACATCATGAAGAAGACAAAGTTCTATGATTGGCCTACATTTATCAATGATTGCCTTCATCATCAAATAACTGAATATTTCAATAGACATGCATTCCACATGATCTCCTACCTAGTCTACTTGGTTGCCTTTCAAGGTAAATTTAGAGGGTTAAACACGGAGGGTTCTTTAAATGTTCAACATGTCTACAATTACTACACTCAGTTGCAATTCACTGCGGCATCACATCATTATAAAATAGTGAATGGAGCGTTCTTAATTTATACAATGCGTGACCTGGACAACGAACTACATGTTCCAATTTCATATATTGCCAGGGCAGCAATGTCAAAATGGGCGGATTGGTTTATTCAGTTTGCCACTTTCACTTACCTAAGGGTTTACGGCTATTCAGGTGCTCCTCTTATGTTACCAGGGTATCTGCCAGATGAAGTCGTGTGTATGGAATTTCTCAGACAGGTATCAGATGTTCACACTCGCCTGCACAACAAAAAGAAACCAGCCTTCAGCTTTCCTTTTGCTTTAGGTATGTATAGGTGCAGATCATCCACAGATGCTAAAATAATGGGTAATGAGTTAGATAAACTTGGTCTCCAGCCTTTCAGCGAGAGACGATCTTATAATTCCCATGGTGTCTATGCAACTCGACTTGGTCAAAACTATGCTCATATGCCCGCACTTGAAGACTTTTGGGCTAACTGCAGAAATGAGTACGAGGTGCGAAGGCGGAGCTATAGTAGGCTCACCATTCATCAAATGAAAGATTGTTTATCCAAAGACATTGAAGGGTTATCAAATGATGACGGGGATGTAATTCTTCCAGCCTACACTAGAAATCAGATTGAACAACAACCTCTTCCACAGGTCAACTGGGCTAACAGAGAATGCATTACAGTGGAAGAAACGACATGACAAGTGGTAGAGTACAACAAGACTTTCTTGGTCCTCAAAAGAAAGGAACCCATTCCGGTAGCAGAGCCGCCAAGGAAACATTCATCTCTTCCCTCTTCTTCAAGAGCTCAAATGAAGATGAAAGGAAAAGTTCAGTCTCAAGAGGTTGCAAAGGGTAGTAGGTCTACAAAGAGTGCAAAGAAGAGGTTGGTCTACACGGGTATTGTCATACAAGAGCAGCATTACGGCTGAAACAAAAGTCCCTCAACATGAACCTATACCTCAAAAGGAAGCACAAGATGTACCTTTGATACAAGACCCTTTACCAGCTCCGAGGTCTTCACCAATTCACATTGATTTGGAAGACAAGGAGATAGAGGCCGATGTTGTAGTTATTCCTCCCATGGACGTTAGTAGTGATACCACATCTTGGCTTGAGAGCTCCTTGGGAAGGACAAGAAGAAGGCCTTCGTATCAAGTGAATGTTGATGATCTCAACATATATCAGGAAGCACCCAAAAAGAAGGCCAATAAACAAATACAGTTTGAGAGGAATCTTGAGGGTGAAATGGTCATGGAGACAACTACGCCTCTTGAAGATAAAATCAAGGATCAGATGGATGTTGATGATTTCATAATGGTCAAAGAAAATCTTGGTAAAAGTACCCAACATGCTGACATGAGTTTGTTTAAGATGGTAACTGAAAATATTCAAGAAAGGGTGCAGAAGGATCGAGAAGACAAGGTAGCCCTCAAGGCTGAAAATCGTCAACTCTAGTTGTGTATATCAAATCTCATTCATGGCACCTCACAAACAACATAGTTGTTGCCACAAGTTTTAGAGATACCAATTGATCAACAACAGTTGAGGCAGTTGGTTATTTGTGGAGAACGACTCAGGAATGGATTGAAGAGCTCGTCGTCAGAGGAAAAGAGATTCTAGCATTGGTCTTCTAGCTGAAATACAAGGCTCATGACTTACGTCAAGGTATCCGGGATTTTGAGTAGTTGATAGCCGAGTTCAAGCCTATGCACGAAATCATAATTGCAGATTTAGAAATGGCTTATGGTTCTACAATGCCAAGAGAACATAAAAGACGGATCCTGGAGTGGAAAGGTGGTCACCTTTTCAAGGTTAATACATTTGTTAGAATATCTGAGGAGTTTGCAGTGTATAAGCAAAGAGTCATTGATATTTTTAAGTTCATCAAAGAATTTGTTGCAGCAATTCCTTGTCAGTATTGCCTTGAGGATGGTTCATACATTGGGTTTGACGTAGTCCAAGCAAAGTTTCAGAGTATCATGCATGGCAACAACGACAGTGTTGGAAGAATGAAGATGATTTCCATGATGTTAGCAAAGTTCGAGAATGTAGCCAATGAGGGTGAAGATTTCCTAAGATCTATTGCAAATGGTGAAGAAATCTTGGAAAAGAGGAATTTTGCTATTAATAGTATTGGCACTCCCACCAAAGATGAAGTTGCCTGCTTTTTAGCGGACGTGATTGAGATTTAAATCAGCTTTCTTCTAGAAGCTTCTTCCACGCTTTCTTTCTATTCTTGTCTCAATTCTTATCCATTCTTTGAGGATAGAAGAAAACAGTTGTAACGAATGGGCACTTTTCATTTTTACATGCTTTCTTAGGTGTTAGATGCTTATCTTTTCTAGGATTAGAAATAAAGCTTGCATGTTGGCAAGCAGTAGTTGTAAAAGCAAGGAGATTTTAGGGTTCCCTACTCCTCTGCTTAGTTATAAATAAGAGCGATTTGAAATGCCAACAAAGTGAAAAAATTCTTGAAATTGTTGAAGGTATCCAGCTGAAGTAATATTTTCTAAGTGTTGGGAATCGAAGTGCTACTGTATTGCTGGTGAGAAATTTTCTAAGTGCTAAGAATCAAAGAGCTGAAGTAAAATTTTCGAAGTTGAAGTGCTCAAGTGATATTTTTCTAAGTGCTGAAAATATCCAGTTGGTGCAAATTTCCTTCAAGTGCCAGAAGCCACCTTGCTGAAAGTGTCAAAGCTCAGAGAATTTAAAAGTTTGAGGTTTGAAGTTAGAAAATTTTATGCTGAAGGATATTGTTTTCGAATCTAACTCCATATTGCAGTCATTTCGAAGTGATTTTTTGTCTTTAAAACAAAATATGAAGTCTAACGTATTTTATTTTATTTTGCAGATGGCTAAAGCAAGAAAAGGAGATATTGCAGGAACAAGCAAGGCTGCAAATAGAGCTGCAAATGTTGAGGCGAGCAAGTCAAGTGTGTCCCGACAGGCAACGATTAAGAAGCTCGCTAGGCCATTTCTTCCGGAGTCAAAGTTCACTTCAAAATTGGCGAGATTGAATGATACTAACCTTGGTTTTTTTAATCTAGGAGCACTCAGAGCGAGAATGTATGGGTTGGGAGGCCATCTACCATCAATCACAGGACACCAGATAATGAAGAGTGTGATCTATGTAGTTGTTGGTTTTTCACCAGCAATACAATGTCCGAAGTTGATCATGGAGTGCGCAAATTGTTACAAGCCCGAACGAAATTGGAACTCGTGGCATTGTAACTTAGAGTGCTGACTAGTGTTATGCAATCTACACCATCTTGACAAGGCGGCCTCCGCCAAATATACTCTGTCTGCAGGTCGATTCTCAGGAAGTGGCGGGTTATCTAGTGGTGTAGGGACACCCCCATTATTGGGCCCTGTATTCCAGGATCTCTTCTGGAATCCCTGATTATTGTTCCTATACCCATGGCTGTTCTCATGACTATATCCCTGATGGGTGTCTTGATGGTGACTTGGAGGATTATTATAATATCTTCGGTTAGCACCTTGGTGTGCTTGATTATTCCATTGCATGGATTGTATCTGATTATTTTGGTTCCTGAAGTATGTTACCTCAGTTGACAACTTCTTTACTTGTTCCACCAACTCTTTTATTTCATCTCTTTCCTCTTGGGTCTTCGTCGGTGGCACCGTGTTCTGCAGATAAATTGGTTGCGTTGTCGGTGCTTGAGACAAGGGTGCTCCGGGATGGAGAACTAACTGATTGGATGGCGCGGCTACCTGGTAAGCTGGTTGTGGAACTGGATTTAATGCTGGAACTTGCTGATTCCAGGTTTGTATTTGGCTTCTTGTAGAACTCAAGCCAATGTATAATGAGGGACCAGTTGTATTTTGTCCCATATTTTGACTTACTTCAATTGCCTTAGCATAAGCTAAGTTCATATTGGTCGGTGCGGGGTGAGCTTCTCTTACAAACATTGCAATTAAGGGATCCAAAGTGGCGTAGTAATTTTCTCGAGCGTCTGTGATAGTGTAAGGAGTACGCAGCCTTGTGAGATCCTTTTGAAATCTATTGTTAAACACATGAATAGGCTCTTTCTCTTGCCTCCTTACTTCTACAAACTGTCTGAACAATTTTGCGGGAGTGATGGGAATACCAAACTTTCTAATGAAGGTCGTCTTCATTTGTTCCCATGTTCTGATAGAACCGACTAGTAAATGGATGAACCAGTAATGGGCCTCTTCTCCCAAGGAGTATGGGAACAGCCTGCATGCCACATCCCCATATGCAATCTGTCTATTGCGTAGGTGGTCTTCAAACATCTTGATGTGATCCTCAGCCGTGCGGTTCACATCGTGGACATGGAACTTGGAGCAAAAACTCTCCGGATTTTTCGGCACGTCATGATAGTCGACGAACTCCAACGGGGACGGGTTGGTGACCAACCAAGTAGCACCATTTGCAACTGGCTGAGCCATTGCTTGTCTTCGCCGATATACAGCTGCTTGAGCTGGTGGTTGTTGAACAACAACTGGCATGAATTGAATTGGTTGTTGTTGTTGAATTCCTACTGGCGTGATATCTCATGCTGGTCCTTGTTGGGCAAACCTTGAAATGCTAGGCGAAGTCTTGAATAAACTCGAAACTTCTTCGCCACTTATTGCCTCCTCACTTGATTGAACTTCTTCGTTTGATAGAATTTCTTCACTTGAGGGAGCCTCTTCGTCTGATCGGGTACCTTTCTTCTTCCTTCTAGTAGGTAGCTCTAGTTCCACAAGTTCCTTAGATGAATTGGGTGTAGACCTCAAAATTCTCTTCAACTTATCCGACGAAAATGAACTGATACGATCTAGGATGAAGCTGTTTCTTCTACTGGCGACGCACGGGAGCGAGTGGCTGTCTTTGATTCAACAAATCTCTTTCAATAGCAACTTGGATTTTGATAGCTTTCTCTTCTTCTTCTTCCAACACAAAGTTTGTTCTCATGTACTCAGCTGCACTTCTCTTTGTCCTCCACGCGAGATTGTTCAATCTTGAAAGAATGTCTTCTTGATCGTCGTTGAATCCCAGATTTGGTTGCAACACCGAAAATATCTCTCTATGAGGTAGCACCATCTTGGTACATTATACTTTTATAATTCCTTTCTGCTTCACTATAAAGATTGCCCTCCTTCTAGCGCCAATTTTGTTGACGTGTGTTTTATGACAACACCAACACAGAATAAAATGTCCAACGATCACTCTATTCTCTCTTGATCAAAGTATTCTGCATGCTAAGATTGCGTGAAATTTCATGCGTTCAACTCCAAGGTTCCTTTTATTGCGAATAGACTCAGTTGGTTGATGTGAAATATACTGGGTATTCCAAGGGGACTTACGTAATTGTTCAATTAAGTGAAGCAGATGAAAGATTTCGATTATGATGCTCTGATACTTAAACTAACCAGGAAAATACTGAATTTAAAAAAAGTAGGGGTAGGGATTCTACAATCTATTTCTAAAGGGGTGGAATATGAGGACAAAATTTGACAATCTTCAAACCAGACTTTGTTTTGCCTCCCCTTCGGACAACTCTGACAAAGTTGGTGCAATCTTCAAAGGATGAGTAAGATATTCAGATTATGATTCAACATGGGCACCCCATCACAATGATGCAAGTGAACACACGATTCACAACCGAAGTTAGGTACTGATATTCCAGTTGACCACGCAGAGCAGACTTACCATCAACAAGCCCACTAGTGGTATGGATAAAGGAAGATTTGTCCAAACCAAACGCCACACTCCGCAATTAACAACTACTTGCATAAAATAAAGTCTACTTTACTCTAATCTACTTTGAATTGGAAAGATGAAAAGGCCTTGCTAGCTGCTCATAACAAAAGAAGAAATCACCAAGCAATGAAACTCTTTATATCATGAAAAGTGTTCACAACAACCATTTACAAAACTTTCAAAGGAATGTTTTCTTCCCTCCTCAGTCTAAGCTAACTTCTAAGCTAATCACTATATGCCTTCTCTACTCTCTAGCTCAACTCTATCTCTGATCTGATGTCTAATTCTAATAGATTACAAATGAGGGGGGGGATACCCCTTTTATATCAGGCCCAGTCCAGTGGACGGCTTAGATTCAAATACATTGGAAGGCCCAGATTGAGCCACCTAAGCCTTGATTAGGGTTCTAGCCCTAAAAACCACCACTGAGAGGAGTGGGGCAATGAATGCATTGGAGATTCTCCACTCCTCTGCAGGAACTACTATTCGCAATCAATGCACATCGTCTCCTTCCAGAA